>OX393583.1:28204940-28245940 GCA_947652605.1 Elmis aenea | reverse complement strand
TATCTTGATCGTCTATAAGCAGGAATTTATTAGGTAACACTGCATTAATTATGATTGAAGTGTACCATTAGTGCCTAAGTAGCATTATCTCGACTTAATTAAACGCAGCTGGATTATCGAAAAGCGTCCGTAGGTACACATCGGACGAACGGATCGTTTTTTTTTTTTTTTTTTATTATTTAAAGTGAGATTCGTACATTACTATGCTAAAATTTCCCGTTCTGCTGTGCAAAAGGAACCGATGTACCATAAATCTATGAAAATCGCTTCAACTCATTTTTATGTTAAGAAATATCACGTTAGGATAACACGAAAGTTTGTTAGGTGCTGAACGTTGTCTGAAAGAAATTAATTGAAGAGGGAAATGCTAAGGTTCTAAAATTATTTTTATTATGAAATAATAAAGCAATTTTGTTCAGGAATGTTGTTTGCTCATTTTTTAAAGTCATATTACATCAAAATGTAAGAAGTTAATCTGCAATTAATTGTCATAACTGAAACTCATGCAAATATGATTCAACTCAAATCCTAACATTTTAAAAACTTAATCAAGTCATGGATACATCTTCATACGTTAAAAAACACTTCATATAACTACATACGTAGAAGCTAACAGACAGATTATCTGCTCACTCGCTCGAATTGTTAAATGCAATTTTTTGATGTTTTGAAGTATCATAAAATGTAATGTACAGTTTATTTTAAAATATACAGCCTCTGGTATGCGTACATAACTACATTCAGAATCTACTAGTTATGCCTTGGCTTATTGTCGTTTTTAAATACTTCAACCAAACACACCCTGCGCACAGCATTATTTCCCCATTCTACAAAATCATAAAACCAACAACTGAACTCTGCCGTACACAATTTTTACGCAATTGCATTGTTAAATAAGCTAAAACCCCAAACGTCAAAGAACAAAACAACTGAATTGTGGGCGTTAGGCATGCTCCGAACACAAATATCTCATACTTTTGTACTTTGTCGAGTCGTGGGTGTTGATATAATATCTAACTTTGCTATTAAATCGAAAATCTATAGATTGCAAAGACTGTTAGGCGGTTTGCCGTAAACTGACAAGACTTGGTACGTATCTAACAATGGCCTCATTGCACAAGCAGGCGAATTTATTGGTTAATATGGGCGCCGATACATTAAAACTAGCATTTTATCGGTAAAATCTGCAAAGTTTTTTCTTGAATATATTCTAAAATGACCCAAGAGGAATTGTAAGGAGATTTGAGATTTGACGCTCCGTGATTGCACTGCCCTTAACGCAAAATTATTTCTAGCCAATTATTTGTGAGATATACAGGATGTTTTTTTAATTAGTGGATACTTGTATTGTTCCATTTTAAGTAGAAAAAAAAGAATAGGCAGGATTAATTAACCCCTAACTGTAAAAGATTTCCAAAAATAAAGTGTTCATGTTTACATTAGGTCTTATGAAGAAGAGCTCAATTGTATAGTTTTATTTTTATATCATTTATGTGCTTTTATTTGTTGACAACTTTCCAAAGATCTTTTCAAACAGCAATCCCAGGGACATCCAGTTCTTCAAATGGATATATCGATTCTAATTCACAACATGATTGCTCTGACCAATCCGATTACTTTTATGATGTTTAAACCTTCCTCAATTTGTAAATTATAGTTAACCTGCCGTGACTCGCGCGGGGTGCTCCAGACACTCCAGCCTCATTTTTATGGTGTTGTTTTTTTGTTAGGCTTAATGACCCCTATTGGGATGTAGAAAACACCCCGCGCGAGTTATCACGTTAGTAAAACGTTGTGTTGGTTGCGCTTGCAAATAAATCCTAACCTTAAACAAACGACTAATTTTTCTTTTGGGCTAATAGCTTCTTTAAAAGTGGTGTCACGATTTTTATATTGTAAAACATGCATGCATTTTTATATTTTCAAGAACGTTCTAGAAGCTCTGAAGATTATTAGTTAACCTTAAAACAGGATAAAAATATTGTAAAAACGTGTTTGCATTTTTATATTTACAAGGCTGTGCATAGAGAATGGGTTTTCATGTTTGTATATGTAATGAACAGAGATTTACTTCCTCCACAGTTAAAGTTTGTTACTTATGGATTTAACAAAAATAAACTCAGTCGGTTTAGTAGAAAGCACATTCAAACCCCGAATATATGCTTGACTCGATTAAACCTAAAATTTATCAAAAAGTCCCTATGAAGCTATAGAGTGTCATGAATTTAAACAATGTTAAGACAAATGATGTTTCTATTTGACAGTGCGTAAAAAAATCTCGAACTTTTCCCCCAAAAAATATTTTTTGTACCATCAAATATACCCGAGTTATTGGCAATTTAAAAAACATCCATTTTGACTTTTGTTTATTATCTAGCGTTCCATGGACCTTTTTTTAAACATTGAAGCATCACTGAATAGGTTTCAGAAAAGACACATCTAATTTAAACTTCTTTGTAACTCTACCGTTCTTTCGAGATCCCAACAGTGGCGCTTCATAACCACCCTGTATATGTTTTTACAGAGGCAAAAATCACAATCAGTTTATATTTTCATTATAAATTTCAAGTTCAAAATGTTATTTAGCTCCCATGCCACGACATACTTTGCATACCACTATTTACGCCACTACCAGAGGTCTAAGCCTTATTTTTAGCCAAACCGCATGCTTTTATGTTCTGAACCCGAACCTAATTTTTCTTAAAACAACTGAACATAGCTCAAACTCCATCCATTTGTGTTTTTTTGGGTTTTGACCCCAGATTTCTTTGATGTGAATTAACTATTGAGCAATTAAAAATTGTTCGTGATGGGGGTGTCTAAGATTAAAATTCTTTATTGTTAATTTTAGCTGGGACATGTTTGTGGCGATCAAAACGATTTAATCGAGGGCTATCCAACTGGTTCTGTGAGGATATCATTTGCTTACATGTCAACAAAATGCTGGTGCATTGCTAGACATGATTGTTGACTGTTTCATTGAAAAACCTGTTATCAGGAAAAAAACCTGCTGTAATATATACAAACATGAAAACCCATTCTCTATGCACAATCTTGTAAATATAAAAATGCAAACACGTTTTTACAATATTTTTATCCTGTTTTAAGGTTAGCTAATATTCTTCAGAGCTTCTAGAACGTTCTTGAAAATATAAAAATGCATGCATGTTTTACAATACTATTATCCTGTTTGAAGGTTAACTAGTCTGCAAATGTTGTATACATATTTTTAATATTGTGATAGGTTTTGGCGAATTAACGTATAAAATAAAGAACTACGATTTTTAAACAAAAAACAATTCGTGCATCCACAGAGACGAGAATCATACTTTAAACACAGACGTTATTTGAACTAAAAAACCGATGAAGAAAAATATCTAATCAAAGTGAATGTACGATGAACGTGCCACTAAATATTTTGATAATAAAACTCCTGTTTTGTGACAACGAAAATAGCTTGTTTCTTCATCCACTGACAAATTCGTTTCAAAGAAATAAATCTCTATTAAACCAATACCCAACAGAAAAATTCGCCAACTTCCGGAAGTTCTTGATAACAAGCCACAGGACCGTATTATAATCGTCAATTAGTTCGGTTAAATAATTTCGCTCGTCCATTTTTAAAATACTCCAAAACGTGAAATGTCACGCATGCCTGTTTATGACCGGGCATCATATGGTATTCGTTGTCATGATCGCTGTAAACACCAACACAAAATTCTACGAAAATCATTTCCTGAGATACATATTAAGCACCTGCAAATTTTTTTTTTTTTTTTTTTCAAAAAACCACCTGTACCTAATTAGTTTCTGTAACGTTTTACAGTTCATTATATGCAAATTTTTTGTTCAATCAGACTTGGGAACATTAAATTAAATTCAAATATTGTGTGTGAGATGAAAAAGGTATAAGATCGAGTCACTACGCAGTTAATATTTAAACTTTACTTTAATCGAATGTTAATTAAGGCTTCCCTTTCTCGAAGTCCACACTGAAATGATGATTTTACAGCAGAGGACATGTAAATTAGAAAGAATTATGGATGGTTTCGTAGTGTTTATTATAAATCCATTTAGACTGGACATGACTGATGTACAGGGTGATCCAAATTCGATGGGATTACATGGGCATCTCGCTTAATAGTCAAGATAGTGAAATTACCAAATTAATCTTACTAAAAAAAAAAGTAGCTTTAGAGATGTTCTGTGACTGTTGTGGTTACCAAGATGTCCCCACAAGTACTATGAATTTGGAATTTTTATCTTCCAATTTTTACCATAGACTAAAGTCAACAACCTTAAGTGACCATCAAGACAGCTGCCTGAGGCCACACGATTCATATTATTTTTTTCTTTTAAATATTTTATTTTAAAGGAAAACACGTTTCATTTAAATTGTTTAACATCAAGGGCAACCACTGTCTGGGAATGCAATATGTTTAACCTCACCAAGGTCAACAACTGTCTGGACAACCTGTCTGGGATCGCTTGGTATGCAATTTTTTAATGTCAACAAC
Source organism: Elmis aenea (assembly GCA_947652605.1). Taxonomy (NCBI): domain Eukaryota; kingdom Metazoa; phylum Arthropoda; class Insecta; order Coleoptera; family Elmidae; genus Elmis; species Elmis aenea. The sequence goes on along the minus strand of OX393583.1, from coordinate 28,241,423 downwards.
CCTAAGTGACCATCAAGACACTGTTTGAGACCACTCAAAGAAAACAAGTTTCATAATTTTTTTTTTTTAATGTTCTTTGTCTAACGCATCTAACGTCTAACGTGATGCAGAACCTACTACAAATATGCAAAAATAAGTGAGAAAATAATTTTTAAAAAAATGGAGCGGAACATCTTTAGACATACTACTAAAAATATTTTTGGGGTAGAATTAACATTGTTTTACTACTACTAAAATATTTTAAACACGTTTCATTTAAATTGTTTAACATCAACCACTGTCTGGGAATGCAATATGTTTACTAAGGACAACAACTGTCTGGGTATGCAATTAAGGTCAACAACCCTAAGTAACCTTCACTGTCTGAGACCACTCAAGAAAAACATGTTTCATAAATTATTATTTTTTTGTTTAATCCCATCTAAATAACATGGTGAGGCCGAACATACTCATAGCATCTACTCAGGACACTTTGGGCTAAACAAACACTTCTACATAATAGGGCTCTCAGGGACCGATATATGCAGAGGATGTGGTGAAGAAGAAGAAACTCCTCCACGTAATATGCCAGTATGAAGAATTCACACCCTATCGGTGTAGGGATGGAAAAATGCAACCAAGAAGAGTTAAGAAAAACCCTTACAAACATCGTGGAGTTTTTCAAAAACGCAGTAATTTTTTAAAGGTCTATCACCAGTGGGTACAATAGACTGACAGGTAGCGGTACAGGAATCCGTAAGGGTACCACCTCCGCGGAAATAATAACAAAAAGACAGTGAAAACATCCAAGTTCACCGGTACCAAAGGAGTTTCAAGCATGACCTACTGCGGTAAGGGTGATGTTGATATTTTTTCCGACCATAAATGACCTTTATTAGTTAAATTTAAACAGCCTTATGCAGGATTAACGCACTCCAGTAAAATAAAACTTTGGGCAATTTTGATGAGGCTATCGGTAAAAAACGTCCAGGGAACGTACGCGTGTGATCATTCTTCTACGTACATGACAATGCTTGCCCACGTGTTGCCAATGATGTAACAGAAAATATACCGCGTATGGTGGAAAGTTTGACAGCATCCGCTCTACAGACTAGAATTATCACCATTTGATGGTTGAAAGGGTCACCGTTTCCAATCGGATGCAGCAGTTAATACAGCTGTAAAAGAATTCTTAAAACAGCAGCCAAAGGAATTTTTGAACAAAATATCTATCCCATGGTGACACAATGGGATACATCGCTTAACGCACTTGGTGGCTTTATTTAATTGTCTATTAATAAATAATTTTTACCCAAAAATGGGTTTCGGGTGAACGAGCCTCGTACTTCATTGTCTTAGTCTGCCTAATATTGTCTAGCAAATACCAAAAATAACGTTCGGAAAGGAATTTATGTGCCACAACATGATTTTCTTATTTCTAAATATCCGATTCGACCTCAATATTCGTCGTATTGACCCCGCATGGCTTGTTTAACATTTAATATTCAAACTCGTGGAGCTTTTGCTTCGGGATAGGAAGCCGATTTATTGAATTTCTCGAGGACATTTGACTAAATTAAATTCCGGATGATGTTAATAAAACTTTATTAATGCGATATCGGGATGAAATTTCATTAATCACGGATTTCATAATCGCGTCCGTCAATATTGAACAGAACGAGTTTTATTTTTATTTAGTTTCACTCCGGCGAAGTTTATAGCTGAAGTACGTGTTCCGAACATGTTTTGTAAGTTTAATGTAATAGATTTTTGTAAAATAATTCACGTGCGCTTGAAAATATCTTAAAAAACGTGTTAAATACTTGCCTTTGTGTATTTGTCAATAAAAATCAGGCATTATTGTAATCGCACGATAGCTCTTTAATTTTTTTTTATATAAGTACAGGGTGAGCAAAAAGTCTTTACCTGATTATAAAAAATCATATCATGGATGCTATGAAAAATTCAGGTTCGTCATTGTTAACATTTATAAAAATCAAGACGAGTTAACAGACACATTGTCAGAATCTGGGGGTCAGGGAATTCACACGTTGTGGTAGACTGGTAGAGCACCAAAGAGACAGCTGTAAGGTAAATGTTTGGTCAGGTCTCTTGTATGAGAGGGTCATTAGACTTTTCGTTTTTGCTGGATCTACCATTTTAGCAAGCGTGAACCTAGACATGCTGGAACACTATGCTGTACCTCAGCTGGAAGAGTTACAGCCATACATAGTCTTCCAAAAAGATGGGGCTCCTCCACACTGGGGGCTTATGTGTCCGTCAGTTTTTAAATAAAACCTTCCCGAACAAATGGGTTGAGAGAAATGGGCCAAATCCTGGCCTCCGCGTTCACGGGACATGACCCCCCTTGACAAAATTTACCAATCACAATGCTGCACAGCTAATGTCCAATGATACAATACAAATTTTTTGCACCAAATGTTTCTAGAAAGCTCATTCCCAGCGTCCACAAAAAAATTATTTTGCTTAACCACACGGAGTAAGGCGTTTTTGGAGTGTCTACCTTATCGACCGTTACCTACCACTGTATGACTTCTTGTCATTCCCCAAACTGGAATACGAAACACATGGTCAGCGTTTTTCGAATGCGGACGATTGGGTTTTCACTTTCAAAAAACCTTTTCTGGAGTTATGCAGAAACTTATTGTAAAAGAAGATTTTTTAAATGAGTAAATGAGTTGCCTTGAAGAAAGAATAACAATAAACTACAAAGATAAAACTTTGTAGTTTTGCAGAGATTTTTGCTAAAACATAGTCGTGACTTAAATAATAACCAGATACAGTGAAACCTTTATATTCCCTTATTCCTAAGAGACGGACAAATACTGAATTAAGTATGAAATTTTTCAAAGAAGTTTATTTATCTATTTAGTCATGAGTCCTTTTACTGTTAGGTGTAGGACTGTTGAGTTGTCTTGTGCAGACTTTTTTCATGTATTTCTGTCTTGTGCTGGCTTTTTTATGTCTCTACATTTGATGTTTCTATCCGCTGCTGCTTTTTTAACTTCGTCTTGCCAGTTTTTTTCCGGTCTACATCTTTTGTTTTTCTCTGTGATCTTGCTTCATGGGCTTTTCTGGTTAACCTTTCTTCTTTCATCCTATAAATGTGACTCAACCATCCCAGCTGTTTTTCTTGTATTTTTGTTTCAACTGATTTTACCTTTAATTGTTCTCTATACGTTTCGTTTCTGATTCCAGCTTTTTTTTCCTTGGATTTTTTTTAGAAATCTCATTCTGCTGCATTCACTCAGCTAATATTTTTATTTGCGAGTGTCCACGTTTCACTTCCGTATTAAAGTGCCGGAGTTACTACCTTTTTTACCACTTCCACTTTTGTTCGTTTTGGGACTTCTCTATTTCCAAAAAATGTTGTTCTTAAACTGTTAAATATTCTTCCCACATTTCCTGTCCATTTGCTTATTTCCTTGTCCATTCCTCCAATTTTTTCTATGATCACTCCTAAATATTTAAAGTTTTCTACCTCTTCCAACCTAAGCCAATTTAAAGTGATGTTATGCCCTTTGTTCTCTGTTGTAACGATCATACTTTTAGTTTTTGTTCGTTTTCCAATTCCAGGTTTAGAGTTTCTAGATTATGTTGCAGATTTTTTTCTGTTTCCGAGAGTAAGACCATGTCGTTTGCGAACTTTAGCTCCGTTATGTTTATTTTTTCTATTTTTCTGTTGCCTAGGTCTCATTTTTTGTTTTACTTGTTTAATTACCCCATCTATAACTACTGAGAATAAAAATGGACTGAGCAATCATCCTTGTTTTAAGCCCACTCTTCCAATTCTTCATTTTGTGTTTTTACAATATTTTTCGTATATCGCGTTTATTATGTCGATTGTTTCTATTTCTGTTTCCTTCCTCCTTAGTCCCCTCCGTACGTCATTTCTTTTTATTTTATCGAATACTTTTTTCAAGTCTATAAAACATAAATTCATTCCCTTGTTTTTTGGTAAGCTCTTTTCAATATTTTGTCTTAATAAAAAGACTGGGTCTTGTGTACTCCTTCCTCTTCTAAAACCGCATTGGCATTCTTCTAGTGTGCTTTTTTTTTTTTTTTTTAATCTGCCTTCCATTACTCTTGCTAGTATTTTCCCTGATGCACTATGTTGTTCCTCTATAGTTAGAACAAACCCTTTTGTCTCCTTTCTTGTATAATGGCAGATTTACTCCAATGTTCCAATCCCTTGGTACTTTACTTAAGAAAAAAGTTGTTAACTAATATAAAAGTAATTCGTTACCAGACACGAAATAATAAAAGAACCAAAACTTTACTGTTAACCAGGAGCGATTCTGGCGGAAACTAAAAAGGAGAAAAGGAATAATTGTTTAGAATGGGTATTACCTTTAATAATTAACACATCAGGTGACTCCAATCTGGATATCGACGTGTTTTTTTTCCCTTCCCGACGATTCACTAGTACTCGATTTAGCAAAAAAACTTCTCCAATTATCTGTTTATCCATGCTTTTAAAAGTTTTTGTGACAAATATTGGACACGCACGAATTCCGGAGCATATATTTACTGAAATAATGCGACAAATATCGGTTTTGATGTCTATAGGAGCTAAAGGATATATCTAAATGTTCAATGGCTTAAATATTACCTTAGTGTTCTTGTAAATTTAATTTCTAAAGACAATCAAATTTTGTTGTTAGCCACTACTTTACAAAATAATTGTAACTTAACAGCTGTAAAGTAGTTAAAATAATTGCTCGGGTACAGAAATTACTGGAGTTGAAACGGAATAGGGTCTTTGGGTATGCAAAGTAATTTAACTTAAAACTGGTGCCATAATAAGATTGTGAAACTATGGCTGTAGGTAGATTATATCGATATTACAAGCCTCTGTGTGCCAGAGGGCTCATAAATTGGCCATCATCGGTTTTGCAATAGTTCAGTGGATATCGATATTGGGCAAGATCAGTTTCCCGTGGAATTGACAATAGGGATAGAGGATAACCGTTTGATAGAAGTAATAAATTATCTAAATTACTGCGTGTATTATATAGGTCATATTACTATGATATTAATTGATAACAATGGCTGTAGCTAGGACGTAATATGTAAAATGTTTATATAAATATTCTTGCATTAATGTAGAACAAGATTATATTTTAGACAAAAATTGGGAGATTGTGTTAATGGGTTAAATTATGAGTTTTAAATAAACATCGTTACCAACTACGATCGTTGATATGAGATTTGCGTATGTTTATGTAGGTAAATAATTAAAACTTCAATTGATGAAAAGATAAAAAGCTTAAAGCTAGTATTGCAATATAACAAGAAACAAGAAATAATTAATCTTATCTACATTCCCTTAAATCAAAATACGATTTGGTAGTTTTTAATAGATGTATTGTTCATTTAACAAAGTCTTCCTCTGATTCTTTTCGATAAAGCATAACTCAATTAGTTAAAAAAAGACTAATTAAGGCCGATACCAACTAAGAAAGAAACCGGATATTCCAAAGTTATTTTAGTAGTTTTTATTAAGTTTATTGTTTAGTGAACGATTATACCTCCAAAACTTCTAAATATGCCCTTTAATTGTTCGGCATGGCCTCGTAGACCCAAATTATAAAACTAGCTAAATGTTGTAAACAATGTATTTTAGTTAAAACATAATTTTATGCTATTATACAAAGATGTTCCAAATGGTAACGGCAAAATTAATGTTTTGCTATACGTGTTAGAAATAAATACTAAACAATTAATATAGTTGGAGAGTATTTTTTGCGTTTTTCTCAAAAAGTTGCTTAAGTAAAGGTACTTAACTTTTGCATCATTGAAAAGGGAAAACAGTTCTCTATCAAATGAGAATAGGGATTATATGGGTATCTAGTCATTTAAAAAAATTCAATTGTTTTTCATTGCGCTTTTGTTATTCGAAAAAATATAATTTAACTTTTGTTTTATGGTGGAAAACTATGTACCAAACAACTTTTATTCAAAACGTTTTTCCCTAAGGTGAAATTTACTGAGATATATAGCCTATTCCATGCCTTTTGAACACTATGAATATAATTTAATTAAATATACAATTGAAATGTCATTTTTCTACAAAATTACCCCACTATTTAATATACCAAGTTGCTCCAACTTCTTTACATCATCAGAAAAAAATGTTAAACAAGATAGTATCGCTTTTTGGACCACGTCATCACCCTTAAATCTTCGTCGTTTCAAAGCGTTCTTTAGGGATCCAAACACATGATAATCGGAGGAAGTAAGATCGAGAGGCTATATGGGGGATGCTGTAGAATTTAAAATCTTAATCTCCGAATGGCTTCAAGAGTTACAAGGGTCATATGATAGCATGAATGAAAAAAAAACGCCTTTAGACAAAAGTTCTTTTCGATCGCTCCGTATTGCTGGCCTCGCCTCCTCCAAAATTGAACTGTATTGCTCCTACTCCGATAATGCTTTAAAACTGGTCCATTCATTTCCAAGAAGAGTATACGACTTTTCGGAGGGCGAGGCGGAGCGTTTAGATTTGAACTACCTCTTGACTGGAGAAAATGTTTAACGCCATTCTGAAGACTATCTCTTTCTTTCGGCCTGGTGATAATGCACCCAGAAAGGACGCTTTGAAAGGATGAAAATATGGGAGTGATGACGAGGTTAAAGAGGAGGTGCTAAGGCACAATTAAAAACACTTTTTTCTGTTGATAAAAAAAAAGTTGTGAAAAAAGTTTCGAATATGCAAAACAAATGACATACCATTTGTTTCTATAATTGAATTATATCTCTTAACACATTTCGTGCGGGAAGCGTATTAATACCCGTTCAAGCGACCGGCGGTCTACGGCGGGAAGCGTATTAATACCTTTTATGCAGAATTTTTATAAACTGCAGGAATTGTACTAAAAAAATATTTCTGCGTTTGCCGTTATATTGGTAACTGTTACAGTCGCAACTAAATTGTATATAGAGTAGAAAAAAACTATCTGTAACCTTTTTGACTTTGATTTATAAAGTTTCTCTTACTTTTTAGTAATATAATGTATTTGTGTAATTATAACAACTGCTTATATATTAAATACATATGGTTTATGTATTGGTTAATGATTTAAAATCAAAAACTGTTAAAAAATATGAACTGTTATATTTTTTAATTAACTACGTTATTAAATAAGAAATTCAATAATTTTATAGTCAGCTACGGTTGACCTTAATAAAAACACGAAGAGGATAATTTAAATGCGCTATATACGAGGTCTGTTAAAAAAATAACCGAACTCTTTGTAGATACATTTATTTTATAGTATTTACAACTTATTGGTCTTTAGCTCTTTCAAAGTAGCCCCCTTCTCTAGAAATGCCCTTATTCCAGCGGTTTTTCCACTTTGCCAAATAGTCGTGGAATGTTTCTTTGGGTATCTATTTGGGCCATCTATTTCCGTGCCGAATTCTCTTCAATATCGTCAATAGTGCCAAAACGACGTCGTTTGAGTACCATTTTTAATTTGGGGAATAAACTACGTCACACAGGGCTAGGTCAGGTGAGTAGGGAGGCTGGGGGAGGACAGTCATTTGATTTGTTGAACAAAACTCGCAAATTGTCGAGGTTGAGTGGGCAGGCGCGTTGTCGTGGTGGTGTCACAAAGGGAAAAAGGCGAATGGCGGAGGTGACGGGTGCCACAGTGGAGGTGCCGGGTCGGGGAAAGTCCCTTGGTGAACAACACTTATTAACGATGATGGATGATGAATGACGTTGTGTGGTTCGAACTGAGGTTATGAGGCTGCGCATTACGTAATGAACCAGATTTCTTAGACAATGTTGTCACTGGCGACGAACCGTAGGTAATCGAGTACGACGTGGACACAAAGCGCCAAAGCTCAGAATGGGAAACCAGCGCCTCGCCTCGCCCCAAGAAAGCTCGCATGAGCAAGAAAGATGTAATACATGTTGATTGTCTTTTTTGACTCGAAGGGGGTGATTCACAGGCAGTTTGTGCAAAGCTGGACAGACCGTGAAATTGATTTTCTACGTGGGAGTCCTTGAGCGACTGAGAAAACGAATCGACCGCATCCGCCCAGCCATTGCCAATTCCTGGAAGCTTCACCACGACAATGCGCCGAGCCACATCGCGCTCGTCGTGGAAGAGTACCTGGCTCAACAAAACGTGGTAACGCTGCCCCAGCCAGCCTAGTTGTCGCTCTCCCAGACTTCTTCCTCTTCCCCCACCTCAAGTCGGCGCTGAAAGGACATCGCCACAGCACGGTCCAGGCAGTACAACAGGCCGTGTCGAAGGAACTAAACAGCACTCTAGTCGCCGCGTTCCAGAAGGCCTACCAAGAGTGGCAGAACCGCTGGAGGCAGTGTGTTGATGCACAAGGGTGAAGAATATTAAGTCGTTGTACGAATATTGGAAATACATTTTTTGTTATCGAATTTGTCCGACTACTTTTGGGACAAACCCTGTATTATGTATGTGTTCCTTTACCTATATGGAAACTATCAGTGAAGTTTTAACTCTGATTAAAAATAATTTCGTAGGGGTAGGGGACGATCTGATTAAAAAATAGAAATAAGAAAAAGTTCTGCCGTAAAACTGCAATTTTGGATGATGGTAAAGTACTCTACATTATCTAACTTTGAATTGAAACACGTTTGAACATCTAAAATTCAAAAAAATCGCCTGCGACGCATTTTAACCCCTCCACTTTTTTGTGTCGATCTTAGCTGGCTTTTAAAAAAATAAACAATTAGCAACCTCTGTTTAGAGGAGCGCCAATTCAGGGACCGCCCCCGGCGGCACAAACTCTAGCTACGCCACTGCGGGCCATGTGCGACCAACGAACTGTCAGGGGCATGCGTAGTATCGATATAGCGGACAATTATAGGCTCTCATGGCACGCTATATCGATACTACACATGCTCCTGACCGTTCGATGGATCGTATATGGCCCTGCTGGAACAGACCTTTATATCTTCTACAGTCGACATTGTAGTACGGAACAGGCTTTCCAATTTTAATGAAAAACATGTATTAGTTACAAAAATTTAAATAAAAAATTTCGCCACCTAATTTTTTTGGCCCGCTATACCTGTCAGTTACTTTTGCGCGCTACCCGCACAAAATGTGTTAACATATTCAGTTTGCTGCATTTTTAAAACACCCTCGTAAAATAGCCTTGCCAATATCATTTCAAGTGCACGTAGCTGTAGTTGACAAAGTTTCTCTCTTCGTAAATGTTCTATAAATATTTGTCGATAACCTTTTTGTTAATAACAATGTCTCCAGCGGTGTTAAGCTGGATGGACGGACCTTCAATACTGCTCCAAAGCGATTGATTTATCAGTCGGTGTCAGTTACACTAAACCCAATTCATCTCATTGTCATTTCTCCGGATTAAAATGTTTTATCACGTCTGCGACGGTTTTAAAGCGTTCGAGATCGATAATGGAAGCTGAATGCCCAAGTGACCTTTAGTGGTTTAAACGGGACAATTGATCCTTCCAGGAATTCCTCCGTCACCCCACGCCGGCTTTAGTAGATTCCCTTTTACCACATCGTCTGTATAAAGTTACCCTCTATGATATTTTATCTGGCATTTCGTATTGATACAATAAAAACATCCTAATACCAGAGTTTATTATATCCCCTTACGTGCCACAAAAACGCAGAGGGCTGGTGTTGTTGTATCGCTTTGTGCTGAACGTTAAACGTTAAATGTTGACGTTTTTGCAGCGTTGTGTTCAGCTATTTGGAAAACAGCGTTGATGTTTAAAACAAGCGAGTTTTGAAAAATGACCAACGCAAAAAAAGGACCGTCGACGAGTTATCGCTGCGTTTTGTTCATAATAACGCTGGCGTTGTTAAGAGTTGTTCTTTGTTGCTCGTAGTATGTGTTTTGTTCTGTGAGCTTAAGTTGTTTTTTTAAAATTATACTACATAGCTAATTTATACTTATTTTGTGATTAATACGCATATATATACTGGGTGTCCCCGTTATCACCGCGAATATTTTAAGTGGTGATAGAGGACCTTTTTCTAAGAAAAAATTTCAAGTACATTTTTTTCCCAAAATCAAATGCTAAGCTGATATCAACACTTACTTGATTTTTTTACACTTCTGCATTTATAAGACTCTGTAGCCGAAAATATCAATTTTATCGTAAAATACCTTAAAGCTTTTTAATAGACCATCAAGTTCTCTACAAAATTACAGGGAGTTTTTGTTTTTCGAAAACGATAAAATGCAAAACAATGCAAATCCATCTGGACGCAATAAAATTAACATGTAACCCCAAAATTACTTCAATAAGTGTTCAAAATGACCTCCATCATTTTCAATCACGTAATCGCACTCTCTTTAAAAGCATTTTTAAATACAAAACAATATTTGTAGGAAATTTTGTTTTTGCACTTCCTTATTTTTAGCTTTTCCGGAAAATCGGTTTGATTTAAAAAAAATTTCACTTGACCAAAGTTGTAGCCCATAAAATTTTCTATCCGGAATGGGCTGTCGGTTTTTTTTGTACAAACTTTCGTTTTAAAGATACAGCGGTTGCAAAGTCTAAGAAACAATTAAATTTTGTAAATTTTTTACATTTTTTGTACAAACTGCTTTATAACTCTCAAACCATTGCCTGTAGACAAAAAATAAATAAAACTAATTTTGTAGAAAATTTCATAGTCTATTAAAAAGCTTTAAGGTATTTTACGATAAAATTGATATTTTCGGCTACAGAGTCTTATAAATGCAGAAGTGTAAAAAATCAAGTAAGTGTTGATATCAGCTTAGCATTTGATTTTAGGAAAAAAATTTACTTGAAATTTTTTCTCAGAAAAAGTCCTCTATCACCACTTAAAATATTCGCGGTGATAACGGGGACACCCAACATAGATAAGCAAATTCCCTTCTACCCGTAGGCATAGGGATAATACGCATACATATAATTTAAATACTAGGAACGAACAAATCGTGGGTAATATGGAAATGAACAGCAGAACAAACCAAAAACTTTTTTACAAAGTACTTGAAAAATTAAGAAAAGGAAAACAGCAAGTAATTAAACATGTGTAATCAAAAAATAATTAAATGTTAACCACCGACCGAGATATTATAGAAATATGGAAAGAATACTTTCAAAAGCTTTTATCTACAAAAGAAGATAAAACTAGAACTGAGGAGAATCATTCTATGCCGGATAATATGGAAGAAGATAAACACATAAACAGAGGAAAAGTTGTGGAAGCAATAAAACACCTAAAGCAAGAGAAATCAGCTGGACATGACTGTATCACTCCAGAAATGGCAAAGAATGTAAAAAATGAAGGAATAGACATAGTAACACCTTACGGTAGCAAGGTTAACAGATTGTATACAGGGTGTCCCCATTATACACCGCCAAAAAGTAGGTGTATATTCCTGAGTGAAAATGATGACCATTTGTCAAATATTTTGTTATCCGAAAATGCTTCCTTTCAAAGTTAGAGACCTCCAAAGTTGCAAGACAAAAAAATAAAAAAATCGATTACGTCCTAGCCGTTTAAGCTAGAGCTGTCAAACTTGGCCGAAATGTTTAGGTGTTTCCCATTGACTTTGTGGGATAATTTGAAAGAAAACACGTAATTGGAAGCCTTAAGTCAAGCATGACATTAGCCAACTGAGTTTAGTAAAAAAAAATATTTGAGGTGTATAAACAGAGTTTGTCGATGCATCTTAAGCGCTAATTTTCTCGAAAACGGCTACGTTTACAGCAAAAAACAAGGAGGGACGAATTTTTTCCTCTTAAGTCGTACTTTCTTATGGACGAATGACATTTTCAATTTTATTCCAGAGAAAAAAATTCTGAAGATGGTAAGCGGATGACCTGCCTGTAAATCATACTTCCAATTACGTGTTTTCTTTCTAATTATCCCACAAAGTCAATGGGAAACACCTAAACATTTCGGCCAAGTTTGATAGCTCTAGCTTAAACGGCTAGGACGTAATCGATTTTTTTATTTTTTTGTCTTGCAACTTTGGAGGTCTCTAACTTTGAAAGGAAGCATTTTCAGATAACAAAATATTTGACAAATGATCATCATTTTCACTCAAGAATATGCACCTACTTTTTGGCGGTGTATAATGGGGACACCCTGTATATAATTTAAATACTAGTAGTTTACAAAGTCTACATATGTATTTTCCTTAATGTAATACTCTATTTTTTTTACGATTTCCCAAGTATTGCATTCTAATTTCAGATATCCAGTAAATTAATATCTGTAGTACTTGGTGTTATCTAGGACATTATGTAAAACAGGTATTACTGCTATAATCAACGAAAAACAGTTGCTAATTTGCATAAACAAATGCATTTAGTCAACCCAAATATTATGAATACGCAAGCATGTGCTGTTTTGTTAGCGTTAGAGCGTATGACAGCTTAGACAAACCAATTTAAATGCTAATTCCCTTCATTATACATATTATGACGACGCCATTCGTCCTGTAGCGCTCCTGCGGTTATTGATGGTAGTAAAATTCAACATTGAAATTCACTCAAGTTCCTTTAGACTTCATCAATTATGGCAAAGACAAAGGTATATTTAAACGCTCGCGAACAATGGAATTGAGAGATTTATTAAAAGTAACGGCACGACTTTTCCAAAATTATTATCCAATAAAGTGTAGAAAACCATTAAGTTTATCAATTAAAATTTCTGAAGAAATTCATAATTGCTTAACGACCCGAAGCGATTAAACTTATATCTGTAATTGAGGACGATTGCTATTTCTCCTGTGGTATTATAAATGTATTTTGCGCAACTATTTTTATGGATGATTCCTTTGAATCAACGCTTGTTTTATTAAAAAAAGGCGCAAATGCTATTTACATTTCAACAGGAAATATTCTGTCATCTGAAATGCGTTGATGTGATCAAAGGTAGAGGAGGATGCGCAATTTCGGACTTTATTTGTCCTGATAAATTCTTCGGTACACATCGACAGAGGAAGACATCAAAATTAAAAGTAAATAAATACTTCAACTTAAATAAATTTGAACGTGTTATAGCAAGCTACATAATAACATCGATAAAATTGGGTATATCGTCTTAAAAAAAAACAGACAAATGTTATTTTGTTAAAGTGGGCTTTGGGGTCAACATTGGCAAATAAATGAACATGTAAGGAAACAATCTTTTTCCATTTATTTTAAATTCTGTTACGATCTAGGTTTAGGCTCATAAGTAACTGAGTTTTATTCTTGGAATACTAAAAAGTTAAGATCTAAGAATCACCTATTGACGTCTCCTATCTGTTCTAACTTTAGGCACTCTATTGTTGTACACAAGCACTGACTTTTTTTTTTAGCACCAATAGTGTCACATTATACAGGGTCCGGCAAAATGATCTCCCACATTTTATCTTTAATAAAAACGCCATTGTAAATGCTATTTAGATTTTATTTTTATTAACTGAAAATGTATGCTATGCTATTTGTTTTTATTAAGTTTTAAAAATTACAGAGTCCAAATGGCGACCATTTTTTTCGATACACATTCGAAGCTGATTTCTGAAAGTTTCCATCACTCGAGCAGTAATTTGAGGCGATATTCCTGTACTTTCTTGGCGTATTGCTGCTTTCAATTCGTCAATGGTTCGGGGATGGTGTTGAAAAACCTTCGCTTTCAGGTAGCCCCAAAGGAAAAAGTCGCATGGGGCAAGATCGGGTGAACGCGCAGGCCACCCAACGTCTCCACATAACGAGATACGTGTCCTGGAAACATTTCCCTTAAAACGTCCATTGCCCTTCTTGTCGTATGAGCCGTAGCTCCATCCTGTTGAAACCATACATCCGGATGGTTCAAGTTCTCTAAGTTTTGGAAGCGAAGGTTTTTCAACACCATCCCCGAACCATTGACGAATTGAAAGCAGCAATACGCCAAGAAATTACAGGAATATCGCCTCAAATTACTGCTCGAGTGATGGAAACTTTCAGAATACAGCTTCGACTGTGTATCGAAAAAAATGGTCGCCATTTGGACTCTGCAATTTTTAAAACTTAATAAAAACAAATGGCATAGCATACATTTTCAGTTAATAAAAATAAAATCTAAATAGCATTTACAATGGCGTTTTTATTAAAGATAAAATGTGGGAGATCATTTTGCCGGACCCTGTACAACCTCAAAGGACTTTTTCCTCTTAAGTCTCCTTACTATATTTGTTGCCGAGGTATTTGGCATTGTTGGATCTAACTATTTATGGTTACTGGAGAATGGTTTGTTGTTGAAATCAATATGGACTGACTTGGTTTCGTCAAGTTTTATTCTCTACCTTTTTGTACAGCTTTGAAACTTGTTGAAGGCTGCTTGCAGCTTGCTTGCTGTTTCTTCGTTGCTTTTGCCAACAGCTAGGATTGGAGTATCTTCCTTTCTGGCTCTTTCCTTTACCCAACTAGATAAACCAATTGCATACATTTACTATGTGGTATTTTAATGTTATTAGCGCCATAAGACTCTCAAAAGTATGCGTAAACTGATCCATAACTTTCATTATTTGTTAAAATATACATGCCAAGCCATAAACAGATAATTTTATGAAATTTTATAGCTCATCTCCAACTTGAGTGCCTTTTTAGCGTTAGAGGGCACTTGCATAATAAAGATACAGCTGAAACAGCACAATCTACTAACGCATGAATGATATAAGGGTTTAGGGGGGCAAATCGCGGTAACTGGATTACATAATTGAATATAACAATGTAGACCACTTTAACAGGACATTGTTTTAGGTTTTAAACATGAATGAAACCAGCACAGAAGGAAACTGAAGAGTTCCTTCTAAAAATATGGGATCTTAAAGAAGATCTCACATTTTTAGTGTAACATTAGTATCGGAAACGTTAAAGTATTGCGAAAATCTTGTGTTTATCTTTAGAAATGCCTTAGTTTTGGTTCTATGCGATTGTTGGAGAAAGTGAAGCAAATTAACCGCTGTCGGAATGCTGTTGGTTCTCCGGGGATCGGACATAATTCATGGTAGGGTTCTAATATGCTGGCGCTAGTGTGGGAACGGCGTTGAAATGTCTTAAGAGAATTTGAGGGTTTGTGAAATAGACTTTGCTCAAGAAGTTTTACGTCAATTAAATATGAATGATGCATCAGCGTCTTTAAAGGATCGTGCAGTGTTAAAATCATTTGCAAAAGTGTCGTGGATACACAGGGTGTCCCCGTTATCGGCGCAAATATTTTAAGTGTTGATAGACGACCTTTTTCTAAAAAAAATTCAGGGAAAACTTTTTCTTAAAATCAAAGATATGAACACTTAATTGATTTTTTTACACTTTTGCATTTGAAAGACTCTGTCGCCAAAAATATCAATTTTATGCGAAAATATTGAAAGCTTTTTAATAAACCATCAAATTGGTTATAGCTATTTTTTGTCTACAGGCAATGGTTTAAAAGTTATAAAGCAGTTTGTTTAAAAAAATGTTAAAACTTTAAAAACTTTGTTTCTTACAAGGGAACCTCACTTGGTGGTACTAAAGTCGGTGAATGGGACTAAGATTTTCCGAAAGAAGATTGTGAATGAAGAAGAGTACCAACATTTTGGGCCTCGGCAACTTAAAACTTACCGTTAAAATTCAATTTTTATTTTTGAAAAATTGCACGAAATAGGTTAAACGGTTAAAGGTACTTAAAGTGAATATAAACTTGTATATAATTATTGTTAAACCATATTGCTTTCATGTTTTATTAACAAGATTCACGTTTTCTCTTTAAAAGTAATAATTCTTGAATAACAATATTTTTTAAATTTTTTGGCGCCAAATGCAAATTTAAGAAAGTCTGCAATACCAGGTGTAAATGAACTCTGGCTATTTAAGGTTATAGAAATTAACCAAAATAATGCTATTATTACGTATACTCAAAATTGCTTTCTCTTCTAAAAATGTAAAATTATACAGGATGGTCCATTTAAAAGAGCAAAGTTAGGGTCATTTTCGGCGAAACCGGAAGTGAAACAATTTTGTGCATGTGCTCAAAAAATCCGATTTTTTGCACATATATTTTTTAAAATCTAAAATCAAAACTAAATAAAAAAAGAGGGTGTACCAGAATTCATTTACACCTGGTATTGAACCGTTTAACCTACTCCGTGCAATTTTTCAAAAATAAAAATTGAGTTTCAATTTCAATGGTAAGTTTCCGGGGCCAAAAAAGTTGGTACTCTTCTTCATTCGCGATCTTCTTTCGGAAAATCTTAGTCCCATAAACCGACTTTAGTACCACCAAGTGAGGTTCCCTTGTTAGACTTTGCAACCGCTGTATCTTTAAATAAAATCCTGGAGTTATTCAAAAATACAGGACTTCTTTAAGGGGCTATTACCAGAGGGTACAATGGACCAATAGACCAATAGGTCGCAGTACAGGAACCTGAAAGGGAATGCCACGAAAATTTATTTAAAAAATCTGCAACGTTTCCAATATCATGTTCCTTATATTGAATCATACACCTCCTTATATTTATTTACAATATTTTTAGCAAGTAGGTATGTTTTAGATTATGATTCATCCTCGCACACAACAAACTTGTGTGATATCTACATAAAGAGGAAAGGCTCAAATTTCCCACTATCCCTTATCGAATTACCGCCATACGGTTTAATAAAACTGTGGCACGATATAAAAAATTACACACCACGCAAAAAGTACAGTTGAACAAGCTATCCCGCACATTCCGTAAAAAGTGACATTTAAATCGAAATCGCTTTTATATGGAGGTTGGTTTTATAGCCGCTAGTCACAATTTGTATTCTACAAATTGAAAAATGCTGTGAAATATATCGTACGGCTCCACAAGCGACGCCGCCAAAGTTCATCGGATTTGTTCACTTCGTCCGCAGCCCGCTACGATACACGTCCGCGTCTCTATTTAATACCGAATCGAGAGTGGATTTGTAAATCATTGAAGCAAACTGATGTATATCCGCTGTGCAAATAAATAGGATGAAAACGCTGAATTTGCAAATACAAGAACAAATAAACTGTGAATGATTTATTTTGTGTTTTAAACACATTTACGGGTGTGGAACTAGCAGATTAATTATAAATCCCAGTCGGCTCGTGTATTGTTTGAAAATATACAAGTTCTGATTGGGTGCATATCTGAAACTATAAATTACGTTGTGATGAAACGGTTTTGTAATCCCGCATCCAAATTTTTGCCTGCTGTAGTTGTTCATAGTTTAGGCAGCGTTAAATTAAATTAATACAGTACTTGATCTTAACTAACGGATTGTAAAACGTTGTTATATAAGCTTTAAACTGGCCATCAACTAACCACAAACGTGTCATTACAAAAAAGTAATGATATTAAGTTAGCTTAAGCACAGTTTTAGTTTTAAAAACAAGTTTTGTCTCCGTAACTTACGTTAAACCTTTTAGTAAATTTTAAACTCATTATGTTTGCTTCTAGACTTTTTTGAGCTTGTAAATAAATTCCGTTTAACCCAACTTTCAGAGTCTTCTACTCCTTCTTTTTCTTCCTATACTGTAGACAATTCTGCCTGTTCCGTAATCACTATGCAACGGGTCCACTTTTACGTCTTACCTTCCCACGAAAATTACTGCAGCAAATCCTTATTGGACGATGGGTTCACCACCGGGATGTGCCATGTGGGTGGATAAGCTTAATCTCAGGGCGTGGAAGTTTTGCTTACTTCCACCCACACACATACTCTTTGAAGCAGTAACTCAGGTGCAGAAACTTTTATAAATATAATAAAGAAATATTGATATATATCTAGTTTCGAACAATATTTAATGATTTACACAATGTAACAGTTTAAGTGCTGTTGGCTCACAGCTTTGTTATTAGTTAACCAAAACACCTTATGTAACCTAAATACAACAACCACAGAGAAATCTGTGGTATGACATGGTAACAATAAACGGAAATTACTTTATCATAATACAACATACTCATACAGAAAATGTGTAGTACAATGCGATAACATTAAACTACATGATTTTAACGCAACATAACATATACAGAAAATGTATTGTACAACATGACAATATCAAACTAAAATGATGTTATCACAATATTACGTACATAGAAAATGCGTTATACAACAATATAACGCACATATAAAATGCGTTATACAACGTAGCAATATTGAACGAAAATGGTTTTATCGCGATATAACATACAGAAAATATATTGTACAACGCGATAACATTAAACGAAAATTGTTTTATCGTACTATCAAACCTCGATCAAGTCCCTGGTTCGCTGGTACATATGCCCTTAATGGTAACAATGGTTTGATGTTATTTCAATTTGTTGTTTGCTTAAGGAAATCGACGTCCGTGGGTGTGACGGTGGTCTTGTTTCGTAGTTTACCAAGTTGCACGAACACTACACCTTGAACACGTGGACTTATTTCTCCGGTGTTGCCGGGTATCGCCTTTTAACAATTTAGGAACTTTCCACGTTGTTTCGTATTCTCAATTTGTACTTTAGACCATACTTTTTATCTGTTTCAGGTCTTGTTTTATTGGTGAATGCCAAACTATGTGCGTTGCACTTTTGCGTATCAAAATGGACACCTATTACTATGTCGAGTTCATTTACTGTACATTTCGCTAGGCGCGGTTCACTTTTCGTAGGTATCTATATACATGGGTGTTCAGGGCACTTCTCTATACCAGATTAACGACGCACAGGTAAAACAACAAACCGATGTCTTGAAATCACCCTTTCGTTTCGCCAGTAACTCACTAACTTAACCTACAATACAACCTCCGTCTCGCGGCTAATTCTGCCGACCTCCTACTCTACGCAGGTGTATCGCAACCACACTAATGGCTGCCCTCTAACTTCTGCTCCCTGCGTTACTGCCAACCTTTCTTAATCTTAGCAACTAAAAATTTCCCCAGATAGCGCACCCTGGCGGCCATCTCGGTAACAAAACTTAAAGGAAACAACCAGTAGGTCAAAATGCACCCATTACAACTAGAGTCGCTTCACCTCTTAGTTGGTCTGCCCATGCTTCTTCTTCCTGGGTGTGATTTGTCTCTTGCTATCTTCACTAGTCTATTGTCCCTAATTCTTGATATTTTTATTTAATTTTCTGCTACTAAAAAGTGTTTTAACGAGTGATAAAGAATTTGTTTTTTAATAGGGTTTCAACGAATTACCATAACATTTTTTTTCAATATTCTTGTAGAGTATAGACATAGATTATGTATATAATAGCACACCATCCAAATAGCCGCCTCGAATCTTTTTAAGGACCGCCACAATTTTCCTGAAGTCTTTGGTCATTTTTTCGCTCAAATCCAGCCCTATCACAGCAATAGCGGCTTCGATGTTAACTTTGAGAGCGGGAATTGTCTGTGGAATATTGGCATAAACTTTCCATTTATTGTAGATCCAAATAATAAAGTCCAGTGGCCTCAAATCGCATGATCTTGGTGGAAAATTGTTCAAAGAACTACAAAATTGTATCGGAAATGGACTGATAAAATGATAAAGGTTCATGCGAGAAAAAGGAAACGAGACGGGAATGACAATACACCTAAGAAGTCATGAAAACGACACGCAGAACAGTTCAATACCGCAACAGTGGTAACCGGATGACGTCACACAATGACCACTTCATAGTCACTAAAACATTTACATCAAAAGTGTAACTTAAAAATGTTTGAATTTTTTAGGATTATTGTGAACCAAAATAATCATTTATTAACAGCAACGGCTTACTTTCAGACCCAAATTAAAAGTTACAGTGAGATTTTGAATATTGGAGCGTTATTAACAAATTTAACGCGAACATCAAACAAATAAGGTTGCCTTGATAGAGCAACAGATGAAAGCGAATATCTTAAAGCCCGCACCGTTGAAATGTCGAACCTGACAAGATTCTCTCAGCCGTGAAACTTGATACCCTTAGCTCGAGTAATTTGTGTAAAATACTAATGTTAGTTTAGAATTTTCTTGCCTTGTAACCGCTTAGCGGAAACTGGAAAATCTATGAGCGGTTTAGTGAGCCTACCCGGTGGAAAATTGCAAACAGAGTTCAAAATAAATCATTAAGGAGTTATCCAAGTTTTATTATACGTAGGATAACAAATAAATAACTAATTAACGAAGTTTTCGGTCTGTTCTTATAACCGATCAATAATTATACGTCTTTTGAGCCCATTATAAAGCACTTCACAACATAATTTAAGCTGGGCGCTGACATGCAAGTATCACTTGTGCTACAGTTTGGTTGCTGGGGTTCTATGACATGCAACTGAAGGACAACTGTAAACTTAGACAAATAATAAGCAATAATATACAAGAAAGGAGAACAGACCCAATGTGAAAACTACAGATCAATCTGTTCAGCCCAAACTTGCTGCAAGCTATACATAAAAATCCTAAAAAAGAGACTAAGAGGGCACGTAGAATTAAAACTAGGAGAAGAACAAGCAGCTTTTAGGTCAGAGAGACGGACAACTGATACCATGTATATTATAAGGAATGTAATAGAAAGAAAAATAGAAGAAGGAGAAGAACTATACTAAACATTTTTAAACTTAAAAGCAGTTTTCGATCCGGTGGACAGAGCAAAAATATGGAAAACCCCGTGAAAGGCTCATATTTTTGTCTAAGGTATTTTACCTTTATTTTCTGGTTATGATAATTGATAATCTAAGATAAATTAGTTCTTGAATTTAAGATGATAATAATTACGTTCATTATACACTGAAGCATTTATGTTACATTTAAACAAAGATAGTATGTTGCGTTTTAGTTCTTGGTTTCGTTGGAGGCAGGTAAAGTGACCCAAAACTGTTTATATTATGTATCGGCCAGACGCAACCCCTTGCGGGGGGGCACTCGAGATATACAGTTCACATTCGACAGTCTTTAGTATAACTTGTTAGAATTATACATGTTATGTGTACGTGATGCTGTGAGGTTATAAGATAAAGGGTTGGCTAGCCATTGTGTAGTGCATGTAGTATGCGATTGTATTAGATGGCCTTTAGTAAAGTACTACTGCAGTTATTGGGGATTATTATGTTATTGTGTTATTTGTGTACTGGATTGCAATCATTTGGTAATGTACTAATCATGCTATTAATTTATCTCCATTTCTCCATAAAGAGTGCTAGGGGAATAGTGGGCCCATGCTGAGTGCGGGTCCACCCCCTGGCCGTAGGTGCCCCTGTGGGGGGTACACCTGGGTGATGAGGCGCAGTAAGCGTAGGAATCCGGCTGTACACCGGAGGGTCCACCCAGGTGCCATCAAAGCATGCCAACGGTACCCAACGTGACCAGAGAGTCTGTTAGCTGGACGGTTGTCCAGGTTGCTGAGCTGGAGTGTTGTCCAGGAGTTGTACTGGATTGAGATCCAGGGTGTATGTTGATACACATGCTAATTTATATAATGCGTGGGACGCCATGCTTTGCCTTTCAGCTTTGTGTGCGAGTGAGACCACCTTGTTGTTTTATGCTTGGCTTTATTGGAGATTTGTGTGTTACTGTAATATGGTGATTGGCTTATATTAACCCTGGCGATCCAGCATCACACGCGGGGGTATGTTCCCCCCGGTGAGTACATAATTGTTACTAATTATTAAATGTTATCAGTGGCACAAGCTTCTTTGTTTTATGTACGCTGCATACACCTTTGCACCAATCGCTTCGCTTCAGCCTCTGCCTGCCTCGGGAACCCGATAGTACCCTTATAAATAACACTAAACTTGTAAGTAAAATAATGCTAACCATGTAAACTAAAGTAGTTAACGCCCCAGTTATTAAGTATTCAAAAAGGCATCCTAACACCCGAGAGAAATGGAAATACCTAGCATTTTAAAAAACGCAATTAAAAACACACAATTATCAGACAGTTTGAGCTAAAGTACAAATTGCAAGACAACGATCAAATGAGTTCAGAATATATAAAGAAATAAAACAAGGAAACTGCCTAAGCCCATTATTATTTATAATTTTCATGGACAAGATAGGGAAACGAATTGAAGTAAAACATAAACAACAGAACACTGCAATTGGGTACAGAAATCTAGAACTAATTACGCTGAATAGCCTACTATACGCAGATGACGTGGTATTAACAGCAACCACTAAAGGCAAAATACGAAAGTGAGTGAAAGCATGGACCGAAGGAAAACACAAGAACAAATGAAAACACTTGCAAAAGATAGAAGGGCATGGTGGAAACAAACCCCGAACACGAAACCACCCCCCGACGCCTAAAAAGGCAAAAGGAGTCGAAAAAAAGAAAAAAAGAAAAGGAAACCCAATAATTTTTAAACACCAACTAAGATATGAGGCGTCAACTTGCAAAACTCTTTACATCCAATTTAGTAAGAAAATTAGATAGTGGTGGCTCTGTTGACTTTAAACAGTCCGTCATATGGTTACTAAATCATAATGCAACAAAACTTATATTTTCCCAACTCATTTTATACATGAAAACTGTCTAACGTTGCAAAACTCTTTCAATCCACAATTACTACTACTTCAAAACTCTTTTCATCCATTCTAGAAGTGATTATTACAAAACTCTTTACATCCAGCGCCATTTTACCCTGTTAGTTATTTTACGGAATCAAAACATCATATATCCTTACCTAATATCTTTTATATTTTGCGCTTTTATTAGTGTTCTGTATTTGACATCCGAAACGCACGTGGTTTGTTTTTAAAGACAGTCTACTGTGTTTTTGTGTTTTGTTTAACTAATATATTGACTATGGAAATTTCTCCAACATCTTCTTTGATTGAAAAGGAAGAAAAAATATTTGCTGAATATGCAACTGTTCTAGAACTGCCCAAGGATTTCACTGTTTTTGATTGGAAGAAAGCAGTTGAATCTTGCATAAAGCCTCCTGGTCAATGGCATTTTCAATTTTCCATGGCAAAGCGATTTTTTATTAAAAAACATAAGTCAGGAAGTATAACTATAAAAGGTGAAATCCATTATAAAAGCAACATTGGAGTATACAAATCTGTTCTGAAAAGAGGAAAGACTGTGGCCAATATCACTCCAGAGGAACTTCCTAACAACGTTCCAGTCAAACAGTTAAAGCTAATTGATGTTGACAACCTTTTAAAGAAACACTTTGGCGTTGATTGGAGAAACAATCCAGAAACTGATTTGTAATTTTATAGAAATTTGATCGATACTTTTCATGAAGAAAATATAAATGAAAATGAAAATCCTGATGAAGAAGAAATATTGTATCCTGAGGATGATGGTCTTAGAATTTAAATTCTTTCTCCTGTATTACAACTATTTTTTGTACCGTATTTTGGAATTTCAAAAAACTAAAAACAAAAAATTGTAAAGTAATTCTAATTTCTTTTAAAAAAGCGAACTATGTTCTTGAAATAATGTTTCAAAACTTTTTAAATCCACAGATAGTTTGCAAAACTATCTAAATCCAAAATATTTTCTAAAATAACTTTTTCCGAGATCATCTTTTTTTTTTCAGTACTTGCCGATCAAATTTTTAATGCCTTCTGCAAACAACTGTGCATTTTGAACATACATAGTCAATTATAAATCGACGTATAGGTTTTTCGCGTTTCCTGTGAAATTAGTTATGGCGGATATAGAAAGTTTTGCAAATTGGCGCCTCAATTTAAAAGTTAACAATCTGCTATTTTATTATTTCCTTGCGTATCTTATCTAACCGTCTATGAATTTTTTCCGAAAAATGAAAGCAACGCCAAGTAGAATATGAGCATTTTGTTTAATTAAACCATTTATCTTTTTTTTACACTCTGTTCCTTATTTTTAGCTTTTCCGGAAATCGGTTTGATTTTCCGAAACCTTCACTGAACCAAAGTTGTAGACCATAAAAGTTGCTATCCGAAATGGGCCGTCCGTTTTGCGTACAATCTTTCATTTTAAGTGTGTTTTTCTTAACATTTCTTGGTTGGCTTTTTCGATCCCCAAAAGTCTGCGTCGATAGTGTGTGAATCCGTCACACTGGTATATTACGTGAAGAGGAGTTTCTTCTTTTTCACCACATCCTCTGCATATATTTGAGAGCCCTATTATGTAGGAGTGTTTGTTTACCCGACAGTGTCCTGTGACGAGTCCTGTGGCTGCTTTGATGTCTACTCTGCTTATCCTGAGCATTTCTTCTGTCTTTTCTTTGGAGAACATTGACAACAATTGAAATTTATTTTGAGAGCCAAATTTTTGCTTGTTCGCATGAATATGTAGACCCGAATAAGGAGAGAACAGCAAACGCTGATGAGTCAGGAATACTATTCCAGGAGTTAAAAATCAACATATCTTCCTTCTCCAGGTCTTTCAAAGCAGTCAAACCAGTCATCGCGCTGTACGTGCGCGCCCGTACGTGGTATTTTGTGGAAGAGCCACACTCAACAGGTCAAAGAGCCGCATGTGGCTCACGAGCCGCGGTTTGCCGACCACTGGCATAGACGTTTAACATAGCGAAAACTGCTTTTACAGGGGTATCGTTTTTCGCGTTTTACTCCGGACCCTTTTAAAATATCTTCAAAAACTTTGCACCATTTCACTTGCAAAGGACGCGCGCATTGGTAAATAAAAGAATTTTGATTTTATCTCCTACGGTTTCATAACCAACGCGATCGTAAAAATTACCTTTTTACTTCCATATTTCAGTCATCAATGGCATGTATAACTCTGGAAAACGTTTAGTTTTGATATCCTTGATGCATTTAACACCACCTTGATTATATTCTAGCGACAATATATCGTGACCCTTCCTTGTAAGATGGCTGGGACATCTATTGCGCATGCCAGAAAGTTGGTAGGTACGCAAATAAAGGATAGAAAATGAAAATTAAGAAAAAAGAAACTGGAGGAAGATTAAAATTGGGAAAACGAAATGGAGCAGAGACTTAAAGAAAGAAGATTCAGCTGGAGAGTTGCGCCACAGTAAGCCAACTATAGAAGGAGGAGGATCATAATTAACAATAACGAAAACATACCACGACATCAAAAGGTACCAGACAATCAGGTATAGAAGGAGATGTATAGTTATTCATATCCATAATTTGTTGTATTTCTACAAACAATGAAACATATACACACACAGCAACACAACATGACATCAATGTGTAAAAGCTTTCAGGGATTTTAAAACACAAATATCATTGAAGTAGAGTGTTTTTGCTATCTTTTTTTTTCTGCGCTACCGAATGGAAAAGTTTAAAACAATTTAAGCAATAGTATTGCCTTCTACAATTTGGTAATTATCATCGTATATCTTAAGTAATTTAAGATGTATTTAACATTAATATGCGGATGATCCCTTCCGTTAAAATCAAATTCACGAAATGTCCGTTTTATATGCCCTACGCATTATCGATTTTGACTTGCTTGCTAAACTTGAGTTGTTATGTAAATATTAGGCTGAACTCCCGTTTACACAGCGTAAGCCTTTAGTTAAATACAGTATTCAGACTTTAAATAAACACGCGCTCACTCCAACTACAGAAACTCAAACATTTATCCGACAACGTTATAAAGCTACAACCGTAGGTGAATGAAAAATGTTTGCGGAACATTTATGTTGCTGCTTACATCGTTAAGTTTGGTGTTTGAGTAAGAAGGGAAAAAGGCGAAGTCGGCCAAGTTGTGTATCAACAAACAGTTGACTAACGGGCGAGTCGAAGGAGAGTAAATGGTAGCGTTATGGAGAGGTTTTAGTCAGGGTTGGAATAATTAAATTTGTATGTTGATGGAGAAGCGCACATCGTTGATTTGGCATTTAAAATTTTGTTTGATTATACAGGGTGACCGAGATTCAAGCTAGACATGAAAGTCTTGTTTATTTTAAGAGCTATAAGGTTGGTTAAATCAAATCCAAGAGGCGTAATTTGTTGCTGTATAAGGATCTGGATAGATTAGCATTCACCAGTTTTTAAGGAAACACAATTAGATTTTTGGGTCATTGAAAAGTTATCCGCACTTGGCTATATTAACATTTCTGCTAGCTGCACTGTTTTATCAGCGTTTCCCTTTTAACACATATCGGACCGGCCCCGTTAATCTACGCTTCTCTGAGGTGCGTGAAGGTGGCCGCGACTTTTTCGAAAGTGCAATTTTTTTAAATTGCATTAATTAGCGCCTAATTAGCGCCAATTGGCGCCGTAGTTTTAAAAATTAGCGCTCTTATAATAAAAAAGTTACGCGCATTTTAAAAAAGTCGCAGCCAACTTCACGTAGCCGCGACTTTTTCGAATATGCAAATTTTAATGATGCCATCAATTAGCGCCTAATTAGCGCCAATTAGAGCCGTAGTTTCAAAAATTAGCGCCATTATAATAAAAAAGTTACAGACATTTTAAAAAATCGTGGCCAACTTCACGCAGCCGCGACTTTTACGAAAGTGCAATTTTTTTAAATTGCGCTAATTAAGCGCCTAATTAGCGCCAATTGGCGCCGTAGTTTTAAAAATTAGCACCCTTATAATAAAAAAGTTACGCGCATTTTAAAAAAGGTCGCGGCGAACTTCACGTAGCCGCGACTTTTTCGAATATGCAAATTTTAATGATGCCATCAATTAGCGCCTAACTAGCGCCGTAGTTTTTTGAATAACTTTGTAAATTAAATTTAAAAATAGTTGAGACAAACGCTATTATACTAAGAAAAATAAACTCTATAACATACTAAAATTTGAACAAAATCGTAAGAGCCGTTTTCGAGGAAAATTATCAACATTTTTAGTTTTTTGAATAACTTTGTAAATTAAATTTCAAAATAGTTGAGACAAACGCTTTTATTCTAAGAAAAATAAACTGAATAACATACTAAAATTTGAACAAAATCGTAAGAGCCGTTTTCGAGGAAAATTATCAACATTTTTAGTTTTTTGAATAATTTTGTAAATTAAATTTAAAAATAGTTGAGACAAACGCTATTATACTAAGAAAAATAAACTCTATAACATACTAAAATTTGAACAAAATCGTAAGAGCCGTTTTCGAGGAAAATTATAAACATTTTTAGTTTTTTGAATAACTTTGTAAATTAAATTTAAAAATAGTTGAGACAAACGCTATTATACTAAGAAAAATAAACTCTATAACATACTAAAATTTGAACAAAATCGTAAGAGCCGTTTTCGAGGAAAATTATCAACATTTTTAGTTTTTTGAATAACTTTGTAAATTAAATTTCAAAATAGTTGAGACAAACGCTTTTATACTAAGAAAAATAAACTGAATAACATACTAAAATTTGAACAAAATCGTAAGAGCCGTTTTCGAGGAAAATTATCAACATTTTTAGTTTTTTGAATAATTTTGTAAATTAAATTTAAAAATAGTTGAGACAATAGCTATTATACTAAGAAAAATAAACTCTATAACATACTAAAATTTGAACAAAATCGTAAGAGCCGTTTTCGAGGAAAATTATAAACATTTTTAGTTTTTTGAATAACTTTGTAAATTAAATTTAAAAATAGTTGAGACAAACGCTATTATACTAAGAAAAATAAACTCTATAACATACTAAAATTTGAACAAAATCGTAAGAGCCGTTTTCGAGGAAAATTATCAACATTTTTAGTTTTTTGAATAACTTTGTAAATTAAATTTCAAAATAGTTGAGACAAACGCTTTTATACTAAGAAAAATAAACTGAATAACATATTAAAATTTGAACAAAATCGTAAGAGCCGTTTTCGAGGAAAATTATCAACATTTTTAGTTTTTTGAATAATTTTGTAAATTAAATTTAAAAATAGTTGAGACAAACGCTATTATACTAAGAAAAATAAACTCTATAACATACTAAAATTTGAACAAAATCGTAAGAGCCGTTTTCGAGGAAAATTATCAACATTTTTAGTTTTTTGAATAACTTTGTAAATTAAATTTCAAAATAGTTGAGACAAACGCTTTTATACTAAGAAAAATAAACTGAATAACATACTAAAATTTGAACAAAATCGTAAGAGCCGTTTTCGAGGAAAATTATCAACATTTTTAGTTTTTTGAATAATTTTGTAAATTAAATTTAAAAATAGTTAAGACAAACGCTATTATACTAAGAAAAATAAACTCTATAACATACTAAAATTTGAACAAAATCGTAAGAGCCGTTTTCGAGGAAAATTATCAACATTTTTAGTTTTTTGAATAACTTTGTAAATTAAATTTCAAAATAGTTGAGACAAACGCTATTATACTAAGAAAAATAAACTCTATAACATACTAAAATTTGAACAAAATCGTAAGAGCCGTTTTCGAGGAAAATTATCAATATTTTTAGTTTTTTGAATAATTTTGTAAATTAAATTTTAAAATAGTTGAGACAAACGCTATTATACTAAGAAAAATAAACTCTATAACATACTAAAATTTGAACAAAATCGTAAGAGCCGTTTTCGAGGAAAATTATCAACATTTTTAGTTTTTTGAATAACTTTGTGAATTAAATTTCAAAATAGTTAAGAAAAACGCTATTATACTAAGAAAAATAAACTCTATAACATACTAAAATTTGAACAAAATCGTAAGAGCCGTTTTCGAGGAAAATTATCAACATTTTTAGTTTTTTGAATAACTTTGTAAATTAAATTTCAAAATAGTTGAGACAAACGCTTTTATACTAAGAAAAATAAACTCTATAACATACTAAAATTTGAACAAAATCGTAAGAGCCGTTTTCGAGGAAAATTATCAACATTTTTAGTTTTTTGAATAACTTTGTAAATTAAATTTCAAAATAGTTGAGACAAACGCTTTTATACTAAGAAAAATAAACTGAATAACATACTAAAATTTGAACAAAATCGTAAGAGC
The DNA here is from genome assembly GCA_947652605.1 of Elmis aenea. Lineage (NCBI taxonomy): Eukaryota > Metazoa > Arthropoda > Insecta > Coleoptera > Elmidae > Elmis > Elmis aenea. The sequence goes on along the minus strand of OX393583.1, from coordinate 28,212,629 downwards.
CGTTTTCGAGGAAAATTATCAACATTTTTAGTTTTTTGAATAATTTTGTAAATTAAATTTAAAAATAGTTAAGACAAACGCTATTATACTAAGAAAAATAAACTCTATAACATACTAAAATTTGAACAAAATCGTAAGAGCCGTTTTCGAGGAAAATTATCAACATTTTTAGTTTTTTGAATAATTTTGTAAATTAAATTTCAAAATAGTTGAGACAAACGCTATTATACTAAGAAAAATAAACTCTATAACATACTAAAATTTGAACAAAATCGTAAGAGCCGTTTTCGAGGAAAATTATCAATATTTTTAGTTTTTTGAATAATTTTGTAAATTAAATTTTAAAATAGTTGAGACAAACGCTATTATACTAAGAAAAATAAACTCTATAACATACTAAAATTTGAACAAAATCGTAAGAGCCGTTTTCGAGGAAAATTATCAACATTTTTAGTTTTTTGAATAACTTTGTGAATTAAATTTCAAAATAGTTAAGAAAAACGCTATTATACTAAGAAAAATAAACTCTATAACATACTAAAATTTGAACAAAATCGTAAGAGCCGTTTTCGAGGAAAATTATCAACATTTTTAGTTTTTTGAATAATTTTGTAAATTAAATTTCAAAATAGTTGAGACAAACGCTATTATACTAAGAAAAATAAACTGAATAACATACTAAAATTTGAACAAAATCGTAAGAGCCGTTTTCGAGGAAAATTATCAACATTTTTAGTTTTTTGAATAACTTTGTAAATTAAATTTCAAAATAGTTGAGACAAACGCTATTATACTAAGAAAAATAAACTCTATAACATACTAAAATTTGAACAAAATCGTAAGAGCCGTTTTCGAGGAAAATTATAAACATTTTTAGTTTTTTGAATAACTTTGTAAATTAAATTTAAAAATAGTTGAGACAAACGCTATTATACTAAGAAAAATAAACTCTATAACATACTAAAATTTGAACAAAATCGTAAGAGCCGTTTTCGAGGAAAATTATCAACATTTTTAGTTTTTTGAATAATTTTGTAAATTAAATTTCAAAATAGTTGAGACAAACGCTATTATACTAAGAAAAATAAACTCTATAACATACTAAAATTTGAACAAAATCGTAAGAGCCGTTTTCGAGGAAAATTATCAATATTTTTAGTTTTTTGAATAATTTTGTAAATTAAATTTTAAAATAGTTGAGACAAACGCTATTATACTAAGAAAAATAAACTCTATAACATACTAAAATTTGAACAAAATCGTAAGAGCCGTTTTCGAGGAAAATTATCAACATTTTTAGTTTTTTGAATAACTTTGTGAATTAAATTTCAAAATAGTTAAGAAAAACGCTATTATACTAAGAAAAATAAACTCTATAACATACTAAAATTTGAACAAAATCGTAAGAGCCGTTTTCGAGGAAAATTATCAACATTTTTAGTTTTTTGAATAACTTTGTAAATTAAATTTCAAAATAGTTGAGACAAACGCTTTTATACTAAGAAAAATAAACTCTATAACATACTAAAATTTGAACAAAATCGTAAGAGCCGTTTTCGAGGAAAATTATCAACATTTTTAGTTTTTTGAATAACTTTGTAAATTAAATTTCAAAATAGTTGAGACAAACGCTTTTATACTAAGAAAAATAAACTGAATAACATACTAAAATTTGAACAAAATCGTAAGAGCCGTTTTCGAGGAAAATTATCAACATTTTTAGTTTTTTGAATAATTTTGTAAATTAAATTTAAAAATAGTTAAGACAAACGCTATTATACTAAGAAAAATAAACTCTATAACATACTAAAATTTGAACAAAATCGTAAGAGCCGTTTTCGAGGAAAATTATCAACATTTTTAGTTTTTTGAATAATTTTGTAAATTAAATTTCAAAATAGTTGAGACAAACGCTATTATACTAAGAAAAATAAACTCTATAACATACTAAAATTTGAACAAAATCGTAAGAGCCGTTTTCGAGGAAAATTATCAATATTTTTAGTTTTTTGAATAATTTTGTAAATTAAATTTTAAAATAGTTGAGACAAACGCTATTATACTAAGAAAAATAAACTCTATAACATACTAAAATTTGAACAAAATCGTAAGAGCCGTTTTCGAGGAAAATTATCAACATTTTTAGTTTTTTGAATAACTTTGTGAATTAAATTTCAAAATAGTTAAGAAAAACGCTATTATACTAAGAAAAATAAACTCTATAACATACTAAAATTTGAACAAAATCGTAAGAGCCGTTTTCGAGGAAAATTATCAACATTTTTAGTTTTTTGAATAATTTTGTAAATTAAATTTCAAAATAGTTGAGACAAACGCTATTATACTAAGAAAAATAAACTGAATAACATACTAAAATTTGAACAAAATCGTAAGAGCCGTTTTCGAGGAAAATTATCAACATTTTTAGTTTTTTGAATAACTTTGTAAATTAAATTTCAAAATAGTTGAGACAAACGCTATTATACTAAGAAAAATAAACTCTATAACATACTAAAATTTGAACAAAATCGTAAGAGCCGTTTTCGAGGAAAATTATAAACATTTTTAGTTTTTTGAATAACTTTGTAAATTAAATTTAAAAATAGTTGAGACAAACGCTATTATACTAAGAAAAATAAACTCTATAACATACTAAAATTTGAACAAAATCGTAAGAGCCGTTTTCGAGGAAAATTATCAACATTTTTAGTTTTTTGAATAATTTTGTAAATTAAATTTCAAAATAGTTGAGACAAACGCTATTATACTAAGAAAAATAAACTGAATAACATACTAAAATTTGAACAAAATCGTAAGAGCCGTTTTCGAGGAAAATTATCAACATTTTTAGTTTTTTGAATAATTTTGTAAATTAAATTTCAAAATAGTTGAGACAAACGCTATTATACTAAGAAAAATAAACTCTATAACATACTAAAATTTGAACAAAATCGTAAGAGCCGTTTTCGAGGAAAATTATCAACATTTTTAGTTTTTTGAATAATTTTGTAAATTAAATTTCAAAATAGTTGAGACAAACGCTATTATACTAAGAAAAATAAACTCTATAACATACTAAAATTTGAACAAAATCGTAAGAGCCGTTTTCGAGGAAAATTATCAACATTTTTAGTTTTTTGAATAATTTTGTAAATTAAATTTCAAAATAGTTGAGACAAACGCTATTATACTAAGAAAAATAAACTCTATAACATACTAAAATTTGAACAAAATCGTAAGAGCCGTTTTCGAGGAAAATTATCAACATTTTTAGTTTTTTGAATAACTTTGTAAATTAAATTTAAAAATAGTTGAGACAAACGCTATTATACTAAGAAAAATAAACTCTATAACATACTAAAATTTGAACAAAATCGTAAGAGCCGTTTTCGAGGAAAATTATCAACATTTTTAGTTTTTTGAATAACTTTGTAAATTAAATTTCAAAATAGTTGAGACAAACGCTATTATACTAAGAAAAATAAACTCTATAACATACTAAAATTTGAACAAAATCGTAAGAGCCGTTTTCGAAGAAAATTATCAACATTTTTAGTTTTTTGAATAACTTTGTAAATTAAATTTTAAAATAGTTAAGACAAACGCTATTATACTAAGAAAAATAAACTCTATAACATACTAAAATTTGAACAAAATCGTAAGAGCCGTTTTCGAGGAAAATTATCAACATTTTTAGTTTTTTGAATAACTTTGTAAATTAAATTTCAAAATAGTTGAGACAAACGCTATTATATTAAGAAAAATAAACTCTATAACATACTAAAATTTGAACAAAATCGTAAGAGCCGTTTTCGAGGAAAATTATCAACATTTTTAGTTTTTTGAATAATTTTGTAAATTAAATTTCAAAATAGTTGAGACAAATGCTATTATACTAAGAAAAATAAACTGAATAACATACTAAAATTTGAACAAAATCGTAAGAGCCGTTTTCGAGGAAAATTATCAACATTTTTAGTTTTTTGAATAATTTTGTAAATTAAATTTCAAAATAGTTGAGACAAACGCTATTATACTAAGAAAAATAAACTCTATAACATACTAAAATTTGAACAAAATCGTAAGAGCCGTTTTCGAGGAAAATTATCAACATTTTTAGTTTTTTGAATAATTTTGTAAATTAAATTTCAAAATAGTTGAGACAAACGCGATTATACTAAGAAAAATAAACTCTATAACATACTAAAATTGGAACAAAATCGTAAGAGCCGTTTTCGAGGAAAATTATCAACATTTTTAGTGTTTTGAATAATTTTGTAAATTAAATTTCAAAATAGTTGAGACAAACGCTATTATACTAAGAAAAATTAACTCTATAACATACTAAAATTTGAACAAAATCGTAAGAGCCGTTTTCGAGGAAAATTATCAACATTTTTAGTTTTTTGAATAATTTTGTAAATTAAATTTCAAAATAGTTGAGACAAACGCTATTATACTAAGAAAAATAAACTCTATAACATACTAAAATTTGAACAAAATCGTAAGAGCCGTTTTCGAGGAAAATTATCAACATTTTTAGTTTTTTGAATAACTTTGTAAATTAAATTTAAAAATAGTTGAGACAATCGCTATTATACTAAGAAAAATAAACTCTATAACATACTAAAATTTGAACAAAATCGTAAGAGCCGTTTTCGAGGAAAATTATCAACATTTTTAGTTTTTTGAATAACTTTGTAAATTAAATTTCAAAATAGTTGAGACAAACGCTATTATACTAAGAAAAATAAACTCTATAACATACTAAAATTTGAACAAAATCGTAAGAGCCGTTTTCGAAGAAAATTATCAACATTTTTAGTTTTTTGAATAACTTTGTAAATTAAATTTTAAAATAGTTAAGACAAACGCTATTATACTAAGAAAAATAAACTCTATAACATACTAAAATTTGAACAAAATCGTAAGAGCCGTTTTCGAGGAAAATTATCAACATTTTTAGTTTTTTGAATAACTTTGTAAATTAAATTTCAAAATAGTTGAGACAAACGCTATTATATTAAGAAAAATAAACTCTATAACATACTAAAATTTGAACAAAATCGTAAGAGCCGTTTTCGAGGAAAATTATCAACATTTTTAGTTTTTTGAATAATTTTGTAAATTAAATTTCAAAATAGTTGAGACAAATGCTATTATACTAAGAAAAATAAACTGAATAACATACTAAAATTTGAACAAAATCGTAAGAGCCGTTTTCGAGGAAAATTATCAACATTTTTAGTTTTTTGAATAATTTTGTAAATTAAATTTCAAAATAGTTGAGACAAACGCTATTATACTAAGAAAAATAAACTCTATAACATACTAAAATTTGAACAAAATCGTAAGAGCCGTTTTCGAAGAAAATTATCAACATTTTTAGTTTTTTGAATAACTTTGTAAATTAAATTTTAAAATAGTTAAGACAAACGCTATTATACTAAGAAAAATAAACTCTATAACATACTAAAATTTGAACAAAATCGTAAGAGCCGTTTTCGAGGAAAATTATCAACATTTTTAGTTTTTTGAATAACTTTGTAAATTAAATTTCAAAATAGTTGAGACAAACGCTATTATACTAAGAAAAATAAACTCTATAACATACTAAAATTTGAACAAAATCGTAAGAGCCGTTTTCGAGGAAAATTATCAACATTTTTAGTTTTTTGAATAATTTTGTAAATTAAATTTCAAAATAGTTGAGACAAACGCGATTATACTAAGAAAAATAAACTCTATAACATACTAAAATTGGAACAAAATCGTAAGAGCCGTTTTCGAGGAAAATTATCAACATTTTTAGTTTTTTGAATAATTTTGTAAATTAAATTTCAAAATAGTTGAGACAAACGCTATTATACTAAGAAAAATAAACTCTATAACATACTAAAATTTGAACAAAATCGTAAGAGCCGTTTTCGAGGAAAATTATCAACATTTTTAGTTTTTTGAATAATTTTGTAAATTAAATTTCAAAATAGTTGAGACAAACGCTATTATACTAAGAAAAATAAACTCTATAACATACTAAAATTTGAACAAAATCGTAAGAGCCGTTTTCGAGGAAAATTATCAACATTTTTAGTTTTTTGAATAACTTTGTAAATTAAATTTAAAAATAGTTGAGACAAACGCTATTATACTAAGAAAAATAAACTCTATAACATACTAAAATTTGAACAAAATCGTAAGAGCCGTTTTCGAGGAAAATTATCAATATTTTTAGTTTTTTGAATAACTTTGTAAATTAAATTTCAAAATAGTTAAGACAAACGCTATTATACTAAGAAAAATAAACTGAATAACATACTTAAATTTGAACAAAATCGTAAGAGCCGTTTTCGAGGAAAATTATCAACATTTTTAGTTTTTTGAATAACTTTGTAAATTAAATTTCAAAATAGTTGAGACAAACGCTATTATACTAAGAAAAATAAACTCTATAACATACTAAAATTTGAACAAAATCGTAAGAGCCGTTTTCGAGGAAAATTATCAACATTTTTAGTTTTTTGAATAACTTTGTAAATTAAATTTCAAAATAGTTGAGACAAACGCTATTTTATTAAGAAAAATAAACTCTATAACATACTAAAATTTGAACAAAATCGTAAGAGCCGTTTTCGAGGAAAATTATCAACATTTTTAGTTTTTTGAATAACTTTGTAAATTAAATTTCAAAATAGTTGAGACAAACGCTATTATACTAAGAAAAATAAACTGAATAACACACTAAAATTTGAACAAAATCGTAAGAGCCGTTTTCGAGGAAAATTATCAACATTTTTAGTTTTTTGAATAACTTTGTAAATTAAATTTCAAAATAGTTAAGACAAACGCTATTATACTAAGAAAAATAAACTGAATAACATACTAAAATTTGAACAAAAGCGTAAGAGCCGTTTTCGAGGAAAATTTTCAAAATTTTTAGTTTTTTGAATAACTTTGTAAATTAAATTTCAAAATAGTTGAGACAAACGCTATTATACTAAGAAAAATAAACTCTATAACATACTAAAATTTGAACAAAATCGTAAGAGCCGTTTTCGAGGAAAATTATCAACATTTTTAGTTTTTTGAATAACTTTGTAAATTAAATTTCAAAATAGTTGAGACAAACGCTTTTATACTAAGAAAAATAAACTCTATAACATACTAAAATTTGAACAAAATCGTAAGAGCCGTTTTCGAGGAAAATTTTCAAAATTTTTAGTTTTTTGAATAACTTTGTAAATTAAATTTCAAAATAGTTGAGACAAACGCTATTATACTAAGAAAAATAAACTGAATAACACACTAAAATTTGAACAAAATCGTAAAAGCCGTTTTCGAGGAAAATTATAAAAATTTTTAGTTTTTTGAATAACTTTGTAAATAAAATTTCAAAATAGTTGGGACAAACGCTATTATACTAAGAAAAATAAACTGAATAACATACTAAAATTTGAACAAAATCGTAAGAGCCGTTTTGGAGGAAAATTTTTAAAATTTTTAGTTTTTTGAATAACTTTGTAAATTAAATTTCAAAATAGTTGAGACAAACGCTATTATACTAAGAAAAATAAACTGAACAACATACTGAAATTTGAACAAAATCGTAAAAGCCGTTTTCGAGGAAAATTTTCAAAATTTTTAGTTTTTTGAATAACTTTGTAAATTAAATTTCAAAATGGTTGAGAC
>OX393583.1:28081974-28204740 GCA_947652605.1 Elmis aenea | reverse complement strand
GAAACGGTATATATTTTTCAATTTCTATCGCTGTTAGACTATGTAAGTCAATAAGGGCTACATTTTAAAAATATTTTCAAACATACAGGGTGCTCCAAAAAAAAGTGGCATATCAAAGTTATACTTTTTCTTGAGGAACGCCCTGTATATTTTTACATTTTTGGATTCCTCTTTAAATTTAATTCAAAAAATGTATAAGGTTATATGGGTCTAAAGTCAACCGTTCTCGTGAAAATTGCATTTTCATGAAAATACACTATTTTCAAAAATTTTCAACATTTAAAAACTTTGAGAAGTCTGAAGAAATTCGCTTGAAGATAAGATTGACAATAGATTATGTAACACTTTGCACCACCTACATTTTTAAAATATTATACAGGGCGTTTTTTACGCTTGGTCAAACTTGTGAAACTTTCAACATCGATAACTCATTTTTTTTAAATACAACACCCTATATTTTTTTAAACCGTCTTATAGAAAATTTAATTCTCTTTCGAAAATATTAATACTGTTTTTTACCTAAAATTGATATTTTCTGAGATATCGCGATTTTATTGTTAATTATTAGGGCAAAGTAATATTTTCGTGTAGGCTATGAAGGTAGACAGCGGTAATTTGAAACAATTGAAAGAAAGAACAAGAAAGTTTTAGTTTTATCTTTTGCCTACGCATTTTTGACATTTTTTTCTAATGAAGAGCAATCTCACGTTTAAATCGAGATTTCTTAAAATTATTTATGCACTTATTTATTGGACCAGTATGATAAGATGATTACTAAATCCTATAAACCATTTTTTTGTTTGTTTATGATACGACACTCGGTTCTACCAAAATGTGTTTGCTTAAATTCTGGGTCCACGCATTTTGCAAACACTGTGTTTTATACAGTGTACACAATATTTAATGTAAGTAAGTGTTTATGGTGTGTTAACTAAAATATAAATACACAGAAAATATTTCAAATTGGGACCATAGTAACTTTAATTGAACATTTATAAAAATATTTCTAGTGATATCTAAAATGTATGTAATAATAATTCAAAAACAAAATTTAACAGCCGATTACAATAAATGTTGAATATGACGACCATCCTCTTGAATACACATTATGATCCTCTTTTCAAGTGAACGTCTTACATTACGCAACATATTAGGAATGATTGTCTCAAAAGTTTTTGAATTATTATTACATACATTTTAGTTATCACTAGAAATATTTTTACAAATGTCCAATTAAAGTTACTACGGTCCCAATTTGAAATATTTTCTGTGTATTTATATTTTAGTTAACACACCATAAACACTTACTTACATTAAACATTGTGCACATTGTTTAAAACACAATGTTTGCAAAATGCGTGGAACCAGAATTTAAGCAAAGACATTTTAATAGAACCGAGTGTCGTATTATAAACAAACAAAAAAAATGGTTTATAGGATTGATTTAGTAATCATCTTATCATACTGGTCCAATAAATTATTGCATAAATAATTTTAAGAAATCTCGATTTAAACGTGAGATTGCTCTTCATTAGAAAAAAATGTCAAAAATGCGTAGGCAAAATATAAAACTAAGACTTTCTTGTTCTTTCTTTCAATTATTTCAAATTACCGCTGTCTACCTTCATAGCCTACTCGAAAATATTATTTTGCCCTAATAATTAACAATAAAATCGCGATATCTCAGAAAATATCAATTTTAGGTAAAAAACAGTATTAATATTTTCGAAAGAGAATTAAATTTCCTATAAGACGGTGTGAAAAAATATAGGGTGTTGTATTTAAAAAAAATGAGTTATCGATGTTGAAAGTTTCACAAGTTTGACCAAGCGTAAAAAACGCCCTGTATAATATTTTAAAAACGTAGATGGTGCAAAGTGTTACATAATCTATTGTCAATCTTATCTCCAAGCGAATTTCTTCAGACTTCTCAAAGTTTTTAAATGTTGAAAATTTTTGAAAATAGTGTATTTTCATGAAAATGCAATTTTCACGAGAACGGTTGACTTTAGACCCATATAACCTTATACGTTTTTTGAATTAAATTTAATGAGGAATCCAAAAATGTTAAAATATACAGGGTGTTCCATAAGAAAAAGTATAACTTTGATATGCCACTTTTTTTTGGAGCACCCTGTATGTTTGAAAATATTTTTAAAATGTAGCCCTTATTAACTTACATAATCTAACAGCGACAGAAATTGGAAAATATATACCGTTTTGCCGTAAAACTCCGACGCGTCCGTCGTGACTCACCCTGTATATGCAAAGAAAACCACGTTTGGAAAATAATTTGCATTATATTAATGCATTATAAATACATATACAGGGTGTCCCAAATTCGAGTAAATGCATGAGGATTTCTCTTATCTTAAGAGCTACGAGGTCAGTTAAATTAGGGCAAAGTTGCGAAATTATATGCTCATCAAATATCTGCAAAGATATTTTTCATAGCTGTCTTAGTTCAAAAGTTATTCAAGAAAAACTGAAAAAATGGATATTCGTTTTTTGCCCTATATCGACAATCTAGAAGCACTTCTCCATGGAAACTTGTTACGGTTTATATTTTGAGATAACATAAAATTTTCAACAACGTTTCATTTCTTCAGAAAAATCATCAACTTCATTTTCTTAAATACGGCCAACAAATTTTAATCTCATAGTCGGATAGCCTTTTGTCTTCTGATTTCAATGATATATGACAATATCCAAAATGATGTTTTACCACAAACATTTGAGAAAAATTCATTTTGTCCAATCAAATGATCTTTCACAAAAACATATTTTTGTTTTATTTTTTTGTTCTGTTAAAAAGTTTGCCAAGGGCCACGAAAAAAGGCTCCATCACCATGTAAATGTCGAGGCGATCCAGCTCCTGGCCACTACAGGATTAGTAAGACTTAAAAGGGTTAAACCTTTTAAGTTGGTTTAAGCAAAAGTTAAAAAGCAGAGACTGTGCGGTAGTGTGCAGGTTAATAATTAGTGTACTTATATATTAGCAAACTAAGGACTAGTATTGGGTAAACCTTAGAGTAAGTTTGAAGATTATTAACTTAGTCTAGAATTAAACTGCTCATTGGTCTCAAAGACAATATTGCATGTCATAAACTCGATAAGGGTTTAAATTAAAAAACTAATAATAATAAAGAATGTAGTTCCAGAAATCATTAAAAAATTATGTTTGCATAAAATTTTTAAACATCCAGAGCTTTTATGAGTGAAGAAAACTTCTTGAATATTTTGTTTGAAATCCATCTTTTGTGTTCGTTTTTTTTTTATGTATATCACCAAATTTATCTTATTAAGCTCGAGTTGATTCTTTCAAAATATGTGCCCATTATAACTTCGTTTAAGTCCTTGTAAGCTGGACGGTGTTTGTTAGAAAATGCCACGTAGTGAAAAGTTCTCTCATTAAAATGTACCCCCAACTTCAAAGTTCGTATTTTTTTTTGTAAAAGGAAGCCCATGTTTTGGTTCGAAGAGTTTTTATTCCTTAATAACTTATCACGAAATTAACAAACTTTTATGTGCGAAGAAAGCAACGAGCGAATGTCGGTTTAACTGAAGGTTTCTAGTCATGAAAAGATTTTCGTCATCTACTTCTACTATAGTTAATATATTTCCGGTTTTTTAAAATTATATTTTGTCAACAGCCTTCACATAGCCCACAAAATATACACAGAAATCATTTTGTTTTGCTACAGGTCTCTTTTCTTCTCATTCTTCTGCGTCATCTCCATATCTGAGCGGTTGGTGGCTATACTTTCAATTAACAATAAGATAAATTGTACTTTTTTTTTTTTGCAAGTCGGTTACTCCACAGTTATGGGTTTATACTTCTGATAGCCAGTGTTCTTTTGGTTTAAGTTACGCCAAGGTATTCTTCACATATTCCATCTCTTCATTTTCCACGTATAGGTTTTGAACATTTTCTTCTACTACTAAATTTTTTTTTTTGTGTGTTAAATGCGATAGCCTATTTTTTTAATTTTTTTTTATAAAATACAGCATGATTTCCTTACTTTTTGTTTCGTGTGGGCTATTTCCATCGAGGTTTACTTCCATCTCGCCAATAAATTAAATAGTATATTACATAACAGTTGTAAGAAGCATATTACGCACGAGTGCGTAATTGCTTTACAACTCGTGTTATGTAGCTTACTTTTTCTACGATCACATAATACCCGCGATTTTAACGGCCTTTTGGCTAATATACACATGTAACTACGTTGTCTTGTCAATTCCACGACTTATACAAGCGGAATAAATCTTATAATTAATTACACTCCTGAAAAATTTTCCAGCGATTTGCACTTAATTGCCAACTGTGCAATTTGTTCTAAATGTGGTGTAAAATAACCTCAACGTTAAAATGATCCAGGGATAATGATCCTCGAGGTTGAATGGCAGCATAGGCTTGCAGGAGACTGCGGACGTTTCATTAAAACGACGACGGCTCATTACTCTTTAGTAATTAACCGAACAATTGACAGACCAGCGTCGCTCGAAGTTCCACCACTACAATCCACCGTAGGTAACGTGCGAACATGGCGTGAAATTAAAATGAGCTCGACGTGGGTTTGTTTCAATAATGCTTGGCGTCGTTTTGAATCCAGGCTGGGGCAGTCTTTTTGCTAGCGAGTGTGATTGCAGCAATTTAGTCTGCGTCGGAGTAAATAGAAAATAAGAAAGTTGCCGTAGGGGGAGACGCCTTTTACTGTAATTCTAACTGTACGTTCGGATAACTTAATATAGAGTTTCCCAGTACTCTAGCTTCTATATTTTAAAAGATTAAGTTTTGGTGTTTAATATCCTAAAGTATGAAAGCTCTTTTTAAATGAGGTGTAGATTTAAAAAAAAAAATGAATCGTTTATTATGAAAGTAGAAAAAGTCAACACCGAAAAGTTGTGTATAGATCACGTTTATACAATTCAACAACTAATGGAAAAAAATGGCTAGGAACAGAGCCATTAACGTGGCTTTTATGGATCTAAAGAAAGCTACGGCTCTGTACTCAGAATATTATATTGAAAAGCTGTTGCTCAAAAGAATAAAACCAATAATAGAAGAAAAAGAACTAATTCCTTCTCATCAATTTGGATTTAGAAATAAACATTCAGTTATTAGCTAAGAATATAGAATTACGAATGTCATGGAGAAAGCCCAAGAAGAAAAATAGGTTTGATTTACCATCGTTCCAGACGTAGCACACGCTTTCGACAAGGTGTGGCATGATAGTTTAAACTATAAACTAAGATCGCTCCTGCCATTTTCATACTCCCACATTCTCCAGTCAATTTGGAGTTTTTAAATTGGTACCAGAAGAAAAAACGTTGATAGTAGCTGATCAGAATTAATCAGTCCTGACGATAGCGAAAAATCGCAAGTTGCTTGTGTAAACACGTTAGAACGAAATAAGTGAGAATCGGGCGATAATGTAATTTGTTGATAAAGCCAAACAGACGCTGCTCGTCTTATATCGATTGCGCCTCGTATTACCAGCGAAATTGCTGATAAAGGCTTCCCGAAGAGTGTAAGCCGCTTTACGGGCTAAATAACTTATTTGAATTTCAAGCTTAACCGGATGCTAGTGCGGTCTGACAGACAACACTTTTATCCTTCCTTGTTTGATTTGTTTTTTGGGTGATTTATCTGTGGTATGCAATTTTTTTTTTTTCTACGACCACTAATGTAAATGACTCTTACCGTACAGCCTGCATGTGGGTCCTTACGCACGGTAAGCAAAAAGCTCAGTTTTTTAAAATATATGATCAAAGTAGACTCACCTCAAACACTTCCTGCATGTCTAGTAAGTGAGTTATAACGCACGGTAAGCAAAACGCACACTTGTCTAGCAATGTCGAAGTAGGTTACGCCAAAATTGACAAGACAACGTAATTACATGTGTATATTAGCCAAAAGGCCGTTAAAATCGTAGGTATTATGTGATTGTGGAAAAAGTAAGCTGCATAACACAAGTTATAAAGCACATAGTGTTGGAATTTACCTCCACAATTCCTTTGATAAGTATACTCGTTGTTAATGATCTTCGGTCTCTCAAAGCGCGCTTCGTCGTTCAAGCTGAAGTCTTCCGAAGAAAATCTCTTGAACCACTTCTGTGCTGTACGATTACTTTCAGCATGACCTTCGAGTTGGGAATGAGACCATAAGAGAAAACATGAATATCAATATAACTAAAGCAGATGTAGTAGAAACGATACAGCTAACATGGGTTGGACACAATGAAAAGATGGACAAAAATCGGTGGCTTAGAAAAACTTTAGAATGTATTCCGACTGGTAGGAGGAAGAAAGGACGGCCAGGAATAATTTGGAGAGTAGATACAAAAGAGGCAATGAGAAATGGAGGTTTAGAGAAGGACATTATGTTATGGTGCCTGTCCACGTGAGAGTAAACAACTCTCGATAGCAGCGTCGCCAAGGATACAGCCAATCGCGAGTTACTCTCAGGGGTTGTATCCTTGGCGACGCTGCTATCGAGAGTAGTTTACTCTCACGTGGACAGGCACCATTACGCCAGTAAGAAATAGCAACTGAAGACGGAGAGGCGGTAGACTGCTGTAGAAATTCGTGTATATTATGTAAAAAGCTGGTTTTCAACAATGTTCTAAATAAGATTGCAATTATTTCGATTACTCGAGCTTATTACCTTAAGCCTAGCTTCGATCGCAGTCCACACGAACCGCCAGGGATTTTTATACTCATTATAATTCCCGCGTTTCAACTTTTAGGCTTAATAACTTTCGCCATAACACTAAGTCATAAAAGTTAATTATAATATCTAGTCAACCTCAACCGCGAATCTGTGCTCCTAAACTTGCAATATTACCAACTTAAAGTAATGCGATTTGCATTACTCCAAAATTAATACCTTTGATAATCAGATTGCCATATCTCTCCATCCTAAATTTAATTATCGTCACGTTACTAAGGTTTAAAACCTCCAAATTGCGAAGTTTGAATCTGTACGAAGCGGGATAAGTGACAAGGACGAGGATATTTAGCTCTGCATAAATTTTCAGTACCCTTTGTGAAAGTTCAACGATGTTAATCAACCCAAACAGTAACTTCGCGAAGTTGGAAACAAAGAGCGGACATGATGTCGGTTGCAGCTGGCATACAGTTAATTAGTTCCAAGTTAATAATACTAAAAACTGAAATTCCACAGGGTAACATCGTGCCGAAGGTTATTTAGTACTTTTGCCTGTTTTTCGCATAAGTAGAAAAGGGAAATTAATATGGGACCCGCGCTGGAACAAATAAAATAATAACTGCCGCCCTGTGGATTATAAAACTGAGCCATCGCGGATTAAACTAGTAAGCGTATTCGCAAAACAGTCGAGGAGCGGCGTAGTGTTTTGTTTTTTGGGCGAGAGTTGCTTACATGCTGACAATGTCGATTTTTTCTGACAAATACGAGGGTCTCTAAAAAATTAAGGTGTCTCACTTTTTTCCTAAAAAAATGTCAGAAAAACTGACGATTAGCTCAGTTCTAATACATCTTAAATACAGGGTGTCCCCATTATACACCGCCAAAAAGTAGGTGCATATTCCTGAGTGAAAATGATGACCATTTGTCAAATATTTTGTTATCCGAAAATGCTTCCTTTCAAAGTTAGAGACCTCCAAAGTTGCAAGAAAAAAAGATCAAAAAATCGATTACGTCCTAGCCGTTTAAGCTAGAGCTATCAAACTTGGCCGAATTGTGTAGGTGTTTCCCATTGACTTTGTGGGATAATTAGAAAGAAAACACGTAATTGGAAGTATGATATATAGTCAGGTCATCCGCTTACCATCTTCAGGATTTTTTTCTCTGGGATAAAATAGAAAATGTCATTCGTGCATAAGAAAGTACGACTTAAGAGGAAAAAATTAGTCCCTCTTTGTTTTTTGCTGTAAACGTAGCCGTTTTCGAGAAAATTAGCGCTAAAGATGCATCGACAAACTCTGTTTATACACCTCAAATATTTTTTTTTTTTACTAAACTTAGTTGGCTAATGTCATGCTTGACTTAAGGCTTGTTCATAATAAACTAAGTGAATGTCGGCTAATTCGTTTAGAGTATACAAGTTTGTGTCTGACATTTTTAAAAAAAGGTTAGGTTATGAACAAGCCTTAAGTCAAGCATGACATTAGCCAACTGAGTTTAGTAAAAAAAATATGGACGAATGACATTTTCAATTTTATTCCAGAGAAAAAAATTCTGAAGATGGTAAGCGGATGACCTGCCTGTAAATCAAACTTCCAATTACGTGTTTTTTTTCTAATTATCCCACAAAGTCAATGGGAAACACCTAAACATTTCGGCCAAGTTTGATAGCTCTAGCTTAAACGGCTAGGACGTAATCGATTTTTTGATTTTTTTTTTCTTCCAACTTTGGAGGTCTCTAACTTTGAAAGGAAGCATTTTCGGATAACAAAATATTTGACAAATGATCATCATTTTCACTCAAGAATATGCACCTACTTTTTGGCGGTGTATAATGGGGACACCCTGTATAATGTTATACAGGGTTCTCGTTTTTTGAGGGCCTCCATGGGGATCTCGTAAACCGTAAGAATTACGACTTCGGTTAAAATGGAGCAAAGTTGTATATTCAGGTGCTTAATAATTTGAGGCATACAAAACTTGTCTAGCTTTTTTGGTTTTTGAGATATAGGGGAAAAAGTAAAAAGGTGCATTTTTGTTTTTTGACGGTAACTTTTTCATTTGATGTCGAATTTCATTTCTGTAAAAACTTTTCTGTGGCCATTTTTTGCAAGGAATAAAAATCCCCAATTATAGTTTTCATGTGAAGTTTCGCTTTTTTTAAACCACATCAGGTCAATTCTTTCTTATGTACTTTAACGCCAATTTGAAGAGCATTTTATTCTGAATTCGACAATGTATATAGCACATAGCACTTTTTTAACAATATTTGTTGTTAAAAATGGCAAAAACAAAGAGTTTATTTAACCCTGAAGTGGTGGCGCCCTTTTGCATTTCACGAGTGGTGGCGCTGGGTCTAACAGACCCACTATTAAAAACAATGTAATTAATTACCAACCATATAAAATTTGTGTTTTTTGTGAGTGTTCCTGTTGCCCAGATATATTTTTTATAAATAGATTTTTTTTAAAGCTGTCACATAATTTTGTTATAAGAAATTCAAAAAATACCAATGTGTACTTACAATGGATGAAATATTACATATGTAAAACTAAAATTAAAAATTTATTTGATGAATGATGAAAATACCAAAAAAAAAATTTTTTTCTTCTTTATATAACACATTATGAGACATTATAAACAAGTTTCTGGCAGTGTCACACACACAGGGCGGCGAAATTCTGCATTCTTCAGAAATATATTTTTTTTTACAGTTTTTAAAAGTAACGTGTTTTGTTGTTGTTTTTACACAAATGACATCTTTTTCTGCCGACTGGAACCTCTAGTGCAACACTGCAAACTTCCGCTGAACTTACTGCTACTTTTTGACGTCTTCGTCGAATTACTGGAGCAATGTTTTCCAATAACGAACGACGCTTCATGTGCTGGTCCACTAGGTCCATTCGTCTTTCCGATGAAGCTGGGAATTCGTGTTGTTTTTGCTAATAGTGGTAAATTCTCGGTTTCGCTTAATTCCTTCTTGCTCTATGTCTGTATCAGTCAAATATGCCTCAACATTATCTTCTTCTCCTTCGGATTCTTCGTCGTCAAATTGTTAGTCAGCTTCAATGTCTACTTCTTCTAATAAACGCAATAATCGCGCCTATTTATCTTCGCAACTCATGTTTCTGTGATTAACATTAATTTATAATGCAATTCACTGAAAATGGTACACGTATTATTTACCAAAAGCGATAAAAACAGGCCTATTCGTGGAATATTGAACTTGATATGAACGTTCGCTTAGAGGTGGCGCCAGGTCTGACAGACCCAAAAGGCTTCAAAAAATTTGAAAAAAAACAATTTGCACTGTTCTTTCTGCACTAATCGCTAATATAGTGAATTTTAGGAAGGTACTGAAAGGCGGTAAAGTGTTCTTCCACCCCTCCCCTTTCTACACAAAATCTTGTGACGCTCGAGTCTGAGAGACCCGGCGCCACCGCTGCAGGGTCAAAAAAATTCCCAATCGGCATAGTAAATAATTGTCTTTCCTTTTCCCTTGAAAGCAGATAAGTAAACCACATGAAACTACTATCAATTAAAGGAATTTAATTGAAGATTTAACACAAGACCAAAATGGGTTATAGCGTCCTGCACATATTTTAATTCTGAAGACACATATAGGCCTTATCTTACCCACTCTGTCCATTGTTAACCATCAAAACTTCCTTGCACGGTTTACTAAACTTGTGTTACACTAGTTGTTGAAAAAATGAGCGCTCCTTGGAGAGTTACTTGAAGTTATGTTTCAAAGACGAGTTTAGTCCTCAAAGGATTAATATATCCTCCTCATTTTGTCACTTATTTCCTATTTAAGTTCTTGAATAACCACAGTTAAGTTTCAAAGTACGTTCAACAAATTTTTAACAGCTAAGACTGGAAAATAAACAACAACCTACATTTTTAGGTTTGCATTTTAAATTAACCTCAAGACTGGCAGTTCAAATGGCAACGATAATGTTACTAACATTGTACAACAAAATGAAGCTGTAAAGTGCTATTTATTCATCAATTAAAAAGTAAATGAAATAGGAAAGGAAAGATATAATACGAACAACAGAACATACAGAACCCCACAAACCTGAAAATGTTCTCCCTTATGCAACCCGACATTCATTTTTGCAATATCCGTTATTGTTGTTCCCTTTGTGCTACGCGATACAATGATTTGCGATTTCATGTTGTGTTCGCAGGAAATAATTAGTCCCATTGTCCCTAATAATTATAATCAATTGTTCTGCTTCGTATATGCCAACTTCGATCAATGACTCTATTATGTCCGTAGGTATATATTTTTGCACAAATTAATTCGAACGCAAACCTCATCAAAGCGGTGATATTGCCACTTACCAGGTAATTGTTTTGTACAAAGTTCTATTGTTCGTCGAATATTGGAATTAGTATATTAAAAAATAAATCGATGGTGTAACCAGATCGGTATGTTTGTAACAAAATGGTACTCAAGCCAGTAGCATTTTTTGAGAGTAATACTTGGTGAGCAATCATCTATAAGACACAATAATGGACTGAAAAAATCGCTGAGCTATAACCATTTGTTCTTTGAAACTTGTAGTAAAATCTTTCATAAAATAAATTGGTTTCCTAATAACGATTAAGTTAGGGCTATACTGTTGAAAAAAAAATAATGCGAAGAAGAAGTAGGAAGCAACGAAGATGATATTGAAGAGATACAGATTCAAAGAACAAAAAAGCAATTCAAGTTGAACTTTGGCCAAAGAAACAAAAAGAAGTCAATTCGTCGATATTTGGCTTTGAAAAGCATGTTATTTTGGTCTCTTTCACCTCTATAAAAAAAAAAAACATTTCAGTGATCCTACACTTAACTATGCACAATAATGCTTCAGTTGACACTGAAAATCAGAGCCAGAAATTATACATTTCTATAATTCTCAGTTGAAACAAAAATACATGAAAGACAGCTGGGATGGTTGGGTCACATTCATCGGATGAAAAAATTAAGGTTAACCAGAAAAGCCTATGAAGCAAGATCATAGGGAAATAAAAAAAGAGATAGACCGAGAAAACCTGGCAAGACGAAGTTAAAAAAGCAGCAACGGATAGAAACATCAAATGGAAAGACATAAAAAGGCTAGCACAAGACGGAAAAGCATAGAAAAAAGTCAGCACAACACAACTCAATAGTCCTACACCCAACAGTAGAAGGGTTCAAAACTAAATAAATAAATAATAATTCTACCGAAGGAGGAGTAGACACTGTCGACCAATTTTGTGGCAATTATTTTGTGTCTAGGAGAACTCGAAGGTGGCCGCTGGGCATATTTTCCCAACTCCTCAACATGGCAGGAGTGAATGGACATGTATAACATGACACATTCGAAAGATGCAGCACAAAAGAGGCGTCAGTTCCCCTAGAATCTCACCATGGGTTTCATCAAGGAAAGAAGAACACTGTTGAAAGATCTTCCAGTTAAAATCAAATGCTTCTTGGCCAAATATAAACGGCAACAAGGCGAGGACACTGCTGAGCTTTCTCCAAAAGTTTGAAAGCGATGTTGCCTGTGTGAAGGAGATAAAAACAGAGTGACAACGATGATATGTTTGTCTTTCTTGCAATGAATTTGTCTGCAAAGAACATTCAACAACTGAAGTGAAATGTAGTACAAGTGCAAATCCTGCAGTAGATGAAAGTATGACCGATGACGAATGAGCATGCCTTATCAGAAGGAGGGCAAGAGGGGCAACTGCCCCGGGCTTCACAGTTTAAAGGGCCTCTATTTTTAAATTTACCTCTAATAAAAAATGCATAATATTAAATATTATGCATTTTTCCAACATTTATGTAGTTGAATAACAGTTTTGTAACATAAATCATGGAACAACAATTAACATTTTATAGTTTTCCCCCAATTTTAAAGGGCCTCAAAAACATTGTTTTTATCCCAGGTCTCGCATTCACTTTGAAAGGCCCTGCGAATGAGCAACGGAGAAGTAGATCCAGTTTATTTTTAAATAGTCCTAGGCTGTGTCATTCTATTTTGTAATAGTTATTTACATAACTAAAAAGTGGTACTTTACTCGTATGCTTTCAGGACTAGCCTACGGCTCGCCCTAAAACTGCCTACTCGTCCAGTAAAGACACTTTTCGGGTATGTTGCGTACAATATTTTTTCTGCGTCGGCCACTGACACCAAAATCACTATCGTCACCATCCATAATTAAACAATAACTTAACAAACTCCAGGTGAAGATTAGCTTGGAGGTATAACGTTATAACGAAGCTAGTTTGACAGCTCAAATCAACAATTGACTCATCTCATGGCAACCAGCTACTTTCTGGCCTAGGCCAGTAAAGATGTATTTACCAGCCTAAAAATTGATTGGAAACAACTATTTTTTAAAAGTACGACAAAAAAATTGTAGAAGTATTAAATTATATTAAGAACATGTACAATATAAAATTATTTCAATTCATATTACAACCTTAGAATGTACAAATAAGTAGCCATTTTATTATTGGTGCATTAGATACACCGCTCGAGTACTCCTGAGAAGTTGTCCGAGTAGTTAAGCGATTATTTATTAAATTAATAACATACACAAAAATCTATAATTTAGCGACGATTTGCTATCAATATCAATGAAATTTAGCTGTGATTGCAATTTATCTAATGTCCGGTGTTCTTTTAGAAACGAACACGCCACAAATTTGTCCAACCGACAAAAAGCTACAAAAAAAGTTAAACAAACACAAAATTTCAGATGAAATTTAAGCCAAAACTTGATTCAAGTATATTCTATATAAAAACATATTGCCGTTACAAACAAAATGTGAGTTTTATTATTTTGCACATTAAATTTCCTTGAAACGCTTTGTTTAAATTTAAATGAAAACGCAATCATAATAATCGGAACGCCCGGCCAATTTATGAAGTAACAAATATATCAGCGGCTAATATTTGCTATTGTGAATAACCAGAATTATAATTTTGAACGTATAATTGCAATTCAGTATAATTCTATTACGCTCCAATAACTAATTCCAATAACTGCTGAATTAATTGGTCATCGATATATTATGAAGCATTTGCACAATATTTCACATTCCGTCTAATTATCGAATACTTTACTGAGTTTTTGGCACTAGGTGAAGTAATGTGTTTTGAATTAATACATCAAAAATTGTTTCAGTTTTATTGAAAAAGAAATTACTGTTAGGAATTCTGAATGATATACCAGCAAATTGGAGAAGGATTTAGATAGCAGCATAGAAAAATAATATATCCAGTGCGTGGCAAAAGTATGGAATAAATCTATTAAAATCGAAAGACCGTTAAGTGAAACATTTAAAGACGTTGTACGAGTACATGTGTTTTATTCATTTGACTAAAGTTTTTGATAGAGTGCCAAGGAAAGCGATACTGAGGGAAAGTTCGTTCGGTAAAGGATTATTAGCCGCAATTAGCAGTTTATATAAGAGATGTAGACACTATGTGCAAACCCACAACCCACTAAAGATCCGAATTACAGAATAGCTGCAGCGACGAAAGTTTGTCACGCCAATAATAAATGCTTGATAAATAAAAAGATCTCAAAGAAACTAAGACGCGAGTATTTAATGCAATTTTACGTCCCAATTACTTACCATTCAGAAACTAGGGCACTAGCTAGAAAGAAAAATCAAAGGATACTGACGCAGGAGATGAGGTTGTTGAGCAGATAGAAAAATTTAGACAGTTGATAGGATTAGCAACGAAAAAATCAAAAAAATCTCAGGAGTGAAAGACAAAGAAAAAGATTGAGATAAACCTGCTAGGATGGCTTGTACATCTACTACGCATGCCGCCAGAAAGCAGGAAAGCAAAAATGGAATGGGAAACAATGTTTAAGAAAAAATGACGTTGAATATGACGAAGAACAAGTGAGACATAAACTAAAAGAAAAAGGAGTCAGCTGGAGAAATACGCCACAATTTTGTAATGTACAGCAATGGAGAAGCATAATCAAGAACTACGAAAACATAATTCTGCCCGAAAGTTACAAGAGCACTGTATTAAGAAGAAGTCAAAAAAAAATTTTTAATCGTTGATTAATTTTTTATAATAGACTCAATTATTGACATAATTTGTTTCCGAGTGATGGTGTTTTTTAACGTGTTCGGAACATTCTTCGCTCACAATTCTTCGCCCACAATTCTTCGCCACCACAATTCTTCGCCTACAATTCTTCGCCAACAATTCTTCGCCCACAATTCTGGGCCCACAATTCTTCGCCCACAATTCTTTGCTCACAATTCTTCGCCAACAATTCTTCGCCCACAATTCTTCGCCTACAATTCTTCGCCCACAATTCTTCGCTCACAATTCTTCGCCCACAATTCTTCGCCTACAATTCTTCGCCCACAATTCTTTGCCCACAATTCTTCGCCCACAATTCTTCGCCCACAATTCTTCGCCCACAATTCTTCGCCTACAATTCTTCGCCCACAATTCTTCGCCTCCACAATTCTTCGCCCACGATTCTTCGCCTCCACAATTCTTCGCCCACAATTCTTCGCCCACAATTCTTCGCCCACAATTCTTCGCCCACAATTGTTCGCCCACAATTCTTCGCCTCCAGAATACTTCGCCCACAATTCTTCGCCTACACAATTCGTCGCCGCTACAATTCTTCGCCTACACAGTTTTTCGCCGCATACAAGCATATCACAAATTTTGTTTGTAAATTTTATTTATAGCGTAATTTTTACAGATTATTTTATATTAGCCTAAAGTTGTTTCTTGTATATTAACACTTATTCTTTTAATGTTATGTCAAAAAATTGCTCCATAAATAACGTATGTTGTGATTTTTAATCTTGTTTATGTTATTATAGTATGAATAAAAATTTAACTAACAAATATTTTGGTGATATAAAAGTAAAACAAATAATCAGCGATTGATTCTTTTTTTCTTTGTTTATTTTTTTTTTTTTGATGGGCTAGTGAAAGTTTTCAGGACGATGAAATAAATCTATATAAGAAAATTATTACTTAATTTGCGTCTGATAATAGCTACACCAATTTATATGTATGTACCAAAAATTACGTTATAAATAAAAACAATCACATTTATTAATAAAATTTGTGATATGCTTGCATGCGGCAAAAAATTGTGGCGGCGAAGAATTGTGGCGGCGAAGAATTATGTAGAGGAAGAATTGTGGGCGAAGAATTGTGAAGGCGAAGAATTGTGGGCGAAGAATTGTAGGCGCAGAATTGTGGGCGAAGAATTGTGAAGGCGAAGAATTGCGGGCGAAGAATTGTAGGCGCAGAATTGTGGGCGAAGAATTGTGGGCACAGAATGTTCCTAGACCCGTTTTTAATGATAATCCCGTTTCTTTTCTTGATTCTGATGGGATTTAATTCTCTTAACTAAATGAGAGTATAAAACTTTTGAATCCTTATTATGTAAGCAAATTTTCGAACAAAACAACTGAAAATTGAAAAACTTAAATTTTATTATGAAAATAAAATTATCAACCAGTACATTGTCACGGCGATATTGAAGCGTTTTATCCATCTTCTGTTCTTTTTTGTTAAGTAATTAAGGAGATAATGGGCTTTAAAGCATGATTCTTTCCTATATGATTTCTTTCCCTTGTTTTCACATGCCTCATTCATCTTATACCTTGCCCTTTTATGAATTGAGTTATTGCTACTTCGCCGTACAGTTGTTTTAATTTTTTGTTGTTTCCCCTTTCCCATTACCTCCTTCAGGATTTTTAGTTTTCAGATATATAATTTTTTGGTATTTCGTTGATTCATGACTCATGATCCACCGCATCCGTAGTTAACTGTTGGTCGGAGTATCGTCTTGTACATCTATAGGTTTGCCTTTCGTGACATGCTCTTTGACTGTAATCATGTATTTTGTACAGTATTTCTGTATATCACGTCCAAACTAAAACCAAAACTACTTTTCGCTCAACAAATGAGCAAATTAAAAATTTTAATACGGATGGGCGTTATTTATAATTCGTTGAGTAATTACTGTACAATGTTAATGACATAAATCATGCGACCAGATTGATCAATACACAGAATTGCTATTAATCAAATTGGGTTGACAAATGTCGAATCTAAATTACAGAAATATAACTCCCATTAGGTTTGATATCTGGTGTGATATTTTCATAATTTTTTTATAATTATCCAAACGCATTTAAAAGTACAAATTATTTTCTCTTTAAAAGATGTAAATAGCACTTCATAATATTAAAATCTGTTGTCGATAAGACGAGACAACAGGTAGTTATTTTGTGTATCATTAAATATCATTGTAAATCAAACGCTTCGCACAGTAATGGAACATCGTTCTAATTACATCATACTCTTCGAGTTTTGTCAATAAAATAATAAAGACGAACAAATTTTTATATCTAAATTGAATGAACTTGGTAGCACAAAAAAGGCAATTTTTAGTGTATATCAGATTATCGTTCATTGTTTTAACCGTAGTAATTTTCTTCAATCATCTATGCAGCCTTTTCTTTTGTATTTCGGACTCATGTACATATCATGTGTGGCCTTCTTTTCTGTACTAATATTTGTTTCTGTTTCAGGTAATTCTATTGTGGTGTGGAGAAAAGGAACAAGTTTAATAAGCGCCGGTCAACACATAACATCAACCGACAGAAGGTTTTCATTAAAGGGACTCAATCTTCATCTGCGCGACATAAAAAACAATGATCAAGGCGACTACACTTGTCAGATTGGAGACGGCTCATTAGGAGATCTAATTCACTCCGTGGAAATATTAAGTAAGTGAAAAACTACATTTCTTTTTCTATTAATTCTGTACAAAAGTCATCTCTGTCTTGCTCAATATAGTAAAACATTAGCTGGCTCTAAATCTCTTGCACTAGAAACGTTTTAAATTTAAAAACGTATAAGTAAATTATGCCTAACTGGAAATATGTGCATTGAACATAGCATTCCTCTAGTTAAGCGCCCTCAATCTCTTGACATTGCAGTCTTTGATTACTCTTTCTATATTATTTCAAGAATACATTATATATTTTTTATATCAATCTTTTGCAAATACAGATAGAAAGATTCACATATGTATGTAAAATCATTACTCTGATGTAGTGGTGTGTTCGATAAACAATTCCTGTAAAATTCAAATCTAAATTCAAAAAACTTTAAAAAATATTTGTAGATACACCCGTCAGAGGTAAACATCTTAAAAAAAGGGTAGGTAGTGTATTGGGCTAATTATTAAAAATACAAACAGACAGTTGGACATGTATGTAAAATTATTATTTATTTGTAAAGACATGTTAGATTACCAATTCCTGTAAAATTAAAATTAAAATATAAAGTAGTTTAGATAATATTTGTTGATATAGCCGTCCGAGGTACATTTCTAAATTAATGGATAATGTATAGGCTTATAATTAAAAATACAAACAGACATAAATGTGTATATAAAATTATTATTAATTGTAAATATGTGATAGATTACCAATTCTTGTAAAGTTCAAATTAGAAAACAAAGCAGTTTAGATAATATTTATGGATATAGCCGTCCGAGGCTATATTTCTAAACGAAAGGATGATGTATTCGGCTAATTATTAAAAATACATACAGACAGATGGACATATGTATGTAAATTTATTGTTTTTATACAGGGTGAGTCACGACGGACGCGTCGGAGTTTTATGGCGAAACGCTTTATATTTTCCAATTTCTGTCACTGTTAGATTATGTAAGTCAATAAGGGCTACATTTTAAAAATATTTTCAAATATACAGGGTGCTCCAAAAAAGAGTGCCATATCAAAGTTATACTTTTTCTTATGGAACACCCTGTATATTTTTACATTTTTGGATTTCTCTTTAAATTTAATTTAAAAAATGTTAAAGGTCATATGGGTCTAAAGTCAACCGTTCTCGTGAAAATCGCATTTTCATGAAAATACAGTATTTTCAAAAATTTTCAACATTTAAAAACTTTGAGAAGTCTCAAGAAATTCGCTTGGAGATAAGATTGACAATAGATTATGTAACACTTTGCACCACCTACATTTTTAAAATATTATACAGGGCGTTTTTTACGCTTGGTCAAACTTGTGAAACTTTAAACATCGATAACTCATTTTTTTTAAATACAACCCCCTATATTTTTTTACACCGTCTTATAGAAAATTTAATTCTCTTTCGAAAACATTAATACTGTTTTATACCTAAAATTGATATTTTTCGAGATATCGCGATTTTATTGTTAATTATTAGGTCAAAGTAATATTTTCGAGTAGGCTATGAAGGTAATTTGAAACAATTGAACGAAAGAACAAGAAAGGTTTAGTTTTATCTTTTGCCTACGCATTTTTGACATTTTTTTATAGTGAAGAGCAATCTCACGTTTAAATCGAGATTTCTTACAATTATTTATGCATTTATTTATTGAACCAGTATGATAAGATGATTTACCTACTAAATCCTATAAACCATTTTTTTGTATGTTTATAATACGACACTCGGTTCTACCAAAATGTCTTTGCTTAAATTCTGGTTCCACGCATTTTGAAAACTGTGTTTTAAACAGTGTGTTTTAAATAGTGTGCACAATGTTTAATGTAAGTAAGTGTTTATGGTGTGTTAACTAAAATACAAAATACAAATACACAGAAAATATTTTAAATTGGGACCGTAGTAACTTTAATTGAACATTTATAAATATTTCTAGTGATAACTAAAATGTATGTAATAATAATTCAAAAACTTTTGAGACAATCAGCAATCACTCCTAATATATTGCGTAATGTAAGGCGTTCACTTGAAAAGATGATCACAATGTGTATTTAAGAGGATGGTCGTCATGTTGAACATTTATTGTAATCGGCTGTTAAATTTTGTTTTTGAATTATTATTACATACATTTTAGTTATCACTAGAAATATTTTTATAAATGTTCAATTAAAGTTACTACGGCCCCAATTTGAAATATTTTCTGTGTATTTATATTTTAGTTAACACACCATAAACACTTACTTACATTAAACATTGCGCACAATGTATAAAACACAATGTTTGCAAAATGCGTGGAAGCAGACATTTTGGTAGAACCGAGTGTCGTATTATAAACATACAAAAAAATGGTTTATAGGATTTAGTAGGTAATCATCTTATCATACTGGTCCAATAAATAAATGCATAAATAATTGTAAGAAATCTCGATTTAAACGTGAGATTGCTCATCACTATAAAAAAAATGTCAAAAATGCGTAGGCAAAAGATAAAACTAAACCTTTCTTGTTCTTTCGTTCAATTGTTTCAAATTACCTTCATAGCCTACTCGAAAATATTACTTTGACCTAATAATTAACAATAAAATCGCGATATCTCGGAAAATATCAATTTTAGGTATAAAACAGTATTAATGTTTTCGAAAGAGAATTAAATTTTCTATAAGACGGTGTAAAAAAATATAGGGGGTTGTATTTAAAAAAAATGAGTTATCGATGTTTAAAGTTTCACAAGTTTGACCAAGCGTAAAAAACGCCCTGTATATAATTTTAAAAATGTAGGTGGTGCAAAGTGTTACATAATCTATTGTCAATCTTATCTCCAAGCGAATTTCTTGAGACTTCTCAAAGTTTTTAAATGTTGAAAATTTTTGAAAATACTGTATTTTCATGAAAATGCGATTTTCACGAGAACGATTGACTTTAGACCCATATGACCTTTAACATTTTTTAAATTAAATTTAAAGAGGAATCCAAAAATGTAAAAATATACAGGGTGTTCCATAAGAAAAAGTATAACTTTGATATGGCACTCTTTTTTGGAGCACCCTGTATATTTGAAAATATTTTTAAAATGTAGCCCTTATTGACTTACATAATCTAACAGTGACAGAAATTGGAAAATATAAAGCGTTTCGCCATAAAACTCCGACGCGTCCGTCGTGACTCACCCTGTATAGATGCGTTAGATAAACAATTTCTTCAAAATTCAAATTATAATTATTCTAATTGGTTTAGATAATATTTCTTTATATAATCGTCTGAGGCACAGATGTCTAAATTTAAGGATGTATTGGGCTAATTAAATTATTGAAAAAACAAACAGACAGATGGGCATATCCAAGTAAGATCTGCAACTGCCGTTTTGTTTTTTCCATTGACTATGTAAAGTCTAACATATCAAACTTTTCAGAGTTTTAAATTTGGTCATGTTCACAATACCACAATAAAAAGTTATACATTACAAAAGAATACACGGATTTGCTTGAAAGTTTAAGAATTTACTTGGATATGACGTTTACTTGTTTAATAATAGCAAACATCACTTGTTTACGAAATCAAGGCAAACTTTGATGATCGAATTTTTACAAACTTGGCCACATCTCGGTTATTTTTTGCAGCAAAGATATAAAACTATATATTTTTGAAAAACAAAAAAAATACTTGTTCACAAAAAGGCATGGCCAACTTGGGTTTCCATTTAAAAAATTGTAAGTTTACTCCATATCTCGAAAGTCAAAGTGGCAAAAAAATACTTTTGTTTTTAAATTAAGCATAAAAATCTGTGTAAAAAACCTATGTTACATTTTGATCTAATTTAATAAATAAAGAAGTTATTGCAAATTTTCAAAAATTATGAAATTTCGTTTTTGTCGCTAGTGCCAAAATAGAATCCGATAGATAAAATATGATTGCTTAGGAGTTATTTTCTTAAAAAAAATAGCCCAACAGACCAATATCAGATTTTCGCTGACTATTACGGTAACCGAGATACCCCGTAAAACATTCGAATTCGGTCCACACTGTATAAAACTATAAAGCTTATTAAAAAAAAAAAAAAAACACACACAGATTGATATGTGTTTGCAAAGTTAATAGTTTCATGTTAAGATGCGTTATAAAAACATTTTTTTTCTTATCACCACAACCCTCTATAAATACGATAACAATATTTTCGTCTCAACTAAAATATAAACGATGACGATGGGGTTCGATGCTCACGGACAGCATATTTTAGACTGGCGAACCATCGCCATATTAAATTTACCAAATCTTTAAACACATTAACATTTAGCCATTTTATTAAGTTTAACACCCTTAAGGTGCAAAAACACAACGTGATTAGGTTAAATTAGACACACGATCTTTATCTAAAAATATGAAAATATAGCAAGTGCTGTTTTAAATTTGTTTTAGCACTAAAAATCTCTGCATTTGAATTAAATAAGAACCTGGTGTAGTTATTTAAAAAGACAAAAGAATGAATTCAAGTGGATAATTTACTAAATGTTATAAATAAAAAAGATATTAAAAAAAACTTATATTAACTTGAAATATACTTTAACTTTATAGTTTGTACATACCATACAATATACATTTTCACATTCCGTTAAATCTTACTAACAACACATCTTCCAATAAATCTTCTTTTACGTTAGTCCTTTTCGAAGTAAGAATAAATTTTACTATTATTATGTCTAAACGCAAATAAAACATACACATTGATAATATATATCCAATCAAGTGTATATTCTATATTGATGATCTAAAAAACAAATTAGAAATAGAGAATATTTGTACCGTTAATTGTGTTACACAAAATTGCAAGTGTAAACAATAAAGTTGTTAATACATATTTACGTAAATATATGGAGAAAAGTGAAGCTCACTTATTTCAAGTGAGATTTTTTACTGCCTCGTGGAGTCTCCCCAGCACAGTAGGTAAATTCGCGTTTGTGTTTAACAAATAAAATTGAAATAGCGACAAACCCGGTTAAAACCGGTTTTGGAAAATATTTATTTCGTTTTCGTTCTTGAACGAAAAATAATAATTTTTTCGTTCTTAAAAAAAATTCGGTTAATTTCGTTTAACGTTTTCGTTTTCGTTCCGTTCTCAGTCCCTGGTCCTAATCACGTACCTACAATCTTTCTGAAACATAGTAGTCCTGGCATGGTCCTACTGTCTTTGTTTTTTCGGTAAAGGCAATGTTTACAATTTGAGATGCTTAGTGTATAATTAGCGAACTATGGTTTGTACAGCAGTAGTTTGTAACTTTAAACGCCTCGTTCGCCTAACCTCAATACCTTTGTTTTAATAGATCTAAAACTTAAGATGTCTCAAACACTATGTTATTAGGATGCTAAGCTTGGAGAAGTTATGGAACAATAATTTAAATAAAAATTGACATTTGCTGCAATGATTGATGAAAACCAAACCTATTAACTTACGATTTTCCCGGAAATACGAGGAAATACGTTTAAAGACAATTTCTTAAAGGAAATTGCGTAGATCTTTAAATTTAACTCCTGTCACTCAAAATATTCGAGAACAACTGCAGAATATAATAATTCTAACTAAATCAAAGCATCTTATAGCATAATGATGTTGGTAGAATACAATATAACACGCGAGTATCACCTAACCTTGTGTGGCAGCTCACAATGAGGACTTTTTTTATAATTTCCTTCTGAGAACGAACAAATTTCAATTTCACTTCAAGGCTGCCAAAAGAGATAGCGTTCCAGTGACATTTGTTTCACATTTCACTGCCGCTTAAGATATCATTTGTGTCACTTTCCGTTTCTTTCTCGTCGCTACCACAACAAGCCTTTAAATTTATGTCACTTTTGCATATAAAAAAGTCCTTGAAAGAATGAATACGAAACATTTGGTACGAAAATTATTTTTTAGATTCGGTATTTACAAGCAGCCAGACTTTATTGATTGTTAATTTTGCTTATATGTTCTGGATATACAGGGTGTATGTTTTAACGTAAATATGATGGGGATCTTAAAAAACGTTTGAGATGAAGTTATGGTTATAATCTGTCCTCTTCTGCCATTGTGGTGTAAAGGTGTGAAAGTGTACGAAAATCTTAGCCCCATTTGTCCTACGCTAGCGTTTTTGCTTGTTCCCATGTTAGCTCTTTTTTCTTAAGTATCTTGACTATCTCCCCATCAGAAATTTATCGAATGCAAACTATAAGTGTCTATTTTATATCGTTCCAAGTTTTTGTATACCCTGTATCATGCACCTTAAGGCAAACAAATCTGTTTAATTTGGGTGCAAAAAGGCAAAATTTGTTTCGTTCAATTTTTTTCACAAACTATTGTTTTCAGGGCTCGCTTGTTTAATACGAGATTGAAATGCAACTTCCATTTTATTTACAGTCGGCAATGGTAAAGCTCAACCGGAAAATAGTAAACAATAGTTTCCGCCCACTGCGCGCATAAATTTTAAAATATTCAAATTCGCTATGAATATAAAACATAGTCAGCATGGCCAGCGCGTAGCATGAGTCTGATAAAAAAATTTGCCTCGGGCAATTGTTACAATTTCAGGCTGTCAGAAACACCAAGCCAACTTGAGGCTGTAAGCAGAGCATTGTTTTCTGTCGGGGGTATATCAGTTGGCGCTTTTGAAAGCTTTTGTTGTGCTTTTACATGAAACAATTAATAAGCACTCTAGGGTTAACGGAACTGACGGATAAGTAATTATACACTCAAAATGGTTTTTTGAAGGGTTCTATTGTTAAGTTTTGTGTGGCTTTGGTATGTTTACTTAAAGGCTTTTAAGTTTAAATTGCCTTCAAAAGAATATATATAAATAATGTATAATCTTGCTTAAACTGTCAACCACTTCAATATTTAGGGTCACCTTAAAAATAAAGTTTATGCGAAAAGACCAGAGAATATCGAAAATTTAAAAGATCGTATTAGAGAAGAGACGTAGCCCATTACACCTGAAATGGTTGGGTTTAAAAACCGAGCTCTAAATAGGGTTGCCAGAATATCTCTTTTAAAGAGAACATGTCCTCTTTTTTTGTACCGATCTTTTTGTTCACTCTCTTTTTTTATTCTGATCTTTTTTTGTCCTCTTTTTTCCCGTATTTACTTTTTGTCCTCTTTTTTCCGTAGTTACTTTTTGTTTGTCAAATCTTTTTTACTTTTTTTTTATACCGCAACGTCCTCTGTTGTCAATTAATGGCAATCGACCATTTTAGACACAAAATGTTACGCCATCTACCGATAGATAAGGTTATATTTTTTAACGCGGTACAAACGTTTACAATTAAGTGACAGCAAGACAGCATAAAGTCAGTGACAGCCATTATATTTATAATTATAAGGATAGTGTTTAGTGTTTTACAATCAACAACCATGAGTAAAAGAAAATGCACATTTACCCCTGAGTTACAAGCTAAATATACGTGTTTTAAAAGTGTTGACTGTAAATACGAAGCATTTTGTTCTGTATGTAATACAAAAGTTTCTGTTGGAAACAAAGGGAAGTATGATCTTCAACAACATATCCAATCAAAGAAGCATCAGTTATGTATTCGGTCCATGGAAACATCAAATAAAATAGATTCTTTTGTAATTTCCAAAATTGAAAAGTTAGATGAAAAAGTAGCAGCTGTTGAAGCAACGTTGGCATTTCATGTTTTGAAACATCACATGAGCTTCAACTCATCTAACTGCACAACAGATTTATTAAAAAATATATTCGAAGACTCTGAAACTGCCAAACATCTGTCATCTGCTCGAACAAAAACAACAATGATTGGGAAAAATGTTATTGCTCCCTATTGTATGAGTAAAGTTACTGAATCTTTATCTAATATTCCTTTTATATCAATATCTACAGATGCAAGTAACCATGATTCACAAAAAATGTTTCCGATTTTGATACAGTACTTTACCATTAATGAAGGTATTTGCTCAGAACTGATTAATTTGGAAACTATGTAGCAAAAAAAATGATTGTTTGTGGATGTGAATAAATATTATACTTTCATATTTCCATAAACCATACACCGAACAACGCCCTCTTTTTGTTCTCTTTTTTTTGTTTGTAGAGTTCTCTTTTTGTTCTCTTTTTTTTTTGAAGAGTTCTCTTTTTACACTTTCAACTTCTGGCAACCCTAGCTCTAAATGATTCACAGTTTGAACACTTATTGTAGATTTCGTCAAACAATGTTGCTTCTTATGATGTTTTTGTTAGAAATTAATACTAAACAATTAAAATAATTTGAAAGTACATTTTGCATTCGTATCATCAAACAATCGGATTTGTTCATGTTTGTTATTAATTCTGCCCGATCGTACGTAATTAATTAACTAATTAAGTAATTAAAGAAACAATTATTGTATACTAAAATATAATTTGTTTTAAATAAAACATCTTATAATCTTTGATTTTTCTAATGGTCCTATTGTAAAACTTCAAATTTTGCCTAATTAGACCACACTAGCGCACAAACATAAAATGCGTCGAATCAAAACGTTATCTCCCGTTAAATCTCTTTGGTTGATCAAAGATACCATGGCGCGATAACCAAAACAAACACGCAGCAACGTAGAAAATTGTCACTGAAGAATTTAGAAGTAATTGGAACAGGAGTCCCGACCCTGTACCATATACTAAACCAACAACCCTAATAGACCGACTAATCTCCTAATACCACTAAATCTTTCGGACAGTTTTCCTCTATAAATATCACTTAAACCGGAATAAATAAAGGAAAAATAGTAATCTGTATTTACTTATAAACCACAGTGCAGTCGATACAGGTTTAAATGCGATGGATTTTCCTTACTTAGCTATAGTTATATCTTTATAAATTGTTGAACGTCCGTTGTTTTAAGGTTTAAAAATTAAAAACTCTGGATTTACAGGACGGTTTTATTGATTTTGGTTAAAAATCCGACGTTTCGCACTTAATGTTTTTAGGCTTCTTCAAGGGCTGAAAACAAATGTGATTACAAATTTCATTTATAAAACTATTCTTAACATGACTTGAAACGATTAAATATAAATAACATAAATTTTAAATACTAGATACAAGTTACAAATTAGATTGAAACAATTATACAATAAAAATACTTACAATTTTAACAATATTCATTGATAATTGACAAGGCTAACATGGTGCACATAACCATTTGTTTTTTGAATGTGTAGAACAATTCGAAAGTCAAAAATAACAGTGATACAGTCGCACTAATTTATTGTAAAATGTAAACAGTCTTTTCATTAAAAGGATTTTATGTGTAAAAATGTAAATTAAAACGGATAACATAAAATTTTAAAAAAGACAGACACAAAAGCAACACTTTAAAAATTTTTTCGTACAATAGTCAGGTTTAACACCAGTAACATTTTATAACAGTTTTACAGAAAGGGGGGAAACTGAACTATGTGGACCAATAATTTTTTAATTAATTAGTAGATGTCATAAGTTGGTTTAACACAACTTCAAATTTTATCAAAAACTACTTTTGAAATTAGGATTATTTGGAGTAATGTTATTAAAGGAATGTATTATTTAATTATTAAACTGTTTTGGTTACAGATATCAAAAAGTAATTTGTAAGTCTTTTGACATATGTTATCAATGTCAGATCTGTCATTACATGCATTTTTGTTTACATTAATATAAATACTTTCAGCTATAAGTCTTTTAAACAAATTTTCTTCGTGGTGAACAATCTTAACGTCATTTAAATTGAAATTGTGATTGGTATTTAACATGTGTTCTGTTAAGCTAGTGGTTGTTGGAATATTTTTGTTATTATTATTCAAATTTAAATTGTCTTTTAATTTTTTAACATCGCTTTTGTGACCATACATTCTATTTCGTAATGTTTGTTTGGTCTGTCCTATGTATATGGTATTGCATTGATCACAAGAGCAGCTATATATTAAATTGTTTTTTTAAATTTTATTTGTAGGATCTTTTAATTTTGTATACACTGATTGTAGGGTAAATTGATATTTGTAGGATCTTTTACATTGAGGCGTGGTTAAGTATTTTAAATAAGTACATATGTATTATATTCAAATTTAGACTATAATTCTTGTCAAAATAATATTGTTGTTGATTACCTATTGTATTTTGATTAGTAATGTAGTTTTTTCAAGTTTTAATATCTGTAAGTTTCATTTCTTTTTTAAAAAAATAATTTTAAATATTAAGATTAAGAATGACTTGTAAATTAATTGTTTGTTTTTATAAAATATTATAGCCCTGATGATGCTCCTAAAAATAAGGAGCGAAACGTAGGATCAGTAGACGTTGAATAAAATATACCGTCCAGTAATACCAGATTTTTATTTCTTCGCTTTACAATTTATATACAACGGACGTTCATATACTTAATAATCAAGTATGTTAATATTGTCGAAGTCGCCGACAATGGATCTCAATCGTTGAGCGCAGTCTCTATAGTTGAACAAAATCAAGGATCCCATGTTTTCCAAAATTTTGAACCCATTCTGAATTTCTTAGAAGTCATTCTAGTTATAATCTATTTTACTGTAATTGTCACAGTTAGATGGTCAAAAACCACATTATGTAGGTGCATATAGAATATACAAAAACTTATAATGGAGATGATTTTTTGCTCTACGATTCTGGCGCAGAAGAAAATAGAATTTTAATTTTTTCTACACGGAGAAATTTATCGTTGTTGTCACAAAGCGAACATTGGTATGCGGATGGAACGTTTAAAACTGTGCCCTTAGTGTTTCAACAGCTATATACTATTCATGGTTTGAAGCAAAATGCGTCAGTGCCTTTACCTGTTCCTACCATTGAATTAGGTATAATGTGACCCCCAAAAGGAATTACACCTTTTAATCCAATTCAAATTCCTCTTCTCAATACTTTAATTCTTTTAACTTCAGGAATCACTGTAACCTGAGCTCACCACAGATTAATAGAAAATAACTATAAACAATCAATTCAAGGATTATTATTAACAATTATCTTAGGAATTTATTTTTCATTATTACAAGGATATGATTTTTATTTTTTAAATTTACTAATTTTTTATGGGGGCCAGTGGCGTATCATCCTATGACGCAGATGGTATGCCTGCACTACTATTGGGGACCCATTAGGATTTATTACCCAAAATTTAGGTGTTTTTTTTTTAAGTTTAGATCGCAATTTTAATTTTCAGAAATATATATTTTATGGCCCCATATACAGACTTGCACCAGGGTCCACGCTGATGACGATACGCCATTGACTGGGGCGTAGTCATATTTTCTGCCTAGGGGTGTAAACGAAGCAAATCCGGCTCTAATCACAGGTTATTGTAGAGTCGAAAAACTTGTCTTCATTCTTTTTATAACGCTGCAGAAGTTGTGTGACTGTAATTTTTATTATTTCTTTATGTTCAGGCATCAAAAGACGGGGAACCTATCTGGGACTCGCCTTGCTAAATTTAAGGCGGTCCTAAATACTATTTCCACACTACCTATTCTTATTTTTAGTTTCTTAGAGATGTCTCTGTAGGCGATTCTTCGATCGTCTTGAATTATTAAATCAACGATAGTCAGCTTGTCTTTATTGGTTAAGGTTTTCGGCCGACAAGCATGTGGTTCATTTTTGACTCTTACCCGGCCTTCTTAAAAAGATTTGAATACTGTAATAGTATGATCGGAGTACCGAGTAATTATGAATGAAATTTAAGGGGTAAATTAAATTAAAGACGAATTTTTTGTTTATAGTCAGTTTCGTGGGAAGGCGACGGATGGGCGCGCTTTAGTTTGTGTTAAGTAAGAAAAGTACAAGTGTTATGGATAGAACATGGAATATGTCAAATAGCAGGTCATAAAGATTATGCAGTTATGGGTACGTCGAAGTTTTGAACCATCTGGCCAGCAGGTATCTAAGGCAGTGGGTCAAAATTACGAACTTTAATACACTGTTTACAGCTCTAGATAATTACGGGTACTTGCATTTTTTTACTTAGTTTTATCGAATGGGATGAATTGAATCAGGAGAATAATTTAAATTTGGTAATTAGTAAGAAGTCGTTTACTAGAAATGTAAATTAATTAGAATATAAGCGTGGGAATTATATTTTTCAGTCATTGCTTTAAAGTGGGGATAGGGAGGGTTGCTGATTTTCTAACTAAGTTGAGTAGAGGGAATGTCAGTAACGAATCACAAAAAAGTAAATCTAACATTCTGCATACGTCACAATTTGCCTCGAATTAGTAACAAATGAGGATGAGAAAATTTTTAAAATGAACGCGTATTTGACGCGGGGTGATGCATAGATTTATAAAAATGCAGGGAGGAGTTTGAGAGGGTGTATAAAAGCCAAAACTCGCGAAGGTAATGGGACTGACGACCTTTTTTCCGAACCCCGAATAAGAGTTTTCCTGGCGTTCTGCGCTGAGAGCCGAACACTGATTTCCTATATAAAATATTATTTTTATCCTTCCTTGAGGGTTCTTCTTGGCGTTTTGCGCTGGGAGCTGAAGCCCAAGGAACTTCCTAATTACGCGAAAGCTTTCTTGGCGAGAAATCGCTGGGAGCCGAGCTGCGCGTTCCTTTTACCTTTTGTTTTTAATAATTGATTCTTCCTGGCGAATCGCTCGCTGGGAGCTGAATTTAAATTCTACACGATGCGACGTTGACATTTTTCTAAGAAATACAACGGAACCATTACGTTCAGTTTTTTTTTTCATTGTAAAATAACCAAAACGACATCGTTTCGTAGAGCTGTGAGAGAGCTAGCAACGCAAATAGATAAATAAATACCAAATAATAAAATTCCATCTGTGTTTTATTTATTACTGTTTTGAGAGCTACTCTAGTTAACTGGAAAACTACGATCCAAAAACGTCAACGGCCCAACCACAACAATAGACGATCACGTGCTTACAAAAAAAGGGTAAATAAGAAAAAACAAAAAGAAAACAAAGTAACCAAAAATAAAGTACAAAGTTCTTAGCGAACTGTTACAATACACTCTCAGCGGCCAAAAACTAAATAACGGCACGCAGATCATCTTCAGACGTATTTTCTATCGCAGATGCAACTTTTCCAGTCAGCCACAATGCTTAAAAAAGAGCAAACTGCAAATCTTTTTGACAGACGTGTCACTAGTACTTAAACAAACAATATATACACAAAAATTCGTTACAGTGGCGACGAGTCAATTCTACGCAGATCAAACGTGTTACCATTGAACAATCCTCGTATGTATTTGTTTTTATAAACTGTTTGGTTAAAGAGATTTATTAGTCTAGTAAATTTTATAGACAAAGTAATCCTTTAATTTTCCATCGTTTTGCTTTTGATGTTTTGTGAACTGTATATTTATTACATAACACACAAAGTTCAAAAAACGGATACTTTACCGAACCTGGTGCTTCCACGGCGCTCCGACGCCGTCAACCGCACACGCTTTGTTATTGCGCCCCTAATTTTTTTTTTTAGCCTTAGCTCAGTTTCCATACGACAAGTACATTGCTGCGCATTTTATGATTAAATCTATGTTAAATAACGAACTTCCTACAAAGGTTTATTTCCCTAGCGATCAAAGCGGGCTTTGAGGTCAGACAGCTTCACTTGAATGCTTTGTACCGACATATTTTCCCGCAAAATTAAATTTTAAATGGAAATACGACCGCACTTCTCGTTTTGTACGAACTACTTTATTGCGGATTTGAATTGCACTAGATTAATCGTTGTGTAAGTTATAGTTTACGTACGGTTTCTGTTTAATTTAACTTTAATATCGCGCAGTTAACTTGCTCCGGCGGTTATTTATTTCGTTTTGAATCGCTTAAACGAAAGTCGAGTGCTTAAAAATTGCATTTAGAGTGATATTGCCGCAAGTCAAGTGTATTTCATTTTTATTTTCATATGAAACGATCTACGACTTACTGTTTAAAACACTCAACGGGCGCATTACAATTTTTCCAGCATCGGTCGCAATGTATCAAATCAATACCTGATTTTACTAGAAATAATAGCGAAGGTATTAGAGGTTTTGTATAATTTTTATTCTTAATTAACGACTTATTAGGTTTCCTTTCAAACGCTGTTCATTATTATTTTCTCATTATTTAGCAGTAAGTCCCTCTCCCATCAGGTCTACGACTGCTGAGTTGTGTTGTGCTGACTTTCTTCCACGTATTTCTGTCTTGTGCTAGCTGTTATCTCCTCCCATTTGAATTTTCTGTCCTTCGATAAAGTATGGCACAAAGAACTGACACAAAAAATTAACAAAACGCTTCCTAAGCAATACGTAGATATCTTAACATCATACATCTCTGACAGACCCTACAGAATAAAACAAGAAGATGAATATTCCGACTTGAAGGAGATAAAAGTAGGCGTACCACATGGTAGCGTCATTGGTCCTGCCCTTCATCTGTTATACACTTGTAATACACCAGTACTATATAAAGTTACTGTAGCTACATTTGCAGACGACACTGTACTACTTGCAGCAGGCAAAGATCAGGAAACATCCACTAGAGAGTTGCAAACAGCCAGTAACGTAATGCTCAACTGGATCAAACAATGGAAAATTAAGCTTAACGAGCTTAAGTCCATCCATGTCAATTTTACAAACAAAAGGATAACGGATCCACTGCCACTTAATATAAATGGGACTATAGTCCCATATGAAAATCAAGCGAAATGTCTTGGCATGAACTTTGACGCAAAATTGCAATGGAAAGAACATGATAAAAAAAACGAACTTAATTTAAAATACAGACAGTA
Organism: Elmis aenea; assembly: GCA_947652605.1. Classification (NCBI taxonomy): domain Eukaryota; kingdom Metazoa; phylum Arthropoda; class Insecta; order Coleoptera; family Elmidae; genus Elmis; species Elmis aenea. The sequence goes on along the minus strand of OX393583.1, from coordinate 28,172,539 downwards.
CTTCTGGCTTCTTGGAATATATTCCAAATTTACATTATACTATAAGATCCTAATATACAAACAGGTCCTAAAACCAGTGGCTTTACAGTATTCAACTTTGGGGTTGCACCAAAGACAGCAGTTTACATCTATACAGACTTTCCAAAACAAAGTGCTACGCAATATGATAAACGCCTCATATTACGTCCGCAACACTGATCTTCATCGAGATTTTGGTATACAAATGGTTAAGGAAGAAATTAAAGGGTTTGCTGGTAAACACGAAGCCACACTCCACCATCATGAGAATGCAGAAGAACTTCAACTGCTAGACAACCAACGTCTCGTCCAAACTTTAACGGAGTACCAAGCCCTTTGAACTCGTGTAAAAAGCAGAGCATAGTGCGCGAGTGAGAGTGCATACAATATAGTCAGAACAAACTAGAAGACATCAGTGGATGGACTCTAGTTGTTAAGTATTTAATTTTACGATTTATTAGAAAAAAAAGTGATGGCTGGCCTATAAGACTAGTATTTTATTTATTTTAATTGTTGGTTTAAGAACGCTTTAACTACTTTGGCCATTAGCGTCCGGGAGGAGGGGGCGGGGAACAAGGAAAGGGTGGGTAGGGTAAGGGTAGGTGGAAGTACTGTCACAGCATTTGCCTATTGTAGGTAGAGGGAACCACCTGAAACCTCTACGATGACAGACGGCCGTGGGATTCGAACCCACGACCTCCCGATTAACTCGGAAGGTTGCGTACCAACCAGCCACCGAGCTCGGTTAAGACCAGTATTAATAACTTAAACACCTAAGATGTTTTAAAAAAAATCTTGAATTTGATAACTATGCTGCGATTAGACTAAAATATGTACCGGCAAATTGGAAAGTAGCAGAAGTAATTATGCTGCCAAAACCTGGTAAACCTCCACACGATGCCAAATCATATAGGCCAATCTCTCTGTTGACTACAACATCAAAGTTGTTTGAAAAATTAATACTTAAACGATTAAAACCAATCATTCAGAATGCATCACTAATTCCTGATCATCAATTCGGATTCAGACCTAAACACTCAACGATAGATCAAGTACACCGTATTACCGCTATAATAGAAAAAGCACTTGAAGAAAAGAATGTCTGTTCAGCGCTATTTCTTGATGTCGCACAAGCCTTCGACAAAGTGTGGCATGAAGGATTAATCTATAAACTTAACAAAATATTGCCCTACCAATATGTAAAAATTTTAACTTCCTACATTTCTAATAGACTTTTTAGAGTTAAACAAGGAGAAGCCTATTCGGAATTGAAAGAAATACAAGCAGGAGTGCCACAGGGGAGTGTCCTTGGACCTGTCCTGTATCTACTCTACACCATTGATATACCAAAACTGAATCAAGTGAAATTGGCTACTTTCGCGGACGATACAGCATTGCTGGCAACAGGTAAAACAGATATAATTTCCACCAAAAAACTACAAACAGCTAGTGATGCCATACACGAATGGACCAATAAGTGGAAAATTAAACTAAATGAAACGAAATCAGTCCATATCAACTTTACAAATAAAAGATTGAGAAACTCTCCAGCAATAACAATCAATGAAACCATTGTCTCACACGCAAACACTGCAAAGTATCTTGGTATGACTCTTGATGCTAAATTAAGGTGGAAAGAACATATTAAGAAAAAAGAAAAGGAGTTTAAAATTAAAACCGCACAATACAGATGGCTTATTGGTAAATATTCCAAACTGTCATTATACAACAAAATTTTGATTTACAAACAAATTATTAGACCTACATGGTTGTATGGAATACAACTATGGGGGTGTGCAAAAATTACAAATATACGTAAGATACAAACTGTCCAAAACAAGGTGTTACATGAAATGCCCAACGCTCCCTGGTTTGTCAGAAACTCCGACCTTCATCGAGACCTGGGTATCTTAACCGTTGAAGAAGAAATCAAAAGATTTGCAAAGAAGCATGAAGCCAGGCTTCACCTACACGAAAATCCAGAAGTTCTCCAGCTGCTAGACAACCAAAACCTATGTCGTAGACTGAAGAGAACCAAACCGTTCGAACTTTCTAAGTGATCTGTGTAAAAGCAGAGCATTGTGCAAGTGTTAGTGTCTTTATTTCCCTAAGAATAACAAAGTCAACTAAAATACGTCGCTGGACTGATTTTAGCTAAGTAACTTAGATTTAAGATTTAACAGATACAAACTAATGGTTGGTCTTACTTCTAGACCAGTTTTAGTGTTTAAACACCTAGTGTTTTAATTTAAAAAAAAAAAAAAAAAAAAAAAATTGATAACTTCGATTTTTTTTTTGTAAGACTCTAGTGCGGTTATTATTTGATCAAACCACGTATACATATAATGTATTTTTTGTAATTTCTGATATTAAATGTAATCAGCAGTTAATCCCAATTCGTAATGAAGTCAAATAAACATATTTGTAAGCTCATCACAACTAACGTAATTATTGTAAATCATGGCCGGTAACGAAGCAACCCGTTCCAGGAATATTTGCAATTAAACCATGAAACAAATTTGTTCAGCACCGAACACTATGTTTATTATTAGTTTCCATTTTAGCCACTGTAATTGGTAAACCGTGAACAGACCCCCGGCAACCGTAACTGACATCAGTGTGCATATATTCAGTGCTAATGCATTTTGCAGTTGACAGAAATTACATTAAAAATGCAATTAACATGTACCTGCGCGGATTCTACATCGTAAAACTGAGTTGAAAGTTTGTATGTATTCAATGAATGTGTAACAACTTTTTGAATGCTTTATTTATGGAGTTAAAATTGAATTTACGGTCCTTGGGCGTGCCGTTATGATTTCGTTGGGAAATTATTAAACACATTTAGATTTGGCGACAGCTTTATCTAAATAATTCAGAAATAAACATCTTCATCTTTTAATAGGTTACTTCGGTATCTAGTAGTTTTATGTTTTTTGTTCATATACCATAGGTAGTTCATCATCATCTTCTTTTTATATAACTCACTGTCTTTATTTGTTAATATATCGGACACTAGATTATCCCATGTTTTTCTAAGGCGTCCTCTTTTCTTTTTCTTAACCTTAACTTTCCATACTTTTTTTGCCGTCCTCACCATGTGTCCTCTCTAACTTAATTGTTTCTTTCTATCTTTTCTTGTTATGACTACTTCAAGGCGTTCACTTATTACTTCATTCCTTATTCTATTCCTCTTTATTACTCCTAGTATTGTAACTTTCTCAGCCTTGCCTTTGCCCTATGTCGGAGGCAAGGGCCGTGGGTCCTAAAAATATTAGCTTAAAAAAAATGTATACAGGGTGCACCACGACCCTGAGATTCTTCGATAGCTCCTTTATTAATGAAAATATAAAAAAATGTTTAATACAAATATTGTGCGAACCTATTTTCTACTAAAATTATTTTCAAATATACAGGGCGTTTCGTTTGACCGGCACATATAAAAATTTAATTTTTTTAAATAGAACACCCTGTATATTTTTATATTTTTGGATTCCTCTTAAAATTTACTTTAAAAAATGTATAAGGTTATATGGGTCTTAAGTCAACCGTTTTCGTAAAATTTACATTTTTGTGAAAATTTTGAGCGATACAGTAATTTTTTTTTACATTAAAGTTATTTAAAAAAGCGGTAAAATTTCATTTAAAATTAAGATTGACAATAGATTAATTAACACTTTGCGCTAGATACATTTTAAAAATATTATACAGGGTGTTTTTTACGCTTGGTCAAACTTGTGAAACTTTAAACATCGATAACTCGATTTTCTTAAATGCAACACCCTGTATATTTTTACATTTTCTTGTAGAGAATTTAATTGTCTTTCGAAATTATTAAGCATGTTCTATACCTAAAGTTAATATTTTTCGAGCTATCTCGATTTTTATTATTATTACTAAGGCAATTGAAATATTTTAAAGTCGGCCATGGACATGTCGTAATTTTTCAAAGAATTTTTAAACAAAAGAATAAAAAGAGCTCCAACTTTAATTTTAGTCCAATAATGTACCCCATTTTCCCGAAATTTATCGTACAAATTGTTTAAAATTATATCCTTGTTCATGTTCTACGCACAGCCGTAGATGTTGTCTCAAAGACTCTAGCACTCTTGATAACATTTCGGGGGTTATACCCTTAAAAGCAACACAGCAAGTAATGCAGTTTAAGAACACAGAATATCCTAATATATGGATAGGGCGAGGTAGACCAATCTCCTGGCCACCTAGGTCACCTGATCTTACCCCTATAGATTTATTTTTGTGGGGACCCATAAAACAGGTGTATCAAGACCCCCCAGCAATTGCTGAAGATGTGCAGAACAGGATTCGTGTTGCTTTTGATGGTATAACCCCCGAAATGTTATCAAGAGTGGTAGAGTCTTTGAGACAACATCTACGGCTGTGCGTAGAACATGAACAAGGATATAATTTTAAAAAAATTATACGATAAATTTCGGGAAAAAGGGGTACATTATTGGACTAAAATTAAAGTTGGAGCTCTTTTTATTCGTTTGTTTAAAAATTCTTTGAAAAATTACGACTTACGTCCATGGCCGACTTTAAAATATTTTAATTGCCTTAGTAATACTAATGAAAATCGAGATAGCACAAAAAATATTAACTTTAGGTATAGGATATGCTTAGTAATTTTAAAAGACAATTAAATTCTCTACAAGAAAATGTAAAAATATAAAGGGTGTTGTATTTAAGAAAATCGAGTTTTCGATGTTTAAAGTTTCACAAGTTTGACCAAGCGTAAAAAACACCCTGTATAATATTTTTAAAATGTAGCTAGCGCAAAGTGTTAATTAATCTATTGTCAATCTAAATTTTAAATGAAATTTTACCGCTTTTTTAAATAACTTTAATGTAAAAAAAATTGAAAGTGCTGTATCGCTCAAAATTTTCACAAAAATGTAAATTTTACGAAAACGGTTGACTTAAGACCCATATAACCTTGTACATTTTTTAAAGTAAATTTTAAGAGAAATCCAAAAATGTAAAAATATACAGGGTGTTCTATTTAAAAAAATTAAATTTTTATATGTGCCGGTCAAACGAAACACCCTGTATATTTGAAAATAATTTTAGGTTATGTAGAAAATAGGTTGGCACAATATTTGTATTAAACATTTTTTTATATTTTTATTAATAAAGGAGCTATCAAAGAATCTCAGGGTCGTGGTGCACCCTGTATATAAGGGCGCCAAGTTATTTGGTTTGCTTCCTAACAAATAACTAAACAAAGAAAATTATGAATATTGAATTATATTTAATAACATAAACATACACAAACATTAAAAACAATCCGAACGAAATATTTCTAACTCTTATCTATGCAATATTTCCAACACGATGTTGATAAAAAAATTACAACAGAGTTTAAACAATATTTCCAACACGATGTTAAAAAAAAATTACAACAGAGTTTAAACAATATATTAATAATCATGTACCTTAAAGGTTTTTCTAATCCGTTGTAGAGTGGGAATAAAAATTAAACAAAAGTTTGTTTTATTGTTTCAGCCCTAACTGCTAAAACACCTTGGTTAGGATTAACTAAAACGGTATATCGTTGTATACGTTTCTATTTTAAATGCATCCACTCTACCACGAAGAAAAACATATCCAGTAAATTAACTGAGAAATAGAAACTCGGTAAGAAAAAAATGTAAACTTCAGTAAGTAACTAAACTGTACATTCTTTATAGTAATTACAAGTGTTACATCGAAAATGACTTAGTATTATACATGACCTTATGTTATTCGTTGATGCACATGTACTTCGAGCTGATTTGCGAAACAGCTACGTCTTGTAGTATACTTCGGGCTGCAGTCGCCCAGGTAGCGTTGTTACGGGCTGGTTTGCGGAACAGCTACGTCTGGTAGCAATACTATTGCCTTGATTACGTAGGATGGCTTACTCGATGAATTTCGAGATTACGTACGTTGCACTGATACGCCGCAACGGCGCACTTATTAATTATTTCGATATACTTTTAGCGATTTCGAAATTCACACTCGCTTTTGTGCTATCAAATTGCACTTCATACTTGCTATCCGTTTCCGGTCACCATACGCGATGACTTTCGAGATTACGTACGTTGCACTGATATGCCGCAACGGCGCACTTATTAATTATTTCGATATACTTTTAGCAATTTCGAAGATTTACACTCGCTTTTGTGCTATCATTGTTCACTTTTAAATACTAGATAAATCTGTCACACATACATATACTTTTAATAATGTTCAAATCACTACTCCAGATTAAAGTATTGCATTTATGACTAGTAAATATTCGTACAACCACTCAAATCTTCTTATTACAGGTACATTTACAATAATAGATTTCAGTAAAATCTACCGATGGCAGATATCAATTCAGCACACTACACAACTGAATGCTCCTTAGCACCACGTGCTTAAAATCACGCCTCCCACAGCTCGTGTCTTTTTGCTAACGCAGCCCGACGGGAAGTGAGATTTTTACCCACGCTAGGCCAAGAAATTTACAAAAGCGGCGTTGCCATGTTTAATTCATAATTTTACTGACCAATGCTGAGTTGTCGCTTTTCTAAAAGTGCATATCAAATCCAAATAATCTATTCTAACTGACAAATCTGTACACGTCTTTTAAAACGTTACAGTATCCCTCTCAGGAATTTAATCTCACAATGGATGTATGTCTATCTGTTAGATTCCAGGACTCTGCTCCATATATCAAGAGTGGTACTAAAACTGTGTTGTAGATTTCAACTTTTGTTGGCTATCTAACTTCCCTCTTATTTATAAAGGGTTTTAGCAATGAATGGAATACCTTATTTGCAGTGCTTATGCGGTTGCTTATCTCTCTTTCCATGTATCCATCGTTATCTATCATCGAACCCAGATATTTTATATTTTTAACTTCTTATTGTATCGTTCTCGACTGTTATCCGTGGCTTCCTCACCAATCACCACTATTTTTGTCTTATTTGTGTTCATCTTCACGTTACATTGACCTCTTTTTTCCAGCGTTTTCTACTAGATTTCTCTTGCAAGAGGCGCATAATATGAGGTCGTCCGCATACATTAATTCCTTAACTTCAACTGCTTGTAAGTTTCTGTATCCTGGGGCCATTCCTTTTGTCTTATTTTTTACCTCCTTGGTTACATCATCCACGATCACAATAAACAGAAGCGGGATCAGATGCTGCCTTACCTGACTCCCTTTTTGGTTATGATGGTTTTTGTGTTGTAGTTTAGAATTCTTATCATATTACTTGTTCTCTTGGTGTTTCACTTCTTTCCAACACATTGCATATTATAGATCTATCTACATAGTGTAAGGCCTTTTGTTAGTCAATAACGCATAAACGTATATATTGTCTCCCCTTTTCTTATTATTTTATCGCAAAGTTTTCGTACTGTGAAAATCCACTCTTGGACATTCCTTCCTTTTCTGAAACCGGCTTGAGTGTCTTCTGATGTCGGTTCGATTAGTGTCCTTGGCCTCTTTTCCAGTATTCTTTCTTATGCTTTATTGGCCATACATAATAACGATATGCCCCTATAATTTTCGCATACCATTCTATGTAAAGGAATTGCATTAGCTGTTTCTCACCTACTTGGAATTGTCTTATCCTACCTTATCTTATTTAGTATTCGTCTTAATATAAAAAAACAGCTATCTCTTTGCATTTTTAAATGCAATCTGTGAGTTACTAACACGATAGAATATAATCTACAAAATCCGCTTGTTTGTGTAATGTCTGGCAGAAAATAATATTGCATTATTGGCTTTTTCATCCGGCTGGAACGATCCGCTAACAGAATTTGTTAGTGCGGTGCGCCTCCATAGCTGGTAATTTAATTTCCTACCTAATGTTATTGAAATCGCAATTTTCAATTAATTTCCTAGAAAGTCTCATTACAGCTAAAGGTCAGCTCCTATAAAGTTCACGATACAAACAACGATGGAATATTACCCTGCTACAGAACATATTTTAAATTTGTTTGTGCTGTTATACAGGGTGTTTCAGCCAGGATAAAGTATGTGATAGCACTATTATTAGTAAAGATACGAAAAAAGTTTTGGATTAAAGTTAATTGCGATCGTAAGCTATATCATTCTATTATTTGCAACCATACAGTGTTTTCCAAATACGACACAAAGCGAGCTGTGTAAACCAAGATTGAAACATGGTAGAAACGTGATCATACAGAAAATATGAAGATGAAAAGAAAAAGCTTTGTATAAAATACCTTAAACACGAGAGGACCTAGAAGAATTTAGAGAGAAAAATCGCGAGGGAAAGAGAAAAGCAGACGAGAAAAGAACGATAGATGGGAAGAAACATGAAGAAATATGGAACAATATCTCGTGGAAACAAGAAATTCGTTATCTTGTCGAGTACTTAAAACAACCAGTAAAAATACAAGAGAGAAGAAGGTACATGTAGCTGGCATAAACTGAAAAAAGCGAAAATTACTATAGAGCTTTAGTTATAGGGAATCGTATTCGGTTCATAGAAAATACAGAGGAAACAAGGCAAGAGGAACAAGATCAGATCGACCTACGTCTAGAGGAAGTTGGGGAAACCATTAAATATAACATCCTAACTTATTAAATATGGATCTGAGAAATTAATACGAATGATACGTAGGATGTTTCAAAGGGCTATTAAAGGGGAGGACCCACCAGGTGAATGAACACAAGCCAATATAACATCAGTTTTTCAAAATGGCGATAGAGAAGGATCTGAAAACTATAGAGCCATCAGTTTGATAGCTGCAACAGGTAGATTATACAGGAAAACATTAAAAAGAAAAGTAGAGAGCAAATCAAAGGCAAGATCGGAGATAAGAACAGGGTCATTCACCTGGATTTTATAGCTCTGAAGTAAGCTTAAGACTCTGTACTGTACCCAGAATAAAGTTCAGGCTATGCAAGAATAGGCAACAGAAAGGAATGATAAGAGCAGTAAAGAACATTAACAATCAAGACAAAGCAGCAATTAAAGTAGGAAACCAACTCACAAAAAAGCTTCATCATAACAAAACGATTTCTACAGGGGTGCTCCACGTTATTCAATTTTTTTTTTGAGAAATCGCTGAGTGTAGATGAGAAAGTGTGTAGATATAGGAGTGCCGATCAGAAATAAACACCTTTACACTCTGAGCTTTGCAGACGACCAGGTGGTCATCGCACAAGATGAGGAAGACATATGCTTTATGGTAAGGAAGTTAGAGGTAAAATTTACAAAAAATGGTTCAGAAATTGATTTGGATAAAAGAAAACATTTGACAACCCGAGAAGAAACAAAAAATTTAGAAATGGACGAGGCCCAACAAATAAAAGAAACAGAAAAAATTAAATATTTGAGGAGCTTAATATCAAAAAACAACAATAAAAAAAATATTAAAAGCAGGCTAGGGCAGTGGTCGCCAAATCGCGGCTCGCGAGCCACGTGCAGCTCTCTGGCCCCTTGAGTGTGGCTCTTCCACGAAATACCACGTGCGGGCGCGCATTTACAGGGTGGGCAAATTTCGATGTTTTCATAGGAAATCTCGGTAACTATAAGATTTATGACAAAACGGACCCCGCTTTCTTGAACTCTGTCTAAAGTTGTCTTTTTTCCATATATTTTTTAACTACACAGTAAAATTCCTATTCAATCGATTAAAAATTCGCAGCATATCGCGTTTTTTTCGCCAAAAAATAGCCATGTTGTAGATTACACTTAAAACTGTGAGGTTTTGTGTTTCAAAACTCCAAACAAAACAATTTTATATTATCTAACAGACGAAGCAAGCTGTTAGATAGGGTGATTGATTGAGACCGGGCATTAAAAATATATGAAGAATGAAAAAGGGTATGGATCTGAAATTTTGGTTATGACCATAATGGCATCTGATCTGTTTATTGAAAATATTTTCAAGATGGCGACCCTTCCGCAAATACCGGAAGTTGGCGTCTACTTTTTTATTTTCAATTTTAGTGCATTTTTGGATTCAAAACGTTATTTTAGAGGGACTTTTATTAGCATTCCCTATACCTAAGTGCAGTCATTTTTTAGATTTTTGGACTTTTTTGAAAATTTTTTGATTTTCACCGTGATGCTTAATATTATCTAACATGGCCATTTTTAAAGAAAAAACGCTTAAATTTAGACCATGCCTAGAAGAAACCTTGGACTACATCCTGGAATTTTTGCAATCGATGAATTACTTACAGGGTGTCCAAAATTTAATTTTCTTTTAATACAACTTCAGACCACTAAAACTCGTTTTTTTCAAATACAATGCCCAAACTTTTTTTTCATTTTCTAATGCAAAATTACATTCTGCATCAACCTGTATTAGCGTTTCCTATACCTATCTGCAACAGTTTTCGAGTTATTAAGAATTTTTGATAAAGTTAAGAGAAATTGCAACATTTTTTAATAGTAAGCCTTGGAAATGACAGCAAATGCCAATATTAATAACTGTAAACCCCTTTTATTGCGTTTGTCTAAAGCATCCATGAAAATGTATAATCAAGAGTATTCAAACACGAATATTTTGAACTTATTTTATATTCATGAAGAATGTAACAAGATTATTGAAAGAACTTGCCGCGTGTTCAGTGAGAGTTATCCTTATTTGACTGTAATGACCAGACAGAAATTTTAATGAATAGAATCAATTTTTTTTCAATTTAGAAGAGTGAAATCTGCTTGTATTCGACCTAAGCGTGTGACAAATGGTGAAACTAACAAAGTTAACATCCTGAGATATTTTAATGACCATCCTCAGCGATCAATTCGATTGGTAGCGCAAGACTCGGGTTTAACATACTATGCTGTACAAGCTACATTAAAAATACACAACTATTCGTTCACACTTTCAATAATCTTCTGAATTTGTCCAAGAATGTAAAATAAATTCAAAATATCCGTGTTTGAATACTCTTGATAATCCATTTTCATGGATACTTCAGACAAACGCAATAAAAGTGGTTGACGGTTATTAAGTATTGGCATTTGTTGTCATTTCCAAGGCCTACTATTTAAAAATGTTGCAATTTCTCTTAACTTTATCAAAAATTCTTAATAACTCGAAAATTGTTGCAGATAGGTATAGGAAACGCTAACACAGATTGATGCAGAATGTAATTTTGCATTAGAAAATGAAAAAAAAGTTTGGGCATTGTATTTGAAAGAAACGAGTTTTGGTGGTCTGAAGTTGTATTAAAAGAAAATTAAATTTTGGACACCCTGTAAGTAATGCATCGATTGCAAAATATCCAGGATGTAGTCCAAGGTTTCTTCTAGGCATGGTCTAAATTTAAGCGCTTTTTCTTCAAAAATGGCGGTGGTAGATATTATTAAGCATCACGATGAAAATCTAAAAATTTTCAAAAAAGTCCAAAAATCTCAAAAATGGCTGCACTTAGGTATAGGGAATGCTAATAAAAGTCCCTCTAAAATAACGTTTTGAATCCAAATACGCAATAAAAAATAGACCATTGTATTTGAAATAAGAAAGTAGACGTCAACTTCCGGTATTTCCGGAAGTGTCGCCATATTGAAAATATTTTCATTAAACAGATCAGATGCCATTATGGTCATAACCAAAATTTCAGATCCATACCCTTTTTCATTCTTCATATATTTTTAATGCCCGGTCTCAATCAATCACCCTGTATACTTGACGAAACAAGCTGGAAACAATTTGATATTATCTACCAGAAGAAGCAAGCTGGAAGGTATAGCAGATGAAACATTTGTGGAAGCGTTGGTCCAAAGAATATCTCTCCGAGCTTTAAATTCGTTATAAAAATAAAACATCTTTAACAAACATAAAGTTGGATACATTAGTATTACTCAAAGAAGATAACTTGCAACCACTCCAATGGAAGTAAGCCAGACTGGTTCAATTGCATCTTGGTTCAGAGAACCACGTTCGAGTGGTGATAGTTCGAACTTCTTTCGAGAAAAAGTTAATGGTGAAAACTATAACTGGTTATCGTCTTTTGTTTTCGAATTATCGCCGATAACTCGATTTTTATGATTTGTAGAAATGTTATTCAAAGTAATAATGATTCTGAAGTAGCAAGTTAAACATATTTTAATCGTTACCCAGAAGGGCAATCTAATAAATCTATTTTTGAAAGATTTAAACATTTTGGGGACACAATTAAGGCAATTTATATAAAAATAGTAATAATAATATGAATGAACTAAAAGAAATTTTTAATTTAATTAAAATAAGTTCCACTTACAGCTTCAACATTATTATTACTTTGAATAAAACATTCTTGCATATCATACTTTTCGTAATATTCGTAAGCCATTTCGTGTTTTTAAGGTTCAAAAATAAAAACAATCGACAATTAAACGTGATTAAACAATGACAATTTGTTTTACCAGGTATATTCTTTCCAACAATAATTAAACGTGATTATTTCTGTCAATTATCGTTAAAACAACAGCATTACAGTTTGTTTTAACAGGTATATTCTTAATGACATAAGCCTACTACTAGAAAAAAATAGAATATGAAAAATTACGTAATTTTTGCTATAATGTAAGGAAAATGAATACATCGACCCCACATAATGTATATCATTGAAATGGGGAAAAATTCTTTTTCTCGTGATGCCACAGCCAACTATTGGCTCTGTTTTAAAAAATACAACTTCATGTCACAACTCGAATTTCGAATATTTTTTTTAGAAAAATTGTCTACGCAACTGCATGCTTATCAAAAATGTGCCGGTAGAACGTCAAAATTATTTTTCTCTATTTTCATAAACAAGCGAGATATATTTATAAAACGAAAATTCGAAAAATCGAGTTATCGGTGATAACTAGAAAACAAAAGACGATAACCAATTTACGTTTCACTATTGATTTTTTCTCGAAAAACGAGATTCAAGAAGCGGGGTCCGTTTTTCCATAACTCTTATAGTTACCGAGATTCCCTATGAAAACATCGAAATTTGCCCAACTTCATGAAGACTGGTTTGACTGCTTTGAATGACCTGGAGAAGGAAGAATATGTTGATTTTTAACACCTGGAACAGTATTCCTGACTCATATTAGCTAAAAAAAAACTAGCATTTGCTGTTCTTTCTTTATTCGGGTCTACACATTCATGCGAGCAAACAAAAATTTGGCTCTCAAAAGAAATTTTAATCGTTGTACTGTTGATGTTTGGCTCGGTTGACTAATGAGTTTGCCGACCACTGGACTAGGGAAAACCAGAACTTGCATAAAACAGTTAAACCTAATTTTATGGGACAGACTTCGCCTTCTTAATCAGTTCCTCCTGTGCCTTTCGGTGTCGAGGTATGCTTGTTTATTCCTGTATTGATTTTTTTGTGAGATCCTTTTACAAGGCTTTTACGTTAATCAAAAGCTTTTTATTTCATCTTGTGCATTTAAAAATATGCATGTTTTACTCCATTAACACAAAAACTACTTCAAAGCTTAAATTAAAACAAAGTAGACCGTAAAACCGGTTATTTTTGTGCATAAATATTTGATAATAGCGTTTAATACTGAAGTCGTTCAGTTTATTTCGTTAGAACTAGCACGGCAAGCTGGAAAACTGTGCTCGAGTTGTGTGAAATAGCGTTTAAACTCGTTTTAAGTTCATCGCATGTGTGCTGAAGGACGCACTAAAAGAAAATTCCGTTTTAATTATTATGGATTATGAAGTATTCATAGAAACTCTTGCCGGGTTGTTACAGCTGTAGGTACTTCTCTCTCGCGTTCCCCTGTGGACTGTTCGTCAGATCGTTTAGAGAGCGTAGACTGAGCATAATTATACCTCTTGGTTAGAACACAACCCGTCAGGTTTAACGTATTCCCACATTAGAGGATGCGGAAATGGAAATGTAAGGGAGGCGATGATATACGTTTAAAACGACACGAAATTGGTAGCTGCGAATATTTCTGTCTTGTGATTAAAGTGAGTAATTTGAAGGTTTGCGTATTGCAAATGAGTAATATCGCCAGAGGACAATGAGAGTGGTCGGTGGCCCGAAATTGTGCAGTTGGTCACTATCAGTTTTGTTCTTTGTTTTGTGTGGGGTGGATTATAAGTTTTGAAAGCTTTAATCTATTTTAATTTGAGCTTACTCTTCACAGGTAATTGCAAAGGCACTTGAATACAAGTGGAAAAATAGTTAAATTGAAACTTTTAAATTTCGCTTTTTTAAAATATTATGTCTCATGGAACAAGCACTGCTTTTTAGTTTTAAACGCTCTTTAAACCAATGTGATTGTCTTGATATCTAAATTAAAATTATACATAGTGATTTAAGTTGCATCTCGCGCTATATATTTTTTTTTATTACAAAAAATCGCTGTTTTCCAATTTTTTTACTGTTGTCTTATTATGCGGTTTTATATCGTTCTACGATTTTGGCTTAAAGCTCCATATGTCTTTATACTGCGTACTATGTTGTTATAATACAGTGTGACCCATTTCAAAAGGGATCACCCCCATAAAAAGTTGATTTAGGGTCTGGTTTTCATGAACTTTGTTTTTGAACGATAAAGCATCAAACACCGTACTTTGGCACAATATTTTAAAATTCAGTTTACACTCACAAAGCCTACTATAATTTTTTTTCGATGTCAAAATTGGCAAAATACAGGGTGTCCCCGTTATCACCGCGAATATTTTAAGTGGTGATAAAGGACTTTTTTCTAAGAAAAAATTTCAAGTAAAATTTTTTCCTTAAATCAAATGCTAAGCTGATATCAACACTAACTTGATTTTTTTACACTTCTGCATTTATAAGACTCTGTAGCCAAAAATATCAATTTTATCGTAAAATACCTTAAAGCTTTTTAATATAACATGAAATTCTCTACAAAATTAGTTCTATTTATTTTTTGTCTACAGGCAATGGTTTGAGAGTTATAAAGCAGTTTGTACGAAAAAATGTAAGAAATGTAAAAAATTTAATTGTTTCTTAGACTTTGCAACCGCTGTATCTTTAAAACGAAAGGTTGTACAAAAAAACCGACGGCCCATTCCGGATACCAAATTTTATTCGCTACAACTTTGGTCAAGTGAAATTTTTTGAAAATCTAACCGATTTTCCGGAAAAGCTGAAAATAAGGAATAGAGTGCAAAAACAAAATTTCCTACAAATATTGTTTTGTATTTAAAAATGCTTTAAAAGAGAGTGCGATTACATAATTGAATGATGGAGTTCATTTTGAACACTTATTGATGAAGTAATTTTGTGGTTACATGTTAATTTTATTGCGTCCGGATGGATTTGCATTGTTTTGCATTTTATCGTTTTCGAAAATCAAAAACTCCCGGTATTATGATATTTTGTATTTAAAAATGCCATAGCATCGGCAACATTCATAAAATTATGGATCTCATCAGTTTCAAAGCTTTTTATGAAGTTTGAAATTCTTCAGAAAACCACCCCTTATCATTTTTTTTTAAGGAGCTAACGAACAAATTTAACAAAAAATTGTAAAATTGCATATAAATAAGTTATGTACATTTTTAAAAACGCCGCATCTTTTTAACGAAACGTCGTATGCCTATTGCCTATTGCGGATAAGGCATTTAACGGACTACAACTTCGGTAAATATATTGTTCAATAAAACTAAATGTACCATAGAAATGTCTATAATAGTGAAAAGGTGAAAAAAAAAACGATAAAATGCAAAACAATGCAAATCCATCTGGACGCAATACAATTAACATGTAACCACAAAATTACTTCAATAAGTGTTCAAAATGACCTCCATCATTTTCAATCACGTAATCGCACTCTCTTTAAAAGCATTTTTAAATACAAAACAATATTTGTAGGAAATTTTGTTTTTGCACTCTATTCCTTATTTTCAGCTTTTCCGGAAAATCGGTTTGATTTTCAAAAAATTTCACTTAACTAAAGTTATAGCCCATAAAATTTGCTATCCGGAATATGCTGTCGGTTTTTTTGTACAACCTTTCGTTTTAAAGATACAGCGGTTGCAAAGTCTAAGAAACAATTAAATTTTTTACATTTCTTACATTTTTTTGTACAAACTGCTTTATAACTCTCAAACCATTGCCTGTAGACAAAAAATAAATAAAACTAATTTTGTAGAGAATTTCATGCTCTATTAAAAAGCTTTAAAATATTTTACGATAAAATTGATATTTTCGGCTACAGAGTCTTAAAAAGGCAGAAATGTAAAAAAATCAAGTTAGTGTTGATATCAGCTTAGCATTTGATTTTAGGAAAAAATTTTACTTGAAATTTTTTCTTAGAAAAAGGTCCTCTATCACCACTTAAAATTTCGCGGTGATAACGGGGACACCCTGTATGTTTAGAGACTTTTTTATCTCCAATCTGACTTCACCACTGGATTCAGGATCCCTTAAATGGGTTTGTACCAAATTTCATGAAAAAGTATGTATTATTAAGGGAATGATTAATAATTCAATATTTGTGTTGGCAACACAGTGTTCTATGCTATGTAAAAAATTAAAGTGGAGGTGGCATTAAAAAAAAAAGGTGCGTCAGGGGTGTGGTTTAATCTATATTAAAGTAACGCTACTGGTCGCCGAAATTCGTCAAAAAATTATCAACACCAAAATATTTAATTCCCTCGTCAAATTTATATTTTCGACAAATCACAAACTCAGATTTCTTAGAAACGACCAATAAACGCATGAAAATCTGTTAAATGCGAAAAGGATATTATCAGTGTATGATTATGTTTATTGGTCGTTTCTAGGAAATCTGAGTTTGTTATTGGTTGAAAACGCAAATTTGACAGGAGGATCAACATCTGACAGGGAAATGTAAAATTATTACCGTGTAATGATGCTTCTATTGGTAGTCTCTAGAAGATTTAAGATTAGTGATTGGTTGAAAACGCAAATTTGACAGGTGAAGGAAATTTCCAGATAAAAAAAAAAACCTTTAAATAATTAAATCTTTAACAGATAATTTAACAGTTAGTTGAACTTCAGAAAATGACCCTAGCCCCTTTAGTTGATTTAAATTAAGGCATGGTAATAATACGTAAATAAATATTAGTAGAAGTGAAATTAATTTTCCAATATATGCGCGGTGCAAAACGGCTCCGGGTATACACTCGCTGCTCGAACAACAGTAACTTCGGAGTAGTTAGCAAATTAGTAGTGTGGTGTAATTTGTATCTTTGTAAAGGCAGGTTACGTAAATATGGGGAAGCCAAATTCAAAGCTTGCTTTGATGAGATTGCTGCTGCCATTTGCAAAGTGAAATTAAGTTTTAACTGCGTAGGAACCAATTAAAATTGAAAAATTTTGCGTATGGCTGTGGAATTCGTTACACAAATTACGAAGTTTTTATTCCAAGCTGAATTTATGGACAATTAAAACAATTAGTAAGCCCTGAAAATCAAAACCCGAACCTTTAAATTATTTCGTTTTTAAGCAGGGACTAAAAACGAAAATAAAATCCGTTCGTGTCTGTTCGGAACGAAAACGAAATGTATCGTTTTCGTTCTTTTCGTTCTAACCGAAAAAATTTCTTTTTCGTTTTCGTGAACTGAAATAATAACGGTTAAAACCGGTTTTACAACATTTTTTTGTCATCAAAAAATCCATTTTTTTTTCTAGTCACCACAACCCTCTATAAATACGATAACAATATTTGCGTCTCAACTAAAATATAAACGATGACGATGGGGTTCGATGCTCACGGACAGCATATTTTAGACTGGCGAACCATCGCCATATTAAATTTACCAAATCATTAAAGACATTAACATTCAACCATTTTAGGTGCAAAAACACAACGTGATTAGGTTAAATTAGACACACGATCTTTATTTAAAAATATGAAAATATAGCAAGTGCTGTTTTAAATTTGTTTTAGTACTAAAAATGTATGCATTTGAATTAAATAAGATCCTGCTGTAATTATTTAAAAAGACAAAAGAATGAATTCAAGTGGATAATTTACTAAATGTTATAAATAAAAAGGATATTAAAAAAAACTTATATTAACTTGAAATTTACTTTAACTTAATACTTTTTAGTTTGTACATACTGCACAATATACATTTTCACAATCCATTCAATCTTACTAGCAACACATCATCCAATAAATCTTCTTTTACATTAGTCCTTTTCGAAGTAAGAATAAATTTTACTATTATTATGTCTAAACGCAAATAAAACATACACATAGATAATACAGGGTGGGGCAACATAACCCCCCGATTTTGTAACGCAATAAATAAAAAAGTATTGGAGATATTTGTTTATTTTTTTAAATTATGTGTAGGAAATATCTTAAAGTTTTTTTTCACATAGTTTTGAACATCATATCGGCCAAGTGACGCCCTCCATTATCGATGCACTGAACGAACCGATTTCGCGTGTTTCGCATCACCCTCTCCAACATGTCGACCGGTATGTTCGCCACTTCCTCGCGGATGTTGTCCTTAAGGTCATCAAGAGTCCGTGGACGGTTATTGAAGACCCGGGACTTGAGGTAACCCCACAAAAAGAAGTCGCACGGGGTTAAATCAGGCGATCGTGGTGGCCACTCCAAATCGCCTCTGAGAGAGATGAGGCGTCCAGGGAAGTGCTCCCTCAACAAAGCCATCGAACTCCTCGCAGTGTGAGCCGTTGCTCCGTCCTGCTGGAACCATACGTCCCTTAAGTCCATTTCATCAAGTCGGGGGACAAAAAACTCCTCAAGCATATTGACGTAACGGTCTGAATTTACCGTGACCACCCGCTCATCTTCTTCAAAAAACCAAGGTCCGATAATCCCAACTGAAGAAATTGCGCACCAAACTGTGACCTTTGGCGAGTGCAAAGGCCTCTGATGGAGTTGTCGGGGGTTCGTCTCGGCCCAGTAACGCATGTTTTGCTTATTGACACACCCGCTTAAGTGAAAATGCGCTTCGTCACTGAAAAACACAATTGCGTCGTCAGGGACGCTTTCGAGGAACGCTTCACATCCATTTCTTCGCGAATTAAAGTCGCGTTCCGAAAGTTCCTGCCCAATGACCAACTTGTACGGATGAAAATGCAGGTCATCGTGAAGGATTCGCCTCACAGAACGCGAAGACAGTCCAAGGGCCGCTGCATGCTTGCGAGCAGAACGCTGCGGTGATTGGGCAATTGATTGTCTCACTGCCTCGATGTTTTCAGGAGATCTGATGGGGCGGGCGCCTACAGGTCTTTTTTTCACTACACTACCGGTTTCACGAAAACATTTGACCCAATCAGCAATGGATTTATGGTTCGGAACAGGGGCCAAGGGCGCGAGATTAAACCGATTTCGGAACTGACGCTGGGCTGTGATGACTGAGTTGCCATTGGATAAATAGGCCTCTACGGCGAACGCTCGTTGCTCTTTACTCCACCGCATGTTCACGACTGGCCTTGGTGGTAACAAAACTTTAAAACCTTATCTGTCAATTGAGACCACGCCCACCCATCCCCATTATCATTGAGCGGAATGGCGCTCATTTCAAATCGGGGGGTTATGTTGCCCCACCCTGTATAATCCAATCAAGTGTATATTCTATATTGATGATTTAAAAAACAAATTAAAAATAGAGAATATCTGTACCGTTAATTGTGTTACACGAAATTGCAAGTATAACCAATAAAGTTGTCAATATATATTCACGTAAATATATGGAGAAAAGTGAAGCTCACTTATTTCAAGTGAGATTTTTTACTGCCTCGTGGAGTCTCACCAGCACAGAAGGTAAATTTGCGTTTGTTTATAACAAATCAAATTGAAATAGCGACAAAACCGGTTAAAACCGGTTTTGGAAAATATTTATTTCGTTTTCGTTCTTGAACGAAAAATAATTATTTCGGTTTCGGTTTCGTTTTCGCTCTTAAAAAAATTTCGGTAATTTCGTTTAACGTTTTCGTTTTCGTTCCGTTCTCAGTCCCTGTTTTTAAGTGTCATTTAAGAATAATTTTTAAAATAAAGTTGGTTTAAATTTAATTTTGATTTCTTTAGATACTGGAAGTAGTAAAAAAGTTGAGTTATCCTAAGGGCATTTCTATGCATGGTTCATTACAATTCTAAAAAGGATTAAAACGCTTGTAAGTGCGAATTAGGGATCAAGGACAAAAATCAAATAAGTGTTCAGGTAAAACTAAGGATACAACGCGTATACACAAAATGAGAAACAAAACTCATAAAGAGAGACAAATCAATGGATCGCCAACATTCAGGACGTCCAATTAAGATGGGTAGGTCTTGTGCATCTATAATGAGGGAAGGTTGGATGCTCAGGAAAGTCTATGTAACGCAAAGGAAGAAGTCGAAAGGAAAATCTAGAATGAGGTTGTGAAAGAAAAAACTAGATTTGTCTCTAGATTTCTATTATGTGCTTTTCCAACTAGTTTGGACTAATCCAAAGTAATTTTTCTTCTTCTTAATCGGTTCCTCTTGTACCTTTCGGTGTCGAGGTATGAAAAAGAGGTGAGGCAGAGGCTAGAAGAAAAAGGAGCCAGCGGGCTTATGACAATTATGTATGGAATATGACATCGCTCAAGTGACCACCTCTGGCAGCGTTACAAATGCCTGTTCTTTTAATCATATTTTTCATGACATTCTCGCACGTTTCGCGTGGTATTTCCGCATTCATGTTGAATATTGTCAAGCATTGGAATTGTTGTTGGATTATTAGCGTAGAGTTTTCCTTTCAGGTACCCCCACAGAAAATAGTCGGGTGACGTTAAATCGGGTGATCGCGGGGGCCAGTCTACTATACGTTGAATCGTTGACTTGCATGGCACATGATGAAGTCCAAAAAAATCACGCAGTTTTCTTCGCGTATTCACAATTGAACGATTATTTAGATAAAATGTTTTAATGACTTCAACACGTTGTTGAGGCGTCAGATGCTCCATAATAAATTGTAATTGACTACACTTTAAGACTGCCAATTACTAAATGTCAAATGGCTCCCGCGATCACCCGATTTAACGTCACCCGACTATTTCTGTGGGGGTACCTGAAGGGAAAAGTCTACGCTAATAAACCAACAACAACTCCAATGCTTCAGGACAATATTCGACATGAAATTGCGGAAATAACACGCGAAACGTGCAAGAATGTCATGAAAAAATGATTAAAAGAACAGGCATTTGTAACGCTGCCAGAGGTGGTCACTTGAGCGATGTCATATTCCATACATAATTGAGTCGCCTAGATGCAAAACTGACTATCTCCACTTTTATTGGAAATGAGATAATTGAGAAAAACTATAACGACTTGCACAGTTTAGTTAATATTATTGTTTTTGTTGACAAAATTAAGGAAAAATATCAAGAATAATCCACCGGAACCTCAAAAAACAAACTCAAATCGTTTAAGAGAAAAATGAAAATTAAGCACGCATTTAGCCACTATTGCAGCTAATTCAGGATTTGCCCGGATTTGAATTAAAAACAAAGCATTCATTTATTAATATCATAAACCGTTTACTTCATCTGTACCATTGTTATCGGTAACAGAATTTATAATGTCTTTATAAAAATTTAATTTATATTCTTCTGACTTTGAGAGCCAATCTTTTCCAAAATGTTTGATTGGCAACTCATTTACATTGTCTTTTTTTTTGTTGCTTGATGGGGCGATTGCCTACTGGTAAAAACTTTGGAGCGATCATCTAAAGGGTTTTTCCCCTTTTACAAATTGATTGAGCCACTGCAGTCATTTTTATAATTCATTTTACCTTTCACAAAAATTTTTCCTTTTTTACTTCTGCTTAGAACAAATCTTTTACAAGAGGATAGCTTAAAAGGCAAACAGCTTGTTGGTTTCATCACATTTTTTATAGCGTTCCTCCAGTCAAATACCGTCCAATCTTCTGCGAGTCTCTTCACAGTACCATGAACTTTGAAAATGTTGATATAGTCTTCTGGATCTATTATGGTATCTTTTTTACGAACCTGTTTCTCTATCTGAGCAAATACGCGATCTGATGGTAGACATGAGTGCCGAGTGACAGGGAAAATTAGCTGTATTGTATTAATTTGTTTTGGCGCTTACGAAAACCATTTACAAGCCATTTGCAATCATACATTTGTTCTTATTTTGTCCAGTACACCCGTCGACCAATAAACGAATTTCCCTCGTATCATCATCAATTTCAATTTTAATAATGCAGTCATACACTGCTGATACAATTTCATTAGAAGATTTTGAACTTTCGTGTTCAAACCAAGTGTAGATGAAAACATTTTGGGGAGACAATTTGCTTTTTGACGATCCCACAACAACCGTAAAAATTGTAAATATAAAATTGACACTTATAATATGTAATTTGGTCAGGTATTTTTGGGAGCACTAAATTTTTCTAACGAAATGGTGAGTAAATCTTTCCTCTCTTCCTTTAGAAGCCCAAAGAATGCTTTAGCACGGGCTTTTCTTTGGGAACTTTAAACTTACAAATTGCTCTGGATCCATCTTCTTTCAAACACGTGCTTGTACACAACAACTCATATTTGTTTTAAGCTTAAAATAATTTGTAAAACCTATGAAAATGGATTTAACCGTATTTGTAGCTAAAGATAAATTTTGCCATTGGATATAATCGATTTTGCATCGATATTGATTTAGTCGTTTCTGCTACTATGTAAAATAGGAATTGCCCGGTTTTGCATTGGACCTTTGCATTTAAACAGTGTGGAGCACATGTTTTAGTCGGAATGTCAGGGTATGTCTATATTCACAGAGAATTCAATTCTCTACAAGATGGCACTGTCAGTTTAATTTGCACCCAAAATGGATATAACCGAGTTTGCATCTAGGCGACTCAATTGTCATAAGCCTACTGTTGAATAAAAAAATCCTAATTTAAAAAAAAGTGATTCATTTCCGGGTTATTCAAAAACAACATCGGCCTGGAACATAATATTCACCCGTTATTTCTGTATTAAGTTTCTCCACTCCTGCCTGTCGTTAGCTAATTGTGACATCTCTCCCGCTCGCTCCTTCTTCTTCTAGCCTCTGACTCACCTCTTTTTCCCATTTCATTCTTAATTTTCCTCTATTTCTTTTTCCCTCCATCTTCATTTTCCATCCTATTTTCGCGTTTCTACTTTCTGGCATACTTAGTAGATGTCCAAACCATCTTAATTTATTCGTCTTCTTCTTTTTCTTAATATCTGTTACCCAAAAAATATACAGCTGAAAATTTTCCACAAGTGACCCAGTATTTACAGCTTCTTTGATAATTTTTTGATTGCCGGCTTTAAGCTCTCAAAATGAAAATCTCTGATGGCATATACATCAAACGACCCACCGTTTGAGTGTACGTAACACGATTATACAGCAGCAACCGCCCTCCCTGTTTCATTTATCCAATCCGTAACAGCATTACAATTCCCCTCGCGCGCCAGTTAGAGACCAAAAACGCGTGTCCAGCATCCAGCGCAATTTTTTTTTCACGCATTAAAAATCTCGCCGAGTCCAGCACGGCGCTCCGTACCCCTCCATGAATATTTATAACGGCAGCATTACGCTTGATTGCAAGTTTAAAATGCAAAACAGTAATTTACATTCATTATAATATCCGACCACGGCTCACTTTGCCTACGTGGCATCTCATGTTCAGGCCGTGGTTGTGCAAGGAAGACGGAAGCAGTCGCTGGGCTGTGGTCGAATCGGGGCTCCCTGTATCACACAAATGATCGTTGGCTGTCTACTCCGCAACCGAATGTCGGAATTACTGCTAAAGCGTTACCGTTCTGTATTGATTTTGAATTTTCCTAAACAAAATCGAGGGAATAAATGAATATGCACTGTTCAAGTGGAAATATTGTCTGCAAATATTTATTGAAATTAGCTGCTCGATGACGGTTGATGGAAAAGCGTTTGTTTTGGGTTTGGCGTGTTATTTTTTCGCTTTTCAATTAAATGACACACAAAGCGACACAACGTGAATGATTTTGAGTGATTGGATACGCACGTGCGTTTTAAAATTCGCAATTTTTATTGTGCACAAAATAACATTTAAAAAATAATTGATAGGCGAGTTATATTTTGGTCGCACAATCCTTATGATCGCTCCAATTGACTATTTAACGTAGGTAAATTCGATACCTTAGGAAACAATATTGGAAAAGAAACAAGAAAAGGATGTACAGGGTGGCCTATTTTCGATGCCCATAACAGGGTATCTCGGTTATTATCAGAGATAGAAAAAAAACAAGTATTTCTTTTTTCGAGATAATTTCATTGCCGTAAACAGATTTTTGATATTTTTTTAAATTTTCGAATTACAGCTAAAAACCGATTTTTGTCACTTTTCAAAAATGTTAAATATCTCGCTTAAACGAAAAGATAGAGAAAAACTTTAAAGACATTTTTGGCATGGTTTTTTGTCCTTATAAGATAGCGATGTTCAATTTTTTTTTACTTCTACGAATATTGATATATCACACTTAACTCTCTTATTTTAAGTGACAACTATAAGCAAATTATAAGGTTTTGGAAAGCGCAAAAAATAAGCTTTCGATTAAAATACGCGAATGGTGAAAGTTGTGTACTATCGCCCCAATTATTTGAAAAAAAAAAATGCAATTAGGTTTTTTGCAGAGAGAAAATTTTTGGTCTAATGTAATAAATATTAAGTTTTGGTTTTTCAGTAACTGAAAATTGAGAAATTGCCAAACGTCGTTTGACAAAAATCTGTTTAGTCTTGGAATTATGCTGTGACAACTCACAATCGGTAGGTAATATGTGGTGCATTTATACCCTTTAAAACAGTCGGGAAACGACCCATTCCCGGCTAGCTGGAAAAGTGGCAGATAAACTAGCAGGGAATGATCATTCCCGGCTAGTTTATCTGGCACTTTCCTTACCAGCAAATGTCACTGTCATTTTTGTAAATCAGATTGCATTAAAACATGATTTTTAAAATAAATAAAGAACAAACAACTCGTATTTATGGAGGCTTTATTTTGTTTAGCTAATTCAGAAAAATACGCAAAGAGTACCGTTTCAGAGGTATGCTGCACACCTTTAGTCACGCACCATTTACTGTATACTTCGTAATGTTTTCGTATCTCGTCCTGCTTTTTTTGGAATCATGCCTTCAGTAGCTTTTTCTGCAGCTTCTTGCAGTTCTGGTGGAGTATATTCAAATTCATTATCGGACATAATATTTGTAAAAATACTGAGACAATTATTAAAAATGCCGTATAAACTGACAAAATAATTATCTATCTGTCAGAATCAACAAACTTGTTATATTACCTAGCAACGGCAACAAACTTGTTATATTCCCTAGCAACGGTCTCACAGATTTTGTTGTTGAAATAATTTATCAAATTACGATAAAAATTAATATTATTTGACGCTTATCTAGGGTTACTAACCGATTGTGAGTAAAATAGTATACATACCTCACAGGAAGGATCATTCTAGCCTCGTGCTATAGATGCCCTCGGCGCTGCGCGCCTCGTGCATCTAACCTAGCACTCGGCTGTAATGATCCACTTTCCCGCTCGGTATGTAATATACTCCTACTATTTATTGTATTATCTCTAAGCTAACAGTAAGGAAACAAAACGTGATAAAAAGGCCTGTTTCCTCTAGTAATAATTTTTTAGCAGTATTATATCCAACTGTCTTTTGAGCATGGTCGGCTTATTTTCATTTCTTAATCACTAATTTCGATGCCAACCATTTTAAGCTAAGATAATTAATTCCAATGCGCCACTAATTTACATTCAATACGCCCGAATTAACCTCATAATAGCGTTTTTAAGCTCCAGGAAAGCGAAAACGTTTGTAACATTTACATACCTTTAAGCTATTTTTGTGCCGTCCCCATGCTTCGACGAAAATATAAGAGGATTCCTAAGCTCCAGACAAGCTGTGTAAGCTGTATTCTAAGCCGCTATAAAAGCTCAGTTTAATAATCGGGGCACGTACAAGTTTGCTTCTTCACTACCTACTACAACAGTCTTACGCTAATTAATTGGCTCTCTTGTATTTAAGTAAATTGATGAGCTTGGTGACAAAACATCGCTTACAAGTATTGGTTTGAGGCGTGCAGAAATTTATCTTGGTAACTCGATCGGTTTTGCTCGCACGTCTTTGCAATAACCAGCTTGCGAAAAGCTCTGACAAGCTTTCTTGCACCTCTTCCTAAATTTATTAAAATTATGGATACTGATAGGGTTTTGAAGGACTAGTCTTTCTCTTTCATTTGGTAAAGAACTTGATAGGTTTATTCTTCTTAATAATAGAGTTAATCTTTATAACTATAACAGGTTTGGGTAGCAGACTTTATTTAATGTATACATTGTGATGCACCATCCTGTACAGGGTGGGCAAATTTCGATGTTTTCATAGGGAATCTCGGTAACTATAGGAGAGTCATGGAAAAACAGACCCCCTTCCTTGATTTATTGGAGGGTAAATATCCAACGTTATGGAAACATGCAATTGTTAAACCTCTGCCTAAAGTTAAAAATCCAATAGATTATAAGTCGCTTCGCCCAGTTAGTATTTTACCAACAGTATCAAAAATCTTGGAAAAAATTGTTAATACTCAATTACGTGAGTATTTAAACTTGTACAGTGTAATACCATCTACACAGTCAGGGTTTAGGAGAGGTTATAGCTGTGAAACGGCTCTCACACATATTGTTGATGACATTGTTAAAGCCACAGATCAAAATAAACTTACAGTACTAGCTCTTATTGACTTCTCTAAAGCATTTGATACAATAAATCATGATTTACTAATTTCAATATTAAAACATATTGGTCTTGACCAACTATCGTGTAATTTTTTCATAAACTATCTGCAAGGGAGAGTACAATATGTAAAAATTGATAATGACATATCAAATCCCCTACAATTAAAAAGTGGTGTCCCCCAAGGATCTATACTTGGACCATTGCTGTTCCATTTATACGTTCAACCTAAAGCAATCTGTGTTACACTCTGCAACACACTTCTACGCAGACGACACTCAGTTATACCTTTCGTTTACAAAGGAAGAGTTTTTAAACGCCTCATTAAATTTCAATGCAGATTTAGATAATTTAGTTAAATATGCAGCTAAACACAGCTTAAATATTAACACCGACAAAACAGAATTATAACTATTTGGCCCTAAAAAGCTTAGAGAAATATATTTAGAAAATCCTCTTCCAATAAAAATTTGCTCCAACATAATCAAATTCACTGCTAAAGCAAAAAAATTAGGTGTTATTATAGATCACCAATTAAAATTTAATTTTCATATTAACAAATGTTTACAAATGGCCTACAACTCTTTAACAACAATATATGCTAACAGATACCTCTTAACTAGAGGCCAAAAAAAGATATTGTGTAATTCATTGGTACTGTCTCATTTTAATTTTTGTGATAGTGTGTATGGTTCATTTATTGATAGCACCAATAAACAAAAAATTCAAAAAATTCAAAACTCTAGCATGAGATTAATCTTTGGCATTAAGAAATATAGTCCCATATCGCATAAGTTGAAAGACTTGAGATGGCTTAATATGTTTAATCGTCGTCTGCTACATGCAGCATGTTTTTATCACAAGTTGATTATTTCCCATACGCCTCCTTATCTTTATAGTAAAATTAAATATCGTGAAGATGTGCATACTTTAAATATTAGGTTCAAAGGTACACTAACCCCTCCTCACCATAAAACAGAATTCTTCAAAAAGTGTTTTTCATATACAATTACCAAAATTTATAACAGTATAGACCCTTTATTTAAAGGTTTACCTTTGAACTTATTTAAAATTAAATTTCATAAACACCTACTGCTATCGTCATTCAACTAGTTTCTTGCTGGTAAGTGTCGGGCCACGTCGGTTCAGTGCTGCAACACGTCAATATGTTTATGTGCTTGTTGTATGTATTCAGCTTCAAGGTTGGGTGGCAGAACAGCTGTCTTGTGGACAACGCTGAACCCCGCCTTGCGATTTTCCCCAAAAAAAATCTTTTTTATTTGTTTTATTTTGTTTATTTAAAAATGTGGAAATAAAGCCGTATATTATTATTATTATTATTATTATCTATTTTTTCGAGAAAAATTTAATGGTGAAAACTGAAATTAGTTATCGTCTTTTGTTTTCGAGTTATCACCGTTGACTCGATGTTTCAACTTTTTATTTTATGACTATATCTCGCTTGTTAATGAAAATAAAGAAAAATAATTTTGACGTTCTACATGCACTTTTTTAATAAAAATGCCGAGGCGTAGACAATTTTTCAAAAAAAATTGAAATTCGAGTTGTGACTTAAAGTTATATATTTTTTTAAATACAACCCATACTTATCCTAGAGGTCCTGTGTATCTGCAGACGACAATATGAAAGAGTTTAGATAAAGAATAAGTACTGAAAAAACATTATCAATTTTTATTTAGTAATCAAAGCTAAAAAATATTCCTTGTAACATGAAAATTTTCTACATTTTATTTACAAAGGGAAATGACCCGCTATTTACAAAATATCTTTTCATGAATCCAAATTACATATTTTTTAAGCCTCAAAGCAACATCAAGATGCTATCGCGGCTGGCTTTATGCGTATTCCTGTAAATAAATTTTTGTTTTAGTTCCTCCCACTTTGCAAATTATGCCGCCCGAGGAAGAAATTAAAATAAACAAAGGAGGAACGGTATCCTTTGAATGTCGCGCAAGAGGAAACCCAACACCCGTGGTGCAATGGTCCAAGAAGGTAGGAATATCTTTATAAATTGAAAGTTTAATAGCTTTGCTCACATAATTTTAACTAAGAATGTCTCAAAAGAATTCAAAGTTGTTTATAGAGAAATTTACCAGTGTTATAATAATCCGTATTTTAATTTAATGTTTTTCAAAGAAATACTGAATCGTCATATACATCGCCTTTCAGAGTAAATGTGAGTCCAGGGACAAACAATGTTTTTAAGGCCCTTCAAAATTAAAAAGTATGAGGAAAAAATATAAAAAGTTAATGGTCCTTCGATGATATACAGGGTGTCCCCATTATCACCGCGAATATTTTAAGTGGTGATAGAGGACCTTTTTCTAAGAAAAATTTTAAGTAAATTTTTTTCCTAAAATCAAATGCTAAGCTAATATCAACACTTACTTGATTTTTTTACACTTCTGCATTTATAAGACTCTGTAGCCGAAAATATCAATTTTATTGTAAAATACCTTTGAGCTTTTTAATAGAACATAAAATTATCTACAACATTAGTTTTATTCATTTTTTGTCTACAGGCAATGGTTTGAGAGTTATAAGGCAGTTTGTACAAAAAAATGTAAAAAATTAACAAAATTTAATTATTTCTTAGACTTTGCAACCGCTGTATCTTTAAAATGAAAGGTTGTACAAAAAAACCGACAGCCTATTCCGGATAGCAAATTTTATGGGCTACAACTTTGGTTGAGTGAAGTTTTTTGAAAATCAAACCGTTTTTCCGGAAAAGCTGAAAATATGGAATAGAGTGCAAAAACAAAATTTCCTACAAATATTGTTTTGTATTTAAAAATGCTTTTAAAGAGAATGCGATTACGTAATTGAATGATGGAGGTCATTTTGAACACTTTTTGAAGTAATTTTGTGGTTACATGTTAATTTTATTGCGTCCAGATGGATTTGCTTTGTTTTGCATTTTATCGTTTTCGAAAAACAAAAACTCCCGTTAATTATGATATTTTGTATTTAAAAATGCCATAGCATCAGCAACATTCATAAAATTATGTATCTCATAAGTTTCAAAGCTTTTTATGAAGTTTGAGATTCTTCAGAAAACCACCCCTTGTCATTTTTTTTAAGGAGCTAACGAACAAATTTAACAAAAAATTGTAAAATTGCATATAAATAAGTTATGTAAATTTTTAAAAACGCCGCATCTTTTTAACGAAACGTCGTAGAGCAAAACGGATGCCTATTGCGAAAAAGGCATTTAACGGACTACAACTTCGGTAAATATGTTGTTTAATAAAACTAAATGTATCATAGAAATTTTTATAATAGTGAAAAAGGTGAAAAAAAAAAACGATAAAATGCAAAACAATGCAAATCCATCTGGACGCAATAAAATTAACATGTAACCACAAAATTACTTCAATAAGTGTTCAAAATGACCTCCATCAATTTCAATCACGTAATCGCACTCTCTTTAAAAGCTGTTTTAAATACAAAACAATATTTGTAGGAAATTTTGTTTTTGCACTCTATTCCATATTTTCAGCTTTTCCGGAAAAACGGTTTGATTTTCAAAAAATTTCACTTGACCAAAGTTGTAGCCCATAAAATTTGCTATCAGGAATGGGCCGTCGGTTTTTTTGTACAACCTTTCGTTTTAAAGATACAGCGGTTGCAAAGTCTAAGAAATAATTAAATTTTGTTAATTTTTTACATTTTTTTGTACAAACTGCTTTATAACTCTCAAACCATTGCCTGTAGACAAAAAATAAAAAATACTAATTTTGTAGATAATTTCATGTTCTATTAAAAAGCCTCAAGGTATTTTACAATAAAATTGATATTTTCGGCTACAGAGTCTTATAAATGCAGAAGTGTAAAAAAATCAAGTAAGTGTTGATATTAGCTTAGCATTTGATTTTAGGAAAAAAATTTACTTGAAATTTTTTCTTAGAAACAGGTCCTCTATCACCACTTAAAATATTCGCGGTGATAACGGGGACACCCTGTATGTATGTCATAGAACTGTTAGTTTAACTACATAAATATTATGTGTTTTTTTTTCTAACAGATCAAGTTAAAATTTGAGGCCCCTTAAACTGTGAGGCCCAGGGCATCTGCCCCTCTTGACCCTTCCCCGCCTGATAAGGCCTAGTCATATATACAGGGTAACGCTTTACTGAGATCTTGTTATTATTTGTGAAATATTATACAGGTCAAATGCTCACCTCCGTGCTGCCACATAAATGCGAGCCGTTTCAGGAGCATTTTTCATAACGCACAAGACCTCAGGTGATATTTCAATTAGGTTATAGCTCATATATTGTTCTCCTTCTTAACCGGGTCCTCTTTTACTTTTCGGTGTCAAACTATGTTTTCCTAGCTCTTGTTTATGTTTCCCCACCTTTTTCTATCATTTGCTATTAATATTATTTCCGCGGAGGTGGTCCCCTTTTAGGTTCCTGTACTGCGACCTATTGGTCTATTGTACCCTCTGGTGATAGACCCTTAAAGAAGTGCTGTGTTATTGAAAAGCTCCAGGATTTTCTTTGTCTTTTTTTTAACTCTTCTTGGTTAGCATTTTTCATTCCTAGAAGTTACGCCGATAGGGTTTGAATCCTTCACACTGGCATATTACTTAAAAAATATTATGCCGCTGTATTTATATGTCATAAAGACAACGCCTGGCTGTTCCATAGGATGTACCCACTGTGGGTTCTGGTCCGAAGAAAGGTGTCTCGCTGCCAATTTTAGCTAGGCGATCTGCTTTCTCGTTCCCTGGTATATTAGTGTCCCCTGGGCACTATACCAGTTTAACATTATTCCTACTTCCTAGCACGTTGTGCCCGTATTCAATTCAGAACAAGTCCCAAATTTACTTCCGACGAACCAAGAGCTTTTAACGCTGCTTGACTTTGGCTAACTGTGGCACATCTCTCTAGCTGACTTTATATCATTTTAGTCTATATCTCACTTTGTTTCTCCATTCCCTTCTTGGTCGTCTTTTTTTCGCAAACTTAGTTTTCCATCCCGTTTCAGGATACCACCTTTCTATCATGCGTTGTAGATGTCACAGCCATGGTTTGTATTCATCTTTTTCTTTAAGTCTTTTACTTTTAGTTTTTTTCCAATTTTCTCGTTGCTTACCTTATCAATTACTCTACATCCTTCTATTCTTCTCCAAAATCGCATCTTCTGTGTCTGTATCCTTTGTTTTCGCTTTCTTATTAGTGCCCAAGTTTCTGAACTATAAGTGAGAATTGGTTCGTAGGTACGTTGCATTAAAATCGCGTATTGGTTTCTTTTGAGATTTCTTTCTTGCTCATTCAGCATTTATTAGTGGTTTCATAAAATTTTGTCGCTGCAACTATTTTTAGTTATTTAGCTCTTCTTCCAATTCACCATTTTCTAAAATTAATGTTCCCAAACATTCTAAATTGAAAATTTGCTTTATCCCTTCTTGGTCTAGCATAATTCAAACCATCAAATGATTCTTCGTTATAACCATAGCCTTTTATTTTTATATTGATGCTCATATTGTATTTTCTTAATGTATTTGCCCATATCCCCAGATAGTTGCAAGTCCTCTTCATTTTTCGCTAAGAGCACCACAAAATCTGTATAGGTCAGTTTTGCTAAATATATTAGTTTCAGTTTATTGCATCCCTAGTACGCTTTCTTTGTACGCAATATTTATTGCAATCCTTAATTATTAAAGCAAATATTTTTGGGATTATTCTGCAGAGGGGACGGCAATAGTCCTTGAAAGTAAAATCATTTTTTCTTAATCGGTTCCTCTTGTATGAGTACCTTTCGGTGTCGAGGTATGCTTTTCTATTTCTGTATTATGATTCTCCAGTCCTGCCAATTGTTAATTAATTATGACACATCTCCCCAGTTGACTCCTTTTTCTTCTAGGCTCTGCCTTACTTCTATTTTTCATTTTATTCTTGGTCTTCCTCTATTTCTCTTTTCTCTCCACACTCCTGAATTTTGTAGACGACCAGATGGTCATCACACAAGATGAGGAAGACCTAAGATTTACGGTAAGGAAGTTAAAGGAAAAATTTACAAAAAATGGATCAGAAATTGATTTGGATAAAACGAAATATTTAAGAACGACCGAAGAAGAAACAAAAAAATTTAGAAATGGACGAGGCCAACAAATAAAAGGAACAGAAAAATTTAAATATATGGGGAGCTTAATATTAAAAAAGAACAATAGAAGAAGATATTAAAAGCAGACTAGGTCGAACCAGAATTTGCTTAAAACAGTTAAACCTAATTTTATGGGATAGACTTCTTCAATCGGTTCCTCTTGTACTTTTTGGTGTCGAGGTATGCTTTTCTATGTTTGTACCAAGTTTCTCCATTCCTGCCTATTTTTAGCTAATTGTGACACATCTCTCCAGCTGACTCCTTTTTCTTCTAGTCTCTGCCTCACTTTTTTTTCCCATTTTATTCTAAGTCTTCCTCTATTTCTTTTTCCCTCCATCTTCATTTGTACATTGATGTCGAAATCGATTTCAGATAGAACGTTGTTTATTTTAATGGAGATGGCTATGTTGGTGATTATTGCTACTTCGACGTCAGTTAACGCGAAACAATAGCTGGATAATGTGTTCTTCTGTAACATTTACCTCGTCCCATCTCCATTAGCGTTAAGCGTCGACGTTTACCGAATGTCTAGCTAAGAGGGCGCTGTTTGCACGGTGCTTCGTTTTAAATTTGCGCCATCAAGTCTAAATAACGCTCATTTTTCACAGGACGGGCTACTTCCATCAGGGATGCAGGTCGAATCTGGCTACTTGTTAACTCTGAGCGACATCCAGCGGCAACACTCCGGAACGTACCAGTGTACTGTTTCTAACGGCATAGGACAACCAATTACGGCAGATGTTAAGCTGCACGTCTTGTGTAAGTTATGGTTATAATTACATTAGCATATTTACAATTATAGTGTACGTGTTCTAACTGGACTATTACCTTTTGTAACGGGATTAACCGGGAATGGAAAAAAGCTATGAGTTCAGAAGTCACGCGCTCTAAATATTTAAGCATGTCGTGTTAAACGAAAGCTCTGGGACTTAAAGGGTTATTTATGTAGATAAAAAATTTGCAGAGATTAAAATGTCTTCATTAAACGGAATTTACACTAAGACATTTAGACATTCTAGTAAAAATGTAACTTTAGCTGCGTACATTTTTTATTTCCATGATAAATTGAACCACGAGTTTTCAGGATTTTATTTAACCTTTTACCAAGTGTTTAAATTGTTCTGGTTTATAAGGAGATATTAATGAGCTTCTGCCCTGGCTTAAAAGGCAACTACGTAACTGCATAGTAACTTTATTTTTCCGCGTCCGTCCAGAAAATCAATTGTTTCCGATCAATTTTTAGGCTCGAAAATACATCTTAAATGGCCTAGGCCAAAAAGTACCTGATTAACATGGTAATGAGTCGTCTTTACCGGCCTAGGCCGGAAAATAACTGGTTGCCATGGTCCCATTGCGCTGTCAAACGAGCGTCGTTATACCACCAAACGAGTTTCACTTGTAGTTTGTTAAGTAATTGTTTAATTATGGATGGTGATGATGGTGATGATGGTGATTTTGGTTTCAGTGGCGGACGCAAAAAATTTTTGCACGTAACATACCCGTAAAAGTGTCTTTACTGGACTCGTATCCTTTCAAGACTCGCGTAGAGCTCGTCCCAAAACTGCCTTCTCGTCCAGTAAAGTACGACTTTTCGGTCTTGTTATGTATATAACTATTATTTAATATAATTACCCTTCAAGTTTATGCACTTAACACAAAGATGGTACAGTAACTTTAACTCTTTGGGAAATAATCCTTTTCGTGACCTTTAAGCCAAGTTTCTGTACCATATATCACCATCTTGTTTGACGTAATTCCTAGTCCTTTTAATGCGTCCTGAAGCTGTGAAATTAGGTAATAGCCAGAAGGAGCCAAATCGGGAGAATATGGTGCATGGTCGACGTTTTTAAAGCCGTTTTTATTGATTTTTGCATTGTTTTATTCATTTTCTGGTCATATCCGTACCATTTCAATCTTTTGGCTTTAATGGTTGTTACGCAAGAGCGTAAGGTACCGTTATCGGGTTCCAAATTTAGACACAAAGTGTAAACTAACAAATGTGAATTTACTAACTACAAAAACCACTACACACAATCACACAAATACATTTCATTAAAACTTAATTATAAACACAACTACAATAAATAATTAATACTTCTTACATTATTATCCTTATCTGTGCATCTTGGTACCACACTCAGGAATGCCCGAACTACTGGATTAATGCTTAACACACCAGTCTAGTAGTTCCTTTTTTTTTTTGTAACAATATTTATATCAATTTCCATCTCAGCATTGGCTACCCTATCATTCCTAGTAAATCGACGACTTCTCTAACACAATAACAAACAGTTTCGATGTAAACACTTTTATTTAATAATTGTCTGTGCAGATCCTCCAGAAGTAACAGTCATTCGTTCATGGGTTAATACAGGCGAAGGATTGGAAGGAAAATTGAGCTGCATTGTTGATGCAGATCCACCAGCAGAGGTAATTAGTTATGTAACGTTTTAAAAGACGTGTACAGATCTGTCAGTTAGAATAGATTATTTGAATTTGATATGCATTATTAGAAAAGCGACAACTCAGCATTGGTCAATTAAATTATGAATTAAACGTAGCAACGTCGCTTTTGTGAATTTCTCAGTCTTGTGCGGATAGGAATGGGACTTGCCGGTGGGCCGTGGTAACGGAAGGACACGGTCTGTGGCATGCGTGAGTTAAGCACGTGGTGCGATCTAAAATATTTAAATTATTTTATTATAAATATGAGACTGGCCGGTAAGCGCTTTTAGAGAGAGCAGGCCGCCATTTCGACGACGAATTATTCAGAGGATAAGTGTGCTGAATTGATAACGGCTATTAGTCCATAGTTACTGTAATTTATTACTTTAAATGTATCTGTAATAAGAAGTTTTAAGTGTTTGTGCGAATATTTACTAGTGATGAATGCAATAGTTAAATTTAGAGTACTTATTTGAACATTATTGAAAACGTACAGAGAAAAGCCTCGACAGCTGGTGTATGTATGTTTGAAAGATTTATCTAGTATTT
Organism: Elmis aenea; assembly: GCA_947652605.1. NCBI lineage: Eukaryota > Metazoa > Arthropoda > Insecta > Coleoptera > Elmidae > Elmis > Elmis aenea. The sequence continues at coordinate 28,136,708 of OX393583.1, read as the reverse complement.
AAAAGTGTTCCTAACCAGTGCAACGTGCGTAATTACGCAGTTCACCGAGCATTCGAGTACGCAAACGTAGCGTGTACTCAAACCACACCGATAGGAACGCCATCTTTCCGCCGGTAGCACAACTGTCACGTTCACGGGAGTAGCGTGTCCTCAAACCAACCAACAGGAACGCCATGTTTCGCCAGCATCACCACAGCTAAGTGCACCAACGATTAAAATGGGGGGTAGATATTATGTTAAGGCTTTGTAGTGTAAACTCTGTTCTAATTTTTTTATGGCATTCAATATAATTCAATTTCATGGTTCTTTTGTTTAGTTATTTGTTTGAAAGAATTAACCAAATAACTTGGCGCCCTTTTTTTTTAAGCTAATATTTTTAGGACCCATGGCCCTTGCCTTCGACATAGGGCAAAGGTAAGGCTGAGAAAATTACAGTTATTATCATTAAAAACAGAAACGAACATAAATGGGATTATTTAATAGGAAAAAATACGAAAACGTTTCTTAATGTTTTGACTGTTGATCTTAAAAATTGGTTATTGTGTTCTTAAACTAAACTTATCTTGAAATTTGTAGGGATTTAACTCAAAAATTGTTGCAATCAACAAATGTTTCAACACGAAAATTATCACTTCACAAGATAAAGCAGGAAAACAATGAGTAACTTTTAATACATTAACTGGGTCAAGATTTATAATTCTCATTGCCGACACCAATTGTTTTTTGAAAATTTGGTAAAGGACTCCTTTTCTTATCATAGTTTTTTAGCCATAGTTACGATAGTTCACAGGAATAATTAAAAATAACCAGTAAAGTTGTTGAATAAATAGTTTGTTAAACTCGTAGCTAATATGCATCAGTTTGGTTTACTTTACCTACTCATTGACATGTTTAAAACGACAATAAAATTTGTTTACCACACGGTCATCGACATTTCTTTTCAACTATAAATATAGAAACAACTTCCAACAGGACACAACTTAGTTGTGAACAAACTTTTCTCTTCTATTTAACGTCGGTAACTTGGCAGTGATAAAGACACAAGTGGAAAACTAACTTTCCCTGTTTTCCGCAACCCAATAGACCGAAACTTTATTGTTCCAACGAGTTTTACAAACGCTATTATATTAGTAACTTAACAAAAAAAATTAATGCTTCTAGATACCTACGTGCAATGTTTGTCACTTGAATATTTCTTTTATAACTTATTAAAACCTCCTATGCATGACAAGGAAAATTAAAGAAGTATATGAAAAAGCGAGGCTTTTAATGAATATGGAGAACACTAAAAACCTTTGTAGGAGAAGAATCCGGGGATCTAGAATTAGAGGAGAGAAAATATTTAAATGCAATAGCTACCAATACCTGGGTGTAAAAATTCAGGAAAGGTTGAAAAAGAAATTCGACAAAGAATAGGACGAGAAAGAAGAGGCATGAGAAGGCTAAATGGAATATGGTGGAGTAAAAAAATAACAAAGAAGGCAAAATACAACATACACAACACAGTTACCAAAAGTATAGTATTGTATGGAGCAGAAGCATGGAGGTGGACAGAAGCAGATAAAAGAAGGCTGGAAGCTTTGAAGATGGATGCCCTTAGAAGATCGTGTAGAATGTCTAGACTAGATAGAGTACCGAACACAACAATTAAAGAACTAATCGGACTGAGGGAAACTATAATACAAGAAGAAGAAAGACGACAACTAATTTGGTACGGACATGTAAGAAAGATGGCAGACCATCGACTGCCAAAAGTAACGCTTGATTGGATCCCTCCTGAAGAGAAAACGAGGCAGAGCCAGGAAGACGTGGAACGAGAGCATTCAGAGAGCTATGAGCGAAAGAAATCTGCAAGGGGACCAGTGGCAGGATACGAAGGGGTGGGGGAACAGTCTGGAGATCGGACAGCGCCGACAGACCCTAAAGAACCGATTTATATGTATATACTTATTAAAACTTTAATGCCCGGTTTCTCCGACACATCTTAAAATCTAGCTGAATCTTAAGTTCGCCTTAACGGTATAAAGTGTTGCACCAAGCAATTTTAAGAACATATTCGACTTGAGCTGAGCTCACATCTTGAGTCGCTGTTTACTAGAACTTGAGCTGGAGTACATAACCTAAAAGTATCTTGTATTTGCTTTGTTTGTAGTTAAGTGTTTGTTTAAATTGTGGTTTAAGTTTAAATATGGACATTGACTTTATAAATATGATAGATGATGCAGATGATGACTTGTACGACCCTGTAATTCCTCGAAGGCGATTTGTTCGCGCAAATCCATTTACGGATTTCGAATACGATCGTTTTTTTATGCGTTTTCGCCTCACAAAAGAGACAGTTATTGTGATCTTAGATCAAATTGAGCCTCAATTGGAGTATACAGCGTGTTTGAAATTCGAGTTTAAGCATGGGGATCTCGCGTATTATAATAGCTAGAGTATAGGTTTAAATTTGGCAAAGTTGCTAAATTTGGTGCTCATTAATAATCCAAAGAGAAATTGGAAATATCTCAAACAGTATCCGAGAAAATTAGGAAAAACTGGAAAATACGATTTTTAAAAATCGGTTATAACTCCTTTGGAGTTTGAAATATTTTAAATGTGTAAAAAAGTTGCCCATGCAACTTTTTAAGCCGAATCGGATGGTGGTCACAAATTTTTCCTAGGTCGATTCGTTTTTGTTTTAGACAACCAACTTTGTTTTTTCTGATGGGCAGCATATCGCGTTTTTCTTCGTTATTAAAGTTCATTTTTAGGACTAACAGGCCTTTAAAACTTTTAGATTGTTGATCGGTTGTCATGGAAACAACATAAACTACAATGACCGGCCAACCTGATCTATAATGGTTATTGTTTAAAACGTATTTTTTGAAATTTGACAATAAAAGAAAAAGTAAAATACCATGTGTGATACATCAATGGATTCATAAAAATAAATGCTATTTGATAATGTAAATAGCAAAACTTGCGCCCATAAGCAAAAACAAAGTTGGTTGTCATAAAATAAAAACGAATCGATCTAAGAAAAATTTGTGACTACCATCCGATTCGGCTTAAAAAGTTGCTTCGGCAATGTTTTTACACATTTCAAATATTTCATACTCCAAAGGAGTTATAGACGATTTTCAAAAATCGTATTTTCCAGTTTTTCCTATTTTTCTCGGACACCGTTTGAGATATTTTCAATTTCTCTTTGGATTATTAATGAGCACCAAATTTAGCAACTTTGCCAAATTTAAACCTATACTCTAGCTATTATAATAAGCGAGAACCCTATGCTTAAACTCGAATTTCAAACACCCTGTATACATAATCTATTTATTTATTTTCTTCCACCAAGCTAACTAATAATTGTTTTTCCTCCATGGTATAATTTATTCTTTTTTTTCCGCCATTTCAACACAAAAATAATAAACACCGAACTGTAACTTTATATGTGACTAACAGCTGATAGCAACAACAAGATGTCACAGGGAGCCGTTTTAACAGCTGTGATGTAAATGGCCAATGAAAATTAGCCATTTCAATCTGCCGCTAAAATGTGTCGACTTCTTGCAACGTTGCCAAACCGAGTTCTAACTTAGCTGAGATGTCTAACAGATTCCGGAATATGTTTTCTGTGCAACGCATTGGTATCTTGAGACGGTCTTAAATATAAGGCGGGCTTATATAAGTTCGATCTTGAGATGTGTCGAAGAAACCGGGCATTAGTGGCATGTAATAGTCCGTTGCAAAAAAAATTTTGTTTCAGGTTTTCTGGTCCCAAGACACTTTTCCTCTTCAACCAACCGACAGAAGGATGATGTCTTCATCCGGACCAACGTACACTTTAACAATTAGGAACGTACAGTTCTCAGATTTTGGCAACTACAGTTGCCACGTGAGGAACTCGATAGGCAAAGAAAAGAAATATATCGAATTGTCGGGCAAGCCAGGTCCGCCAATGATTCAAAGTCCGGGATATTCAAACCCGGACGATTACAGACTCACGTGGACCGTGCAGTCGGTATTTCCGGTTTTAGAAGCGAAAATTTTGTATAGAAGATTATTGGTAAGTCGATTTTTTACAACGCATGATTTACGTTTATAAAGTGAACAGAAAAAGAATGACTTAACATGGTGTGTTTCCAGATAAACGCAACATACCACCAGCCGGGTCCATGGCACGACCTGATAGTGCGGCCGATAGAATCGAGCTACAACCCCGAGACTAGTGAACGTGTCCTGTGGTATCGACTATCGAATTTAGTGGCGGACTCGGTATACGAATGCCTAGTGCAAACGAGTAATAGGTACGGTTACGGTGAAGTGTCCGATCTGCATCAGTGGTTCACGTCCCAAACAGGAAGGCCGTTCACGTACAGTAGTTCAAGTGCAGTTCTCCGACACATCTTCAGCGGCTTTATAAGCTGCGCAGTTTTGATAGCCGCCATCAACAAATACCTATGTTAAGATATTTCATATAGAATTTGCACCGGGTGTCTATGAAAGATTGTAGTTGTGTAACAGCTTTTTGTGTGGTTTTCTAAAAATATTCAATATTTTGACTGAAAAGGTCGTAACCCGAGGCGACACTTTACTGTTAGGCCGTTTTCACACACGACGGCAAAACCGCTGCCGTCGGCGTCAGCGCTGCCGACTTCAATGTAATCAAATGGGTGCTTTCACACACAGGCGCGGGACGGCAAATTGCCGTCGCCGTCGACGGCAGCGGTTTGTGCAGCCGTCGGTGATCTCGACAATTTCGGATGCAGCCGGTCTTGTTCTTCAGAGTTTCCATATAAGAACTGTTTTTTTCAAATAAAAACTAATCTAGGGGGTTATACGTTTTAAATGACAAATATAAAAAACTGTAATAGATCAAAATAATTTGTTTATGTAAAATTGTAGTCTCACATGTATGTTATTTAATATACAGGGTTCTCGTTTTTCGAGAGCCACTATGGGGATCTCGTAAACGGTAAGAGTTACGACTTCGGTTAAATTGGGGCAAAGTTGTATATTCAGGTGCTTAATAATTTGAGACATACAAAACTTGTCTAGATTTTTTGGTTTTTGAGATATAGGGGAAAAAGTAAAAAGGTGCATTTTTGTTTTTTGCAAACAGAACTTATCTAGCTTTTGTAGTTTTTTAGATAGAGGGAAAAAGTAAAAAAGTTAATTTTTGTTTTTTGCCCGTAACTTTTTCATTTGATGTCGAATTTCATTTCTGTAAAAACTTTTTCATGGCCACTTTTTGCAAGGAATCAGAATTCCCAATTATATTTTCCGTGCAACGTTTCGTTTTTTAAAAACCATCATCAGGTCAATTTTTTTTTATGTACGCTATATCTAATTTTAACGCCAATTTGTAGAGCATTTTTTTCTGAATTTGATAATGTATAACACTTGGCACATTTTTAAAACAATTGCTGTTAAAAATGGCAAAAACAAATATTTTATTTAAAACAAATCCTAATCGGCATGGTAAATAATTGTTTTTGTCCCTTTTTTCTTGGAAGCACGTAAGTAAACCGCATGAAATTACTATTTAATGGATTTAATTAAAACAATCGGTATTAATAAATATGTTAGGAATGCATTAACATTGTTCACGTAGCAAATATTTTTAGAATATTTTCTTTGGTTAAGTAATAAATTTCTCTAAAATGTGTATTTAATTCTTATTTGGCATACAATTATTTGTAACAAAAAATAACGAGTTATGCCTTTTATCTGCGTTAATGACTTCTAATAAGCAAAAAGCGTAAACAGATTTCTGGACGTTTTTTGTAAAGTATGAACACTTTTATTATTTGCTAACGAAAATGTTGTTACAAATAATTGTATGCCAAAGAAGGATTAAATACACATTTTAGAGAAATTTATTACTTAACCAAAGAAAATATTCTAAAAATATTTGCTACGTAAACAATGTTAATGCATTCCTAACATATTTATTAATACCTATTTTTTAAATTAAATCCCTTAAATAGTAACTTCATACGGTTTACTTACGTGCGTGCTTCCAAGGAAAAAGGGACAAAGACAATATTTACCATGAAAATATAATTGGGGATTCTGATTCCTTGTAAAAAGTGTCCCTGAAAATGTTTTTACAGAAATGAAATTCGACATCAAATGAAAAAGTTACGGGCAAAAAACAAAAATCCACTTTTTTACTTTTTTCCCTATATCTCAAAAACTAAAAGAGCTAGATAAGTTCAGTTTGCTTCAAATTATTAATCACCTGAATATACAACTTGGCCCCAATTTAACCGAAGTCGTAACTCTTACCGTTTACGAGATCCCCATAGTGGCCCTCGAAAAACGAGAACCCTGTATAAGTACATATACAGGGTGAGTCACGACGGACGCGTCGGAGTTTTATAGCAAAACGGTTTATATTTTTCAATTTCTGTCGCTGTTACATTATGTAAGTCAATAAGGGCTACATTTTAAAAATATTTTCAAATATACAGGGTGCTCCAAAAAAGAGTGCCATATCAAAGTTATACTTTTTCTTATGGAACACCCTGTATATTTTTACATTTTTGGATTCCTCTTTAAATTTACTTCAAAAAATGTAAAAGGTTATAGGGGTCTAAAGTCAACCGTTCTCGTGAAAATTGCATTTTCATGAAAATACAGTATTTTCAAAAATTTTCAACATTTGAAAACTTTCACAAGTCTGAAGAAATTCGCTTGGAGATAAGATTGACAATAGATTATGTAACACTTTGCACCACCTACATTTTTAAAATATTATACAGGGCGTTTTTTACGCTTGGCCAAACTTGTGAAACTTTAAACATCGATAACTCATTTTTTTTAAATACAACGCCCTATATTTTTTTGCAACGTCTTATAGAAAATTTAATTCTCTTTCAAAAACATTAAGGCTGTTTTTCACCTAAAATTGATATTTTCCGAGATATCGCGATTTTATTGTTAATTATTAGGGTAAAGTAATATTTTCAAGTAGGCAATGAAGGTAGACAGCGGTAATTTAAAACAATTGAAAGAAAAAACAAGACACTTATAATTTTATCGTTTGACTACACCCTTTTGACATAGTTTTATAGGAAAGTTGTAGTTTTACCATACGTTTAAATAGAAATTTTTTAAAATTATTTATGCATTTATTTATTGGTTCAGTGTTATATAAGATAATAACTAAATCCTATAAACCATTTTTTGTCTGTTTACGATACGATACTACACTCTACTGAAAACAGTACCAACCATGTTTTTTTTTTTAAATGTAAAATTAGACAAGTCAGTATTACTTTTTTTTTAAATCGGCGTTCCGTTCTCGTACCTAATACATTATCAATCGGTTTTTAGGACTTGGCAAACGATCAAACTCAATTATATGAAAAATATTGTGGCCCTGATGAGAAACCTATATTTAAACGTAAAAATGGTAAATCTACAACTTTCTTATAAAAAAATGTCAAAAATGTGTAGGCACACGACAAAATTATAAGTTTCTTCTTTTTTCTTTCAATTGTTTTAAATTACCGCTGTCTACCTTCATTGCCTACTTGAAAATATTACTTTACCCTAATAATTAACAATAAAATCGCGATATCTCGGAAAATATCAATTTTAGGTGAAAAACGGCCTTAATGTTTTTGAAAGAGAATTAAATTTTCTATAAGACGGTGCAAAAAAATATAGGGCGTTGTATTTAAAAAAAATGAGATATCGATGTTTAAAGTTTCACAAGTTTGGCCAAGCGTAAAAAACGCCCTGTATAATATTTTAAAAATGTAGGTGGTGCAAAGTGTTACATAATCTATTATCAATCTTATCTCCAAGCGAATTTCTTCAGACTTGTGAAAGTTTTCAAATGTTGAAAATTTTTGAAAATACTGTATTTTCATGAAAATGCAATTTTCACGAGAACGGTTGACTTTAGACCCATATAACCTTTTACGTTTTTTTAATTAAATTTAAAGAGGAATCCAAAAATGTAAAAATATACAGGGTGTTCCATAAGAAAAAGTATAACTTTGATATGGCACTCTTTTTTGGAGCACCCTGTATATTTGAAAATATTTTTAAAATGTAGCCCTTATTGACTTACATAATCTAACAGCGACAGAAATTGAAAAATATAAACCGTTTCGCCATAAAACTCCGACGCGTCCGTCGTGACTCACCCTGTATGTTGGGGGTCTATTAAAAATTCTCATAAATAGTATTGTTACTGCGACCATTTCCTTAGGAGAAATACACGTTCTCATTTTAGTATCCTGGTGCTTAATACTTGTTTCTAATAATTGCACCAGAATATCAAACGTATTGGTACTCATTCAAAAGTAATTAAAAAATTTACATTCATCTTCTCTAAGTTTTTCGAACAACGTATAAAAACTTCCTTCCAAATATCGCACGCTTAAAAGGGGATGAACCCAGTATTTTCTTTTATTTTTATTACATCTGTACTTCCTAAGGTAAATTAGCCCAAGGAGATAACGTTTGTTGACAGCAGCACACATCCTTTTATCGTCCCAACTAAAAACAAACTATTCAGCGGCAGCGGTAATGCCGTCGTGTGTGAAAGACTCGAACTTGCGGTGCCGCTACCTCTGGCGGCAACGGCAGCGGTTTTGCCGTCGTGTGTGAAAACGGCCTTAGTATTTTTCGATAGGTTTTATTTATTTATAGGATTATCTCGTATCCTAGTTTTATCTTACTGTATATCTCTAGTCATCATCATTCAAGTTTCTTGCAGATATTGTTTCTTGCCCTTTATGCTTCCAAATTATTCTTGAACGCCCTCTTCTTCGTCTCTGAGGCAAGACACAACGGCACGAATTTACAAAACACCAACCAGGACGATTATGACCTACACATCAAAAACACGACCAAGTACATCTAAAACTGAGCAACTTATGAAGACCACGAAAATAAAAATACTAAGGCGTATTCAAGAAAAACACTACTAGATAGACAAAAAAGTGACAACATCAGACAGTGGGTGTTAGAACGCAATAAACAATGGAATCAACCAGTCGAATGGCAGACAATAGGTTGGTTAAAATAGCCAGAGATAAACCCCCCAATGGCATACGAAGCATAGGACGACCCAGAAAAAGATGGAGTGACAACCTAACCCCAATATGAGGACAAAACCGAAAATGAAACAGATCATGGACTAAAAAAGAAGAAAGAAGAAGAAGGAAACACTGCCGGAAGTTATTTTCCGTCAGCCTCTTATTACGTTCTGCGAAACCTCTCGAATCTCCTTTACCGTGTCAACTCGTTTAGCTTTGAGCTTCGTTTTCATATTAAGGAACAAGAAAAAAGTCACTGGAGGGTAAATCAAGAGAATGAGTAGGTTGGGGAATGACAGTCGTCTCCTTAAAAACCAAAAACTTATGTGCAATGAGTGACGAATATGCCGGCGCAATGTTATCACGTTCTTCAAGTACCAAGATCCAAGTTCTTGCCACAGAAGTAGCTGGGAATTCCCACATGGTAAACCTGAAGCTTCAAAAATATCGTGAATTGTTTGCTGAACATTGCCACGAATTTTCTTTTTAACATTTTTTAATTTCTCTTGTAAAACAAGGTCCAAATTTTAAATCGTTTTACTATGCACCTATTTCGTAATTGTAGAATTGTTCTCCTCGTTACAATCAATAAGATTCCTTCCACATCAGTTTTACAGCAAAAGATTTGACTTCTTAGACGTGAAGACTTCTTATGAACCCATTATATGGGGTCTAGTTTTATGAGGAAGATTTAATGAAATATCCAGGACTAATTACTGTTCACAGTTCTTAAAGAAAAGAAGTTTATTGTTTTGTAAGGCATCAAATTTTTTAAAATTTTCTTCTCGGTTTTGCTGTGTTATAAGCTCATTATGCAACCCGCCCAGACACTTTTTCCATAGCCAAATAGTCGTGTAAAACATTCAGGACTGTTTTTGCAAATACCTTAACTTCTTTAACGATGATAAAATCTAAAACTCCGATTCGTGCTTTAAATGTTAATTTTATTAGTTTCTCCACAACATTGATAATTCAACTTGATTTGCATTTCATTTAAGTAAACACAAATGCACAGGACTGTACACGTAAATTAAAAGGCGGCACATGCAGTTTAGTATATACGCAACGGCAGCCTTTCATAGACACCCAGTATAATATTTAAGGTTGATATAAATAATTGTAAAAGATGACGATATTTCTTATGTTTAAAATAAAATTTTGTTTTCATCACGACTTCTTAATTTTAAGAAAATACTTATAAGGGACTAATAACAGAAAAAATCCTTTAAATTTCACGAAAATGGTCTTATTTTTCAACCACTTTTAGCGTCATTAAAAATAAGTTTAATCAAATACCAAATACTTTAATAAAAAATACTGCAAAAATACTACAATAGACGAGTTTTTCTTGTGTCTTGCTTGGTAATATTCTTTTTTATTTATTATTTATTTACTGAGAAAGCTACTGGCAAAAAAAATTTGTCAAAAACTGATTTAACATATCTACAAGTGATTCTTCATGAAGAAAGGTAAGTGGTTTTTAATTAAAGTTGTTAATATTACACAGGGGGGGATTCAAATAAAAACCGCAAATGTCTCAACAAAATAAATTTGTGTTAAAATCGTTGAGTCACTATCGGGGTACTTCCCTTGTTAGCGAAAATTCATTTACGGTTTTCATTTGGCGTCTCCAGTAAATAAATTACCCAAATAATTTTAGCATTAGATATGTACAACAATTTTGTAATCAAAAATGGTTCGGGTATCGGGGAACCGCAAAACACGAATCCCGTTTTTTTATTTTTTGTTTGTTTCGATGTTCAGTCGACATGCTCGATTTTAGAGTCGGGAAACTAGCAATAAAATCAGAGGAAAACGGTACTCGAATTTCTAACGACATCGCTTATCAAAAAATGCTTAAGCCCCAGGCAACGCCTTGTAAATTCGCTAGTTCGAAATAAATCAGCAATTTAAAAGATTTACAACCAACATAAAACTTCACGGCCGCGTTTATCAACTCTAATGCGCGCCGCACTCTGTTAAATTTTTCAAATTGTAATCGAAATATTATCTGATACGGCCGATATGAATGAGACGTTATTATCGTATGCATAACGGGACCAGTTTCATTTAAATATGTATATTAAAGTGTTTCGCGGGCCGAAAACGTTTTCCAACCACTTAGAGCACAAAAGCTGAGTTAGGGAACTTAAAATATGCATCGCGAATCGAGATAGCCGCCTTTGATGGAAGAAGTGACCCATTAAAGTTGGAAATATGAAGCTGTTTGTATTGCAGATATCAATCAGTATTATCTCATCCCCTTACTACGAACAAGAAACACTATCACAGGAACTGAACGCTATGCACAGGGTGTAACAAATGCAAGGTTACAAAATAAGCTTGCTTATTGTAAAAGCTACGATGTTGGTTAACCCTGCGCTCTCCCACGGGTCAATATGACCCATTTTAAAACTAAGACTCATATCTTTTGTGTCTTTTAATACTTTTCATTGATATTTTCTGCCTTTGTTTATTTAGTTGTATTGTAGACTGGGAGAAAAATGTAATTATACTACTATACAGGGTGTCTCAGAATACATTTCCAGCATGGGGATCTCGCTTATTATAAGAGATACAGGTTTGTTTAAATTAGATGAATTATTCCTTAGGATAAGAAGAGCCACAATCAATTTTTAAAAGTACAAAATTCCTCATGCTTCAGATATTATAGCAAAAATAAAAAAATGTCTAATTTCATTTTTCTCTTATAACTTTTTTGTCTTAATCGTTAGAACAATTTTATTTGTACTTTCTTGAGGAACTTTTTCATGGAGAATGTAACTGTTATTTTAGATTTTTTTTTACACCTACCATTTTCGAGATATTACCCCTAATTTCATTTTTTCTTATGGGCCGCGAAGTTGGCTATGGAATACTTAGATGTGCTTTTTTTCCTCTTTTACATGAGATAATACGTAGTTACTGTATCTATTTTTATAAATAAGTTACAAAATAAAGAAAAATCGTATTTTACCCATCACTTATCAATCTATCTATGAAAATAAAAACAAAAAACAACTAATTAAATGTCAAATGACAGTTGCAATACCAACTATGCTGTATGGTAGCGAGACATGGCCTTTAAAAACCAAACACGAGAGAGACTAACGGCAGCCGAAATGAAATTTTTAAGAAAAATAGTAGGAAAACTAAAAGAGCAGTGTAAAAATGAAGACATGCAAAAAAGCCTAAAACAAAAATCAGCAAAACAAAGTGTTGAAGACAAACAACTAAAATGGTATGGGCACGTACAGAGAATTTCGCCGAAAGCATTAACAAAAAGTGTAATGGAATCAAGGAGGTATGGGAAGAGGTGGACAAATAGACCAACAACCAATATGGAAAACAGAATTTAACAGCTAGCCTTCGAACGAAAGAGAACAGTTAAAGAGATGAGGACGATGACAGCAGTCAGGAAGGAATGGAAAGTATGGGTGGAGAACCCACAAAAGTCGACGACGTAAGGCAAAAGGCGATAGGGAAGAAGAAGAAGTTGTATTGTATCACTAATTCACTACCCAAATTATTTTTCAAAAATTATGTACTGTATACTAAGAATGAAACCTGATAGAATTAAAAGAAAAATAATGGAAATTGGAAAACCAGTCAATAAACAAAGAGGGAGACCAAGAAGAAAATGGATAGAACAAATAAGGGAAAAAGGGTTAGAAAAAAAAAACAGTAGAAGAAATGTGAACACTAGCAAAAAACAGAAGGGCATTAAGGAAATGGGCTCAAGACTTCGACGCCAGAAAAGGTAAAAGGAGTTTGAGAAGAAGAAGAAGTAGAAGAATTAAAAGAAGAAGAGGAAGTTAAAGAAGGGTTCAAGAAAAGCCTCCATTTACGTTTTTTGGCCGAAGGGAACCCGCATACTTCCGTTATTTCGACCTTTTATTGGCCTCCGCATAACAATGATGAATCCAAGTTTCATCCAGTTAAACAATGAGGCCCAAAAAAAAACATCTTCAAATAGGCTGTAGATCTATCTGGATGCGTTACCCTCAATCGCTATTTATTAGTTTCTAGACATTTGAGTATTCATTTTGCTGATACTTGTTTCATACTCAGTTCATTATAAATGATATGAAAAACGCACTCATATGATATAAAAGAAGTCTCTGAGTTTAGTTTCAGACCGATTCGTACTTCTTCCCAAATCACATCATAAACGACATCGGTAATTTCCGGTGTTGATGAAAAATCGGCCTTCATTACACGTTTAGGGTTTCTTGAAAAATCCCTCCGTGAATTTTTCGTCGGTGAACCCTATACAGGGTGTCCCAAATTCGAGTAAATGCATGGAGATCTCGCTTATCGTAAGAGCTACGAGGTCGGTTAAATTAGGGCAAAGTTGCTAAATTCGATGCTTATTGATAATCCAAAGGGAAATTGAAAATATCTCAAACGGTATCCGAGAAAATTAGGAAACACTGGAAAGTCCATTTTTGAAAATTGTTTATAACTGCTTTGGAGTTTAAAATATTTTAAACTAGCGTAGTGACCCGGCTTCGCTCGGTGAATTTTTTTATCAATCACAGACTACTCGCGCTTCGCGCTCGCGCCCGGTGGACGTTTTTGACCTTTTGAGAATTTTGGATCTTTTGGGAATTTTTGTATCTATTGAGAATTTTTGTATCTATTGAGAATTTTGAAACTTTTGTGATATTTGGATCTTTTGGGAATTTTGGTTCTTTTGGGAATTTTTGGAACTTCTGGGAATTCTCATATAGCCTATGTTCTTTCCATGGTCCTATAGATTGTCTGTGCCAAATTTGGTCAGGATCGGATGAGTGGTATAGGAATGCATAAAGGACATACAAACATACATACATTCATTTTTATATATATAGATGTGTAAAAAAGTTGCCCAAGCAACTTTTTAAGCCGAATCGGATGGTGGTCACAAATTTTTCCTAGATCGATTCGTTTTTATTTTAGACAACCAACTTTGTTTTCTCTTATGGGCAGCATATCGCGTTTTTCTTCGTTATTAAAGTTAATTTTTACGACTAACAGGCCTTCAAAACTTTTAGTTTGTTGATCGGTTGTCATGGAAACAACATAAACTACAATGACCGGCCAACCTGATTTATAATGGTTATTGTTTAAAACGTATTTTTTGAAATTTGACAATGAAAGAAAACGTAAAATACCATGTGTGATAGATACATCAATGGATTCAGAAAAATAAATGCTTTTTGATTATGTAAATGGCAAAAATTGCGCCCATAAGAAAAAACAAAGTTGGTTGTCTAAAACAAAAACGAATCGACCTTGGAAAAATTTGTGACCACTAACCGATTCGGCTTAAAAAGTTGCTTGGGCAACTTTTTACACATTTAAAATATTTCAAACTCCAAAGGAGTTAAAACGATTTACAAAAATGGACTTTTCAGTTTTTCCTAATTTTCTCGGATACCGTTTGAGATATTTCCAATTTCTCTTTGGATTATCAATAAGCATCGAATTTAGCAACTTTGCCAAATGTAAACCTATACTCTAGGTATTATAATAAGCGGGATTCCCATGCTTAAACTCGAATTTCAAACACCCTGTATATAATATGACGACGTTTTGGTTATCCATCTTCAAAACCTCACATTGGCGGTAAGTACAGCAGTAACAATTTTCGTGCTTATATTACGCTGTAGGTATATAATTTAATAGTTCGCCCAGACTTATTATGGCCATAATTGCGATACCACACAACCCGTCTAGTAGGCCGTGCAATAGCAATTAAATATGGAATTAATTGACGCCACTCCAGCCGTAGTTCCGAATGTATGGCTACGCATTTATCTGCACGGTAATGGATGGGTTTCGGCGGAAATTTTAGAAACTCGCTCAAATTAGTTTGTTGGCTATTTGTCTTTTGAAAACGCGCAATACGCCACCTTCTAAATTATCGTTACAGCGTGTTTTTACGTCCTAAGTTGTTAATTAAAACTGGAAAGAGTGTTTATCCCGGAATTTATTAAGATTACTTTGATTAACAAAATGTGACTCGTTTACATCGAGTGCAAAAACATTAGCATGCAATTTTACAATATATCTTTAGGTAGTTTTATCATCTCAAAAGTATTCAAGAATTTAACAGCAGGTTTGATCATTATCTAATACTAATTAATAATAGAGTAAACCCGGGCAAAAGTCCGCACTTAACGTTCTCAACTCCCTAAGTAAGTAAGTTTTATGTTTAACGGGTCAACATTTTTTTATGAACACCTTAGACACTTCTCATTGCATCATAAAATGAAGCGCCACCAAAAGTAACGAATTCAAAGAAATTTTTTTTTTTTATGGTTTGATGTAGATTGGTACTTTTGCCCCAACCTATGGGGCAAAAGTCCAAATTGATGGGGCAAAAGTCCGTTCGCGCATTCGCCTAATTAAAATGTTTACATCTTTGACACATTAATATACGGTGTGTTATTTTACAAAATGAAAGTTAATTCTCTTCAAAAATACAAAATAAAAGTTCAGTCCTGTAACAAAATTTAAAAAAATATCACATTTAAAAGAACACAAAAAATATTTGACGAATTCAACAAAAA
Source organism: Elmis aenea (assembly GCA_947652605.1). NCBI lineage: Eukaryota > Metazoa > Arthropoda > Insecta > Coleoptera > Elmidae > Elmis > Elmis aenea. The sequence continues at coordinate 28,121,107 of OX393583.1, read as the reverse complement.
TCACAGGCGAACTCGCCGGTTTCAAAATTTGAGCAACTTTCGTGCCACTAGTGGCATTTACTGCACAATCTAGTCCTGGACTGGTGGATCTTCATATATTTCTTAACAACCTGGGCAAACAATTTCGTTTTCCCCTTCTCTGACATCGCTGTTCGTTAAATTATCGTAGAATCTTTCTATTTGGACTTAATTGAAACCTATAATCCTTCCGACGCTTGTCTGTTTGGGCGTTTGAAAAAAAATTTGTGTCGAGAAAAAAAAACTTTTGGTCGTCGTCTCCCGCCATTTGTGACTCCTTATTAAAATCGTTTACGATGTTATTTTGCGAAGCAAAGTCAAAAGCCAACCGCCGATTTTTTTTTTCTAGTAATTCCGCAGAACCTTACGTCCATCTATCTATCTACAGTGATCAGCTAAACTTGCTTCGTGATCAGACGTAAATGTGGATTTGAATTTTTCCAAATTAAATAGACGGGACAAAAGCCCGTGTGCGGCCTTTTACCCCAGTCAAGACTGCGGCTTTTTGCCCCCATCCGTGCTAATTACGATAGAAGCAATATGACGGCATCTTTAGTTTAAGTTAGGAAACGTTTGGCGACATGATCATGATTGTGTAGCTAAAATGGAGGGTGTTTATATAAAAAAAGTTGCATGCCGGTTGTGAGAGACTTTTAAATATCACTGCCTAATAAAAGATCATCGAAATCTATAACAAGCCAAGCATTTTCACACTTAGCTCATTTAAGCAGCGGTTTAACTGCCGATCAAGCTAGAACTATATGTGTCCACCACAGATACTGTATCTCAACTACCTATAATAAAACCTATTCTCTCTTAACTCTCCGGTCCTTGCTATCCCTAATAGGACTTTTACCCCGGTGCGGACTTTTGCCCGGGTTTACTCTATACAAAGGTACATCTAAGCAATTGTTGTATTATACAAACAACTATTTTAGAAGTTAAAAGTTGCTTAAAAAGCTAAGAGAAAACTGGAATAAATGCCATTCATGACAAGTCTAAAGCTATTTGCGGACGACTTAGCGATAATACAGGATAGCGAAGAGAATTTGCAACAACAGGTGAAAATAATTTTCCGAAAAACTTTGTCCTATCCTACATTTACTCCTACAATGTTATGAATTTTAAAAAAAGTAATAGCAACTTGCACTATTACAATTAAAAACAACTGGAACATCTTCCCCATAAAAGTTTAATTAATTTTACCAGATCTAGCTCCCGTTGAATATTTAATTCCTGGCGTTACGACTGCAGTAACCTGATTATGTATGCATAATCCACAACTATATTCCTAACTTTAATTGAAATGGTTTTATGGCAGAAGTAAAATTATACTGCATCTGGAATTAAATTGTCTTTCTCATTGTTTTAGCACGAAGCCGGAGATATCTAGTCTAGTCTCTCTTACACTGTCACAATTGTTGTAATACAAGACTTTGCAGACGTTGACAATGGCAACAGTTTAACAAGCTTTGCAGCAACCACTCGAGGTCAAAAATGGCGAAGTAAATTGTTTAAATTACAAAATTGAGTTCAAAATTGGCTTGAGCAAGGCTGTCCTAAAAATAACAATGACAAAAGTCCCAGATGTCATACCTTCTTGGTGGTCCCGGCTGTGAGCAGCATTGAGAACCAAATATAAAGAAATATAAGTAAATGAAATTAAATAAGGTATTGGCCATAACAAAAGACACTGATATTTAAAAGCCTTTATACAAGAAACGTTAAAACGTGTGGTTCTAAATTCTGAAATTTCTTGAGATACATTAGCTTAACATGCCCTATCAATTTAAAAATTTTATTAAATATCGTTTTGATTTTATCTAAGCTCGTAGGAAGGGAGTAATTTGATGAATATATACAAATCTACACATACTTATGCGAGAAACGCTAAAACGTGTAGTGCTATTTTTCTGAAATTTTTTACACATCTTGAGATACATTAGCTTAACATGCTCTATCAATATTAAAATTATATTAAACATCGTTTTTATTTTATCTAAGCTCGTAGGAAGGGAGTACTACACGATGGATGTTCCATATCCTACTCATTCACCTGACCTCACACCGCCTGATGCTTACGTTTGGGGTATGCCAAAACAATCTATTTTTCGAGAGAACCCACCGGTAATCATTGTTGAACTAGGTGAAAAGATTGTAACGAACATCAGAAAAATGCAGCAGCCACTTTTTACAAACATCTTTCGCCATCTTCGTAAACGCTACGAGTGCTGCTTGGAACGAAATGGCCAGCACACTGAACATGTTTTATACCTCAGAAATGTAGAAACTTGACTAATTTCTACTTTAGGTTGATGAATTTTTTGTAATTTGTATGTTAAATAAAGCCTTGCTTTTCCAGTGTCCTTTGTTCTGGCGCATACAGGAAAATAGGAAATCAAGTATATATTTTTTTTAAATCACCTTATACATCAATTTTAGGGTGCTAATAATACATAATCGTTCAGCTGGAAATATGATAAGGCGTGTGATATATGTATACGTCAAGAAATATATTTTGCATAAAAATCTTTTACATAAAATAAATATCACGATTAACTTCTAAAAGTTGCTTTCATAATACTTGGGTCGTTTCTGTTTGATTTTTCATAAAGAAAATTACCACACAGATACCTAAATATTTGCAATTCATTCTGTTTACTTTCAAAGATTCAAAGATACGCCCACCAAAAAATTATTCTTTTCAGCATCGCAAAAAGACGAGCTTTGATAATTTAACCTTTTGTTTGTTGATAAACGACTTCACCGCTCTAAATATTTTAATATATTTGCATTGTCTATGGTTGCAATGCTAACATTAATAAATCATTTTTGTATAAAACTTGGCAATAAATGAAACAATGGAAAGAATTATGCACGAAAAAGGGTTTTGTACAGAATTAAAAATTTCAGGGAAGAATGATTCAAGTCCATTTTGGAGCAATTTCAAATTATGATGCCATCTTAATACTTTTTGCGAAGTTTTATTTGACTGTGTCGTCCTAACGATAAAAGCTATACTGGCAACTAAAAAAATGCTTTATACTGCATGTGTGCCACGGAAAAGCGATTCAAGTCCAAGCATTGTAAAAAAAAACTCCGATTCAGTTTAAAATATAAGTAACACTACACTGTTTGTTTATAAATTTCATTAATTACTTGTTGATAGCCTTTAAGTAAACATGATGACTTTGATAGTGATTGCAGCTATATGGTTTTGTCTTAAGTTAAATCTGCTACTATTATTTACGATATTTCCGCAGAAGTGGTCGCCTTTAGGATTCCTGTACTGCAACCTATTATACCCTCTAGTTATAGCTCCTTAGAGGAGTTTTGGAAAAATTTCATACTGGCACAGTACGTGAAGAGAAGTTTTTTCTTTTTCTTCAGAACATCCTCAGTATATATCGGTTTCTGAGAGCCCCTTTTTGTAAAAGTGTTATTTAGTCTACAGTGTGCTGTGATGACTCCTGTGCCCCTGTGGCTGCTCTGATGTCAGCTCTGCTCATCCTGAGCATTTCTTCAGTCTTTTCCTTAAAGACTTTTGACCGGATAGCCTTCTTCTTGCTTGTTTTTTTTATACCTAGAGATCTACGTCGATAGGGTAGTCTATTATACCCTCTGGTTATGCCTGTGATAACTGCTGTGCTCCTGTGGCTGCTCTGATGTTAGCGCTGCTCATCCTGAGCATTTCTTCAGTCTTTTCCTTAAAGACTTTTGACAGGATAGCCTTCTTCTTTGTTGTTTTTTCCATCCCTAGAGATCTACGTCGATAAGGTAGTCTATTATACCCTATGGTTATTGCTCCTTAGAGGAGTCCTGTCTTTTGGAAAAATTTCATACTGGCATAGTACGTGAAGAGGAGTTTCTTTTTCTTCACCACATTCTCGGTATATATCGGTCTCTGAGAGCCTATCATGTGGAAGTGCTTATTTAGCTGACAGTGTCCTGTGATGACTGGTGTACTCCTGTGGCTGCTCTGATGTCAGCTCTGCTCATCCTGAGCACATCTTTTGTCTTTTCGCTAGAGCCGTTTGACAGAATAGCCTTAGAACTTTTTTCCAATGAGCATTGTGTGTCAGTATCATTATGTAATTTGGTCATTGCTTGGCTGTTCCATAGGATGTACCAACTGCGGTTTCTGGTCCAAGGAAAGGTGCCTCGCTGCCAATTTTGGCTAGGCGATCTGCCCTCGTTCCCTGGTACGGAGGGTTTATTGTCAGGGAAGGTTACTTACTTGCACGGAAAGGTTTTTTTAAATAGGTGATTATTTTCCGGGGAGTTATTAAAGAGGGGTTAATGTCCGGGACGCAATTGCGCTAGAACCATCGGAAAGATATCTTTGATTCGCCTTAATTATTGTTACTACAAACAGGGGGCTGCAAAAATATTTTAGGATATTAAGGGGGCCGCGACTACTAAAAGATTAAAAACCACTGTCTTAACCCATACACCTAGGTAATCATTTAAGGCTTTAACGTATTAAGCACAGGAGTACCACATCATCTGCAGATGCCAGCTCTGTTAAGTGTATTGGTTACATTCTCTTAAATGATATAACACAAAGCGCTAACTTAAGGAAAAACAAGCGCTTAAGTTTTGTTACAAACGAAAGATGAAGAAGAAAAAGAAAAATAAGAAGACGAAAATAAATAAGAGAAAGAAGACAATAAAAAAAAATGCAATTAAAAAAGTGCTTCCATTCAAAGTTTAACACTTTTATGTAACTTGGGAAGCTTACAACAATATAGCTACTATTTCCTTTACTAAGATAAAGCTTTAATCGAAAACTATTTCTCATTTTATGTTTTTTTCGCTACATATAATTTTTCATCATACTTTATAATTATAATCACGAAATTTTTAATTTTTGCTGCTTTTTACCCCAATAACAAAAGCAATTAATCACAGTGACGATAAAAACTGCGACGCGGTTCCGGCGAACGTCCTAAAACGTATCATTTTTCAGCAAATTTTACCCGGTTTTTATCTTGACACAAATTTGTATTGTCACATTAATCGCCCCGAAAATATTGCCCGAATCTGCTCGGGCCAAAAAAAAAAAAAACGCCGGGTTAATCCGACACGCAACGGAAGCTGTCCACAGGAATTTTTTTAAATGTGATAGCACTTGTGTTTCATTATATTTTGTTCTGGTTTTCGCGCTGGTGCTTTGTCTGCAGTGGGACCTCGCCAGGAGCAATCTACATGCAAATTACCGCACACAGAAATTACGTCCAATCACGTACTTAATAGTTCAGTGGATGCTGCCACGCGGCATAGATAAACGCACGCATAAATAAAATTACTGACGTACCGGCACGTCCCTGGTGGTCATTGTTGCCAACTGTTTGGAATTATTCGCATTAAATCAAATTACTCTGGAAATTGCGGCGCTGCAGATAGGCGTATCAATACTGTTTATACGCTAATGGAGGAAGGAGTAACATCAAAAAAACAATCGCGTTTTATTGTCATTGTTTTGTCACGTATTATATCATAACATGAGGGCCAACCTAATGTTTTTACGAAAAAAAAAACTGCTGATACATGCTAAGATTATTTTGAAAACGAAAATTAGAAAACCAGCAGGTTATATTGGTATTATACCGGAAATAAATAGGCCCTATGACGTTGATGGACGTTGATGAAAAAAATATGCTGCTAAGAGTAGTAAATAAAGCATTGCAAGAAAAGAAGTACCGAATGAATGGGAAGTTCTGTTATATTACCGATATTTAAAACTGGCGATAGTAATAAGAAGAATGGAGGCATATCACTTCTAAGCGTAGAAGAAAAATATATTAAAGAATTTTAGAGAAGAAACGAAGGAATTTTTTTTAACGACAATTAAGTGAAATAACAATGGACAATTCAAAGACGCTGTTCTTGGGTTTTTTTGAATCGAATAAAGCCTTTGATGGAGTGCCATGGGATAATATTTGGAAATATTAAGAGAAAGGACTAATAGTCACAATTAAGAGTAGTAGAAATTATGTTCGAACCAACAAAAGTAATTCCCAAGAATTTAAAACAACAGTGGAAGTAAGACAGGAGAACACTTTAAATAGTAAAGGAGTGCGAAGAAAATACAAAGCCAGCCTACTGGGGGTGAAATAAACAAACCAATAGCTTTGACAGAACTGGCCTTTGCAGATAATGCGGTACTATTAGGTAAAAACAAAAAGGGCTTGCAATATAATCTGGGGGTATGGGCAGACACGGAAGATAAAATATGAGCATCAATATAAAAATGAGACAATGACTATGGTTACAAACGAAGCATCACGTATGGATTTCAATCATGATATATTAAGAAAGGATAGACATGGTACCAAATTTTAAATATTTAGGCACAATAATTGCAGAGAACGGTAAACTGGAAGAGAGGCTGAATAACAACGAAATTTAATCACGCCACCAATAAAGGCTTGATAAGTAAGAAGGAGATCTTAAAATAAATTGAGACACAATTATTAAATGCAATGTAAGTAACAATTCTTAAGTCTGTTTTATACTATATTATTTTTTCGTTTAAGAAAATCGTATACGATTTTCTAGTACGGTGTCAATCAGAAATTACAAATCTTGAACCAAAAATTCGTACGAAATAACTACATGTTCTAAATGCGTCCTATTTTAGCATTGGCGTGTTTTTGGCATGGGCGCATGCGTATTCTACTGCAACTGTATCTGACCGCATGTCATTTGTGGGTTAGGTTAACTGAAACACTCAAACGATGTTAAATACTACTTACTACCGTTATCCCCCACAATTTATTTTGTAGGAATAAATATGTAGAATGGAACAAGCGTTAAATATACGTTAAATTTGAAAATAATTCGCTTTCTGTTGTGATCAAATTGAACATTTTCGTACCAAAAAATAGTACAATGTAAAAGGTTCATATTTTCCATGCTAAATTCTTGAACGAAATTTTTGTATCAAAAATCGTATACAATTTTCTTAAACGAAAAAATAGTATAGTATAAAACAGTCTTTACTTATAGTTCAGAAACAAAGAATCTACACGTAGGAGACGAGATTTTTGAGGAGAATAGAAGGATGCATACTAATTGATAAGATAAGTAACGATAAAATCAAGAACAGAACAAGATTAAAAGACATTATAGAACACGATAGAGACAAACCAATTAAACGACTGGGACATCTACTACGCATGCCGGAAAGCAAGTACGCAAAAATTGGATAGAAGACGATGTTTTAGGGAAAAAGAAGTAGAGGAAGACCAGGAACAACATGTGAAAACGAAGTGAAGCATAAGACTAGAATAAAAAGGAGTCAGGAGAAGAATATGCCACAATTAGCAAATGACAGGGAAGGAGAAACACATTTCGACCACCCAATAAAAAGAAATTGTGTTGATGCAAAACTTTGCTCCTTGTCTTTTGACAGAAGACCAGAAAAAGTCTTAACTGTTCCCATTTAGTAAGGCAGTATTTGGCGAAATACGAAATCACCTTTATTCCTCATCCTTCCTTGTAATCTCACTTGTACCTTGTGATTTCTTAAGCAGACACAACTTAACAGACAGATTGGGGCGCACCACATCAACTTCTAAATGAAATAATATTGTTGTGTATTCAGTGGAACAGTTCTGTCCGAAATCATTTAGCGTTAATATAACCTGGGAACACGGAACCTGCTACAACCAACTACAGGGACTTCATGCTCAATTGTTAAAAAAAAAAAACAATATCATTTTAATGTTACTTGCTACACCACATGCAACAGTAATTACTCAAATCAAAATATTAGCAGCTTGAACAAAAACTTTTAACACATTCACTATAATCACCAGACACTGCTTTATCTAACTATTATGTGTTAAGGTCTTTGGAGCATTTCTTGGAAGATAAACATTTTTATTTGTAGCTGATGTCCAAAGTTTCCTTATTTTTCTGCACCGTGACCATATTTTCATAGGTAAAAGGTTGAAATTACAGAAAAAATTGTTTAGTATCGTCAATATTGAAATCAATTATACAGGGTGAGTCACGACGGACGCGTCGGAGTTTTATGGCGAAACAGTTTGTATTTTCCAATTTCTGTCGCTGTTAGATTATGTAAGTCAATAAGGGCTACATTTTAAAAATATTTTCAAATATACAGGGTGCTCCAAAAAAGAGTGCCATATCAAAGTTATACTTTTTCTTATGGAACACCCTGTATATTTTTACATTTTTGGATTCCTCTTTAAATTTACTTCAAAAAATGTATGAGGTTATATGGGTCTAAAGTCAACCGTTCTCGTGAAAATTGCATTTTCATGAAAATACAGTATTTTCAAAAATTTTCCACATTTGAAAACTTTGACAAGTCTGAAGAAATTCGCTTGGAGATAAGATTGACAATAGATAATGTAACACTTTGCACCACCTACATTTTTAAAATATTATACAGGGCGTTTTTTACGCTTGGTCAAAGTTGTGAAACTTTAAACATCGATAACTCATTTTTTTTTAAATACAACACCCTATATTTTTTTACACCGTCTTATAGAAAATTTAATTCTCTTTCGAAAACATTAAGGCTGTTTTTCACCTAAAATTTATATTTTCCGAGATATCGCGATTTTATTGTTAATTATTAGGGCAAAGTAATATTTTCAAGTAAGCCATGAAGGTAGACAGCGGTAATTTGAAACAATTGAAAGAAAAAACAAGAAACTTATAATTTTGTCGTTTGCCTGTATAATATTTTAAAAATGTAGGTGGTGCAAAGTGTTACATAATCTATTGTCAATCTTATCTCCAAGCGAATTTCTTCAGACTTGTCAAAGTTTTCAAATGTGGAAAATTTTTGAAATTACTGTATTTTCATGAAAATGCAATTTTCACGAGAACGGTTGACTTAAGACCCCTATAACCTTATAAATTTTTTGAAGTAAATTAAAAGAGGAATCCAAAAATGTAAAAATATACAGGGTGTTCCATAAGAAAAAGTATAACTTTGATATGGCACTCTTTTTTGGAACACCCTGTACATTGAAAAATATTTTTAAAATGTAGCCCTTATTGACTTACATAATCTAACAGCGACAGAAATTGGAAAATATAAACCGTTTCGCCATAAAACGCGTCCGTCGTGACTCACCCTGTATACTCAATTAAAAAATAAATACTTAGTTACTTAGTTTCCAGAGCTAAATTTCTCTTTCATATTAAAATAGCTACACTACGCTAGAAGGCTCATGACAAGAAAAAATGGGAAGAAATAAATATCAAACAAAAAATGTACTGGCTAATCGGAAGGATTTCTTCTCTTGCTTTACAAGCTAATTCTAAAGCCCGTATATGGGATACACTTAAGGGGATGCACATGCACCAAGTAGAATAATAATCAGATAATTCAAAGATTCCAGAACAAAACGCTAAGGAACATCGCTGATGCACCTTGGTATTGCAGAAATAGTGACATACATCTAGACCTCAACATGGACACTAATCAACACCATTAAAAAGTTTGCCAGGAGCCACGAAGAAAGGCTCCATGAACATGCAAGCTTCAAGGCGATCCAGCTCCTGGACACTACAGGATTAGTGAGATGACTCACGAGGGTTAAACCTTTTGAGTAAGTTTAAGCAAAAGTTAAAAAGCAGAGTGTACGGTAGTGTGCACGTTAATAATTAGTGTACTTTTATATTAGAATACCAAGGACTTCTGTTGGGTAAACCTTAGGCTAAGTTTGAACATTATTAATTTAGGCTAGAACTAAACTGCTCATTTTCCTAAAAGACCAGATTGCACTGATATAAACTCTGTTAGGTTTACTACAACAAAATTTAAAAAATTTATTACGTATGGATATCCCTAATACTTCATTCAATTAACACTTTAGCTGCTTCCGTTTCTCAAACCTTAGAGGTAGTCGAATTATACAAAATGTACTATGTATAACGAGAAAGATTTAGCTTTTAATTTTAGCGACGCATTCACCTAAGTTATCTGTAATGTTTTATACGAACATTCGCACGGTTGCTACCTCCAACTGCTACATTATTTACTACACTTGTTCATCAGGTTTTAACCCGTACGGTCTGAAAGTCCTGCTACGTTTAGAAGGATGCGAACGTTAACTGATGTAATGCCTCAATCCCGTTCGGGTTTATGGCGCATTGGCCACGTTCAATACCGATTCTATTCATTGAAATTTAATTTAGTTCCTGTAGGTTCAATTTCGCAATGTTGGGATCCTCGCCACACGAGCTGACATTGTCGTTTTAAATAGTTTTGCGTAACGACTTCGGTCTCTTTGTTGTATTTATTTGTCGTTTGTGTCATTGGAGCTTAGTATTTATCAAGATATTTTAAAGACATAATTTTTAAAGGACGCAAATAAAAGGCTTAATGAAAGTAACCCTAAAGTTCTACGTGAAAAGACCATAATAGTACACAAAAAAAAAGTATAAACTTGGTCATCGTTAAAAAATTTAGAAGTTGATGCAAGTTTGCACTAGAATGCAGTCGAATTTGTTGCAAATTTAGTTGTTAACTATATCTGTAAAGTTTATGAACTGAGGCGTCAACTTGCAAAACTCTTTACATCCAATTTAGTAAGAAAACTAGAAGTGGTGGCGCTGTTGACTTTAAACAGTCTGTCATTTGGTTACTAAATCATATTGCAACAAAACTTATATTTTCCCAGCTCATTTTATACATGAAAACTGTCTAACGTTGCAAAACTCTTTCAATCCACCATTACTACTACTTCAAAACTCTTTTCATCCATTCTAGAAGTGATTATTACAAAACTCTTTACATCCAGCGCCATTTTACCCTGTTAGTTATTTTACGGAATCAAAACATCATATATCCTTACCTAATATCTTTTATATTTTGCGCTTTTATTAGTGTTCTGTATTTGACAGCCGAAACGCACGTGTTTTGTTTTTAAAGACAGTCTACTGTGTTTTTGTGTTTGGTTTAACTAATATTTTGATTATGGAAACTTCTCCAACATCTTCTTGGATTGAAAAAGGAAGAAAAAAATATTTGCTGAATATGCAACTGTTCTAGAACTGCCCAAGGATTTCACTGTTTTTGATTGGAAGAAAGCAGTTGAATCTTGCATAAAGCCTCCTGGTCAATGGCATTTTTAATTTTCCATGGCAAAGCGATTTTTTATTAAAAAACATAAGTCAGGAAGTATAACTATAAAAGGTGAAATCCATTATAAAAGCAACATTGGAGTATACAAATCTGTTCTGAAAAGAGGAAAGACTGTGGCCAATATCACTCCAGAGGAACTTCCTAACAACGTTCCAGTCAAACAGTTAAAGCTAATTGATGTTGACAACCTTTTAAAGAAACACTTTGGCGTTGATTGGAGAAACAATCCAGAAACTGATTTGTCATTTTATAGAAATTTGATCGATACTTTTCATGAAGAAAATATAAATGAAAATGAAAATCCTGATGAAGAAGAAATATTGTATCCTGAGGATGATGGTCTTAGAATTTAAATTCTTTCTCCTGTATTACAACTATTTTTTGTACCGTATTTTGGAATTTCAAAAAACTAAAAATAAAAATTTGTAAAATAATTCTAATTTCTTTTAAAAAAGCGAACTATGTTCTTTAAATATTGTTTCAAAACTTTTTATATCCACAGATAGTTTGCAAAACTAATTAAATCCAAAATATATTCTAAAATAACTTTTTCCGCGATCATCTTTTTTTTCCCAGTAATTGCCGATCAATTTTTTAATGCCTTCTGCAAACAACTGTGCATTATGAACATACATAGTCAAATATAAATCGACGTATAGGTTTTTTGCGTTTCCTGTGAAATTAGTTATGGCGGATATAGAAAGTTTTGCAAATTGGCGCCTCAACTAATGAGTTTATAAATCGTGGAAATAACACAAAAGTATAATGAACAATCACTTCTTCTTCTTAATCGGTTCCTCCAGTACCTTTCGGTGTCGAGGTATGCTTTTCTATTTCTGGATTAAATTTCTCCACTCCTTCCTGTCGTTAGCTAATTGAGGCACATCTCTTCAGTTGACTCTTTTTTCTTCCAGTCTCTGCCTCACCTCTTTTTCCCATTTTATTTCTTGGTCTTCCTCTATTTCTTTTTCCCTACATCTTCATTTTCCTTTCTATTTTCGCGTATCTACTTTCTGGCATGCGTAGTAGATGTCCAAGCCATGTTAATTGATTCGTATTTTGCTTAATATCCGTTACTCCCAGGTTTTTTCGAATTTTTTGTTACTGATTTTATCGATCAGTCTGCATCCCTCTATTCTTCTCAGAAATCTCATTTCCTGTACCTGTATTATTTGTTTTTGTTTTCGTGTTAATGTCCAAGTTTCTGAACTGTACGTGAGAATGGGTACGTAAACTGCATTAAAAACACGCGTCTTGGTTTCGTTTGATATTGTCTCAACGGCTTTAAGGCCAAAACCCTAAAGACATTGTGCGCTTGGGGGGTAGCTCGGAATGCATAAAGAAGCTAATTGATAACTATGAAATTGGACAGATTTATTACAAGAAACAGATGAACACATTGACAAACAGATCTTATGGAATTGTGACTCACTGGACCCAGGGTAATTACGGCCATCTCGGCCGGTGGCTCTACGACCGACTACTGTTGACTCTTGACTCTCTACTGTCTTACTGTCTTCCTATAATTTGGGAAGACTACCAATATTTACCCTGAGTCAGCTAAAAGACTATGACGTATAACAAGGAAACACATAAAGCCGTACTTGATTGCTTCAGCTCTATTTGCTTGCTGTGACACAGTTATAACATATTACATTTTGCAAATAGAGCTGACTCTGCATAGTGTATCATGTAACCTACTAAACGGAATTTACGAAATGAGTTTACAATAACAAATCTACATTATTAAATTTATGTGTGACAATATCTCCTTCTTACTAATCAAATATTTATAAATGATTGTTCTTCGCGTCTCCCCGATGTAAACCTTGCCGCATGTGCAGGGTCTCCTGCTTCAAATTCAAACCAAGGGGTTTTATAAAATACCCTGCACTTGCGGCAAGGTTTACATAGGGGAGACACGAAGAATAATCAGCGCAAATCCTTGAGCACGAAAGGGACACCAGACTAAACATATTACTCAACAGCGTTAGCTGAACAAAAATAATACCGGCCACAACATCAAATTCGTCGAAACAGAAGTGATATTGAGAACAGCACGATACTACACGCGCAAAATTAGCGAAGCCATAGAGATACTCAAAAACCCAAACAACATTAACCGAGAAAACGGCTACCCCCTCCATAATTCTTGGAAGAGGCTGACAACCAGTAGATTAAAAGCTCCAGCGCCCGCCACGCACCATCAACCACAGCCTAATATAAATACTCCATACACGAACGACTCCCCTCTTAACCGAGCTTGGTGGCTGGTTGGTAAAACAACCTAACTTGTAATCGGGAGGTCCTGGGTTCGATTGCCAGGGCTGACTGTCATTGTAGAGGTTTCAGGTGGTTTCCTCTATGGTTAAGGCAAATGCTGGCAGTACTTCCACCTATCCTTACCCATCCTTGACTATCCACATCCCTACCCAATATCCTTGCACCTCTTACGACTGAAGAGGGGGTCAACCCCCCCTATAGCAGCCTCCGCGCGAACGGAACAAAACGTGATTTTTTTTTTTTTTTGACGACTCCCCAGTTGTTGTTTAACCAAAAACCCTGAAGATGTCCCCGATGAAGGAGGACGAAACGTTGGTTACGAAGAAACCTTCAACGCGGTTCCAACCCGGAAACAACTTATACAAATTTTAATTGTCACTAGTATAACCGATTTTTAACATCCCAAACAATTTAAAAAAACACGTTGTTATGGAGACGAGTAACTGGGTGTTATCAACGCCCTAAGAGCAATATTCTGTGAACGGCAAACTAAAAGAGACCAGTTCAAACGCAAAAATTTGCATACCAATTAATATGTTAACTAAGGTTATAAGACTAAATTACCAGCAGCATTTTCGCACTTTGTTGCTTAATTTTCAAGCAACCACCTTCGCACATTGAAAGAAAAATTATGCGTTAATTTTCATAACGTGTAAGAAGAACCTAATTTAAATTTTGCGTGCAATTACCAAAAACAGTTTTCTTCGATGAATTCCAATGAATCATTTGAGATTTTTATAATTTATTTAAATTAAAAGCATTATTTTACAACTTCTGTACTTATATTGTCAACCAGTTTGAACCAAAACTATTGTTTTTTTTTTTTTTGAAAAATGTCTTAATTTTTTTAGTTTACTTAAAGAAGAAAATCTGGAGCTGCATATTTCAAACATTCGTTACCGTCAAAACATTAAAAAATGTGTAGGTTTGGTTGTAATTCGCAAATTTAAAGAGCCAACTAATTTAAATGCCAGTGAAATATACTTTGAACTAGTACACTTGCGGTTGTATCATGAATGTAATTTTAGTGTTACAAAATTTGCATCTAGATTGCCGTTCCTGAAACTTCAGTGCAAAGCAGCACTGTTGAAGCTTTACTGGTACATTGTAATTAAATACAAAATGAGATTTACAGCGAAATTTAAAAAACCGTGAGTAAAATGCCCTTCATGTCATTAATAAAGTAATGTATTTTTCAAACAAACTGTTACTAGGAGTGTTTAAATTAAACCAGGAATTTATTTTAAAACATTGTAGGTATATACCTCCGGTCGAAAGTTTAAGACCACCGCGTTGTTACCAGAAAGGTAAAGTTAAATACAGAAAATATTGTTTAGATATAAAAGAATTTGGATATAGTGTTGGTCAAATCATTTTATTCAAGAGACCTTCTGCCTCTTCTTATTTCAAATTTGCTCTGCCCGAGATTGTTAGGGAACCACACTTGTGATTCACCATTGGAACCATACAGTCAGGTAGTTGCTTACAGCACCGAGAATCCACGCACAACTCAAGAAAAATCGTTCAGACTCTGGATCTTTAGTAAAAGGACCAACAGGAAAAACTAATTTGTTTGAGCGCATTGCTGTTGGAAAACATTTCTCTGTCCACAAAACAAGAAAAAATGTCACAGTTTGCGTTCAATCGCCAAAATTGGACAGCAGCATATTCCGTTTATTCGAAATGTTTGGTTCAAGAAGGTGAATTTTTTGATCGTCACAAAAAGGGCAAAAAAAAGGTTGCTGGCTGTGTGGTGTTAACTGTATAGCACGGAAGTGGTTTCATTATAATCTTGGGCTGTTTTTCTTGCTATAGAGTTGGAAAATAAGTACGCATTGAAGAAATCCAAAACAAGATCAGGATAAAAAACTTTAGAAGTCAACGCTGTGTCATCTGGACTACAACCAATAGGTGATGCAACAGGATAATGACCTTTAACACAAATCAAGATTGTGCAGAAGCTATTTAAAATTACATGAGGCAAAAGGTCTCTTGAATAACATGATCCTTCGTCAAAAAAGAGCTTTGGATTGCGTTTTCAGAAAAATGGAAGAGTATTACACCAGATAAAATAAAAAAATTAGTTGCCCGCATGCCAAGAATAGCAAGATTTTCGACTTAGAATTTTGCGAAGAACATCGTCACGTGTAGCGCTTCCGCCAATTTATACACACCCTGTATGCTAATACTATAGACTTTCAACGTCTTGGTCATATGTAAGTTGAGCTTAGAAGAGACCACCTTAAGACATTGACATAATTTTGGGCTTGTATTTAATTTTTTTACTCCATCTACGTAAATAAAGGTCCCGGTCATTTTAATCCAAGTTAGCTATTTTAATATTACCTATTACGAAAAGCGTTTCGTTTGAGCATCGATTCAAACAACGGGGATTGTTGTTCGAAAGCAAATTCTATAATTTTTGCTGGTGGAAAGCATGGGGTTGTGGTAAATTTCGCAATGTAGGCTCTGGCTTATCTGCAAAACGAGCAAACGCTGTCTCACGCAAAATTTACATATTAAATTGTTGAATACGTATTACAGACCTTATCTGTCCTCTACAATTAGCGATAGCACTGCCACAGCACAGTAGTTTGCTTTAAGGAGTAGGTACTTGAGTATTATTGAGTAAACGAGATGTACCAATCTGCACAAAAGGTAATCAGTCGAGATGATATACAGCAAGAAATATTTAATTTGGCTTTAAGATTCAGCACACAGAGAAATGTACCAACAAATTTTTAGTAATGATATTGTTATTAAAAATATAACTAGGTTCATTTAAAAATCACTCACAATTTTTAAAGTATCTTCCGGAAAAAAAACAGTCAGGGGACTGTAAGAAGGATAGGATCAAAATATCAGAACAGAAATTATAAGGAGCAAGATGAATTCTGACGACTATGCAACAGATGAAGGCAAAAGAAAGAGGGAAACAGGAGAAGAATATTGCTTTCAGAAATCCAAAAAGACAATGAGATCGCCAAAAAATAAAGTGCAAATACGGAAAATATGGAACAAAGAGTAGAAGTCATTAGAAAGAATCTGGAAAAAATGGAGGAAGGTGACATGAGAGTGGAAGGTAAAATAGATAGTTTGCAAACAGAATCCCGCACACAATAGCTTCTTCTTCTTCTTCTTCTTCTTCTTCTTCTTCTTTTTCGTCTTCTTCTTCTTCTTCTTCTTCTTCTTCTTGTTCTTCTTCTTGTTCTTCCTCTTCTTCTTCTTCTTCTCGTCTCCTTTTGCCTCTTTAGGCGTCGGAGGTTGGTCTCGCGTCCCGAGTCCATTTTCGCCATGTCCTTCTGTCGTTTGCAAGTGTTTTCATTTCTTCTGGTTTTTCCTCTTTCTGCTCCCCAATCCCTTATTTGATGCATCCATTTTCTTCTTGGTCTCCCCCTTTGTTTTTTGTCTGGTTTTCCTATTTCTATTATTTTTCTTGTAAATCTGTCTGGATTCATTCTCATTACATGCCCATACCAGTTTAGTTGTTTCTTTTTTATTTTTTCTATTAGTGGTTCTTGTTCTGTCATTTCTCTAATGTTTTCGTTTCTTATCCTATCCCATTTTGTTTTCCCCGCTATTTTCCGGAGGTGTTTCATTTCCATGGCGTTTATTTTAGTTTCATATTTTTTCTTTATTGTCCAGTTTTCCGCTGCATATGTTATTATCGGTATTGTTATCATATTGTGTATTCTCATTTTCACTTTTATGTCTATCTCTTTGTGCCCTAGTATTGATTTTTTGAGTAAATAGTAAATTTTTGTTAATTTGTTTGCCCTGTTTGTTAGTTCGGCGTCTATTCTCCCGTCCTCTGTTATTATACTTCCTAAGTATTCATATGTTGTAACTCTTTCTAGATCATTGTTTTTACATTTAATTTTGTTGATGTTTTGGAGGTCTTTTTGTTTTTCGTTTATGATCATAGTTTTTGTTTTATTTATATTCACTTCCGTTCCCATGTTCTCTATTTCATCGGTCCATGCATTCATTAGTTTTTGCATTTTGTTTTTGATATTTGCTATAAGTACCACGTCGTCTGCCTAAAGTAGGCTATTTAATGTAATTATTTCTAGATTTCTGTACCCAATTAATTCGTTTCCCTATCTTATCCATGAAAATTATAAATAATAGTGGGCTTAGACCCTTGCTCATTCTAAATTCGTCTGATCTTTGTCCTGCAATTTGTACTTTTGCTCTTACTGTCTGATACGTGCTTGTAATTGCGTTTATTAAGATGTTAGGTATTTCTATTTCTCTCAGGGTTTTCCATATTCCTCTTCTGTCTACCGTATCGAAGGCTGCTTTGAAGTCAATAAATGTTAGATAGAGTTCTTCTCCTTCTTCTACTTTTCTTTCTATTATATTCCTTATAATAAATATGTTCACTTGTCTGTCTTCCTGGTCTAAAAGCTGCTTGTTCTTCTCCAAGTTTTATTTCCACATGCTCTCTTAATCTCTTTTCTAGGATTTTTGTATATAGTTTGTAGCTAGTTTGGGCTAAACAGATTGGTCTGTAGTTTTCAGATTGTGATTGTTCTCCTTTCTTGTATATTGGTATTAGTAGGTTGTTTTCCCAGTCCCTGAGTATTTCTTGTTTCTCCCATGCTTCTTTGCATATTGCCCATATCCAGTCTATTCCTTTTTCTCCCGGCCATTTGAACATCTCTGGTACTATGTCGTCTTCTCCACTTGCTTTTCCAATTTTGACTTTTCCTATTGCGTCTTTTACTTCTTCCCTCTTAATTTCTTGTTGACGGTCTGTTTGTTCTACTCTGTTTATGTCTTCTTCTGGGATTATCATGTGGTATTTGCTTATATAGTGTTCCCTCCACGTTTCTAGTATTTCTTTTGTGTCTGTTTGTACTTGTCCCTGTTTGTTTTTTATTACTTTTAATTCTTTCTTTTTATTTCCTCTTAGTCTTTTAATTCTCGTCCAAAACTTTCTATTGTCCATTTCGTGTAATTCTGTTATCTCTTTTCCGAATTCCTTCCATGTTTCGATTTTTGACTTTTTCACCGCTTCTTTTACTGTATTTCTCTTTGTATTGTATACTTCTCTATCATTCTCTGTTTTTGATTGGATAAATTGTTTCCATGCTATTTTCTTTTCTTTTACCAGATTCTTTATATCGTTGTTCCACCACTTCGTCCTTTTCAGGTTGTTGTTATATTTACTTTTCCCACATATGTTTGCTGTTATTTTTTGTTCTGCCTCTTTGAATGTCGTCCATCTTTCTTCTAGTGTCCATTCTATTCGTTCATTCTCCATTCTTTGGAATTCTGTATCTGTCTCTTTTTGGTATTTCTTTTTATTTTCTTTAATTTTTAGTTTGTGTATTGCTACTCTAGTATATTTTATTGTTTCTTTATTTTTGTTTGTTCTTATTAAGCATTTCGCTATTACTAGCCTATGATTCGTTCCTATTTCCGCCTCCTTCTTAGTTTCTATTCTTTAAAATATCTCTGTTAGGTCTTGTGTGAAAGTTATGTAATCTATGAGACTTCTAGCGTTTCGCTCCTCCGCCACAAACGTATATTTATCATCCATTTTTTGCTCCCACATAGTATTTCCTATTATAAGGTCATTAGTTATGCAAAAATCTATCATTTTTATTCCATTTCTGTTAATGGTTTCTTCGCCATGTTTTTCCATGCAGCGCACAATAGCAAAAAGTTAATATTAGCTGTCCATTACAATACGTCTAATAAGTAAATAGATTAACTGCTAATTGCGTTAGAATAAAACACAGGAGACATGTTGCTAAACAGGTTATATCCGCTCATAAAATTGTTTGTTTTAAGGCTTGGCAGCATTAGCAGATTATTATTTATATAGCAAGTATATTTATACTGACTATAAATAATAATTCTTGCCGTACATAATCATAAAATGTAATCGTAGCGTAGACCATATATCAAGTGTTTTTCTCGGTATCGTTTCCAGTGGTTTATTGATATTTTGAGAGGCTTCGTAGCAAGTGATAAAAGCTCAATTTAGTTTATGTTTTGTGAGGTCCGCTAATTTTAATAAATGTGCCAATAAATATATGATATTAATGGAAACTTTTTTTTCATTTGAAAATTTGAGAGAAAATGTGCAAAGACTTTAGTCGGCACTTTTTTTGACTAAATATTGTTGAAAATACAGAAAAACAGAATGGTGAAAAAATTCAAAAGTATTTTTGTCATGTAAAGATACGTTAGATAAACGTCTGCTGTATAATTCAAAAGAAAATTCACAGCAGTTTGAAAATTATTTATAGTTACGTCTGTCGAGATGTACATTTATTAAGCAATCATGGTATATTAAAAATCTTGAGCCTTTTTAGGAAATAATGAACTTGGTTAGACTTCTTAGCGCCATCTACAAGGGCTTTCGTTTACAACCGCGTCTCTTTCACTGAACGATGTAAATTTCTGTTTAGCCGATATAAAGTAGATACTGTAAACTGAAGGTTTGAATATAGCATAAACCGTATTAGTTGAAATTATACACACTACGGTACGCTAGCTACACTATTTTCGAAATACTATTACAAAATGAGTAAAATTTCTTAAAATTAAAAGACATTAAACCAATTTTACAGACCGGTTACCAAATAACATGTTTAAATGAAAACGAATATAAAGGATATACAAAACAATTGCTTAAAAATTGGAACAGTTGGCATTATTTTTTGTTGAGTAAATCTCTTAAAAAACCATTTGTAAAATCTTTTTTATATATTCAAGTTTATGTAAAAAACTGTAAGCATAATATTTTTTTGCGAAAAATAAATGCATATTGGTATTAAAAAAAGGTATTTTGTTTATTGTTCTTCTTTGCAGACAAAACCGGATTAAAACGTGGCGTAATTTGAGTGAAATTAAAATAGTTAAAATGTAATCAAGTTTACAATTTAATAATCATGAAAATAGTGCAGTTGTTTTTAAAATTGCTCCCTATTTCCAAAAATGTAAAAATTAGCAGGGTGTTCCTTTTGAAATTGCCAGCTTAGGGTCATTTCAGGCGAAACCGGAAGTGAAACAATAGTGTACATATGTTCCAAGGGTTGTCCAAAACTCAGTTACAAACTTTACTGGTAATCAAAAATGCTTTTGAGTAAAAAGGGTTTTTTATCAAATGTCTTTCTAATTATGCAATAAAAGCTGGATGGTTCGATTTAAGTTTAAAAAATTACTTCCGAATTTGGCCACTTCCGGTTTAATCACGAAAACCGCTATACAGGGTATCATTTCCAAGGCCTACTATTTAAAATGTTGCAAGTACTCTTAACTGTATCAAAAATTCCTAATAACTCGAAAATTATTACAGATAGGTATAGGAAACGCTAATACAGATTGATGCAGAATGTAATTTTGCATTAGAAAATGAAAAAAAAGTTTGGGCATTGTCTTTGAAAAAAAACGAGTTTTACTGGTCCAAAGTTGTATTAAAAGAAAATTAAATTTTGGACACCCTGTAAGTAATGCATTGATTGCAAAAATTCCAGGATGCACTCAAAGGTTTTTTCTAGGCATGGTCTAAATTTAAGCGTTTTTTCTTCAAAAATGGTGGCGTTAGATAATATTAAGCATCACGATGAAAATCAAAACATTTTCAAAATAGTCCAAAGATCTAAAAAACGACTGCACTTAGGTATAGGGAATGCTAATAAAAGTCCCTCTAAAATAATGTTTTAAATCCAAATACGCAATAAAAAATAGACCATTGCATTTGAAATAAGAAAGTTGACGTCAACTTCCGGTATTTCCGGAACTGTCGCCATATTGAAAAAATTTTCATTAAACAGATCAGATGCCATTATGGTCATAACCAAAATTTCAGATTCGTACCCTTTTTTATTCTTCATATATTTTTAAGTACCGGTCTGAATCAATCGCCCTGTATAGCGTCAGTCAATTTTGCATATGCACTTTTGCCATAAAATCTTTTTTCCATTTTTGTCAGACGTCGCATTTTCGAATAAAAATGCTGGTACGGGTGATAAAAACGTTAAAATATCGCCGGATAGGTGTCAGAAACGGGGAACAATTTGTCTAATTTAAACTTCTTTGTAGCTCTTACCGTTTACGAGATTTCAATAGTGGCTTTTCTATGTGGCCCTTCTATGTGGACCAGTGGCGTATACAGAATGTTTCCATGGGGTTAATAAAAAAAAAAACGATATAATATGAACCGATTGATATAAATTAAAAGAAACAATTAAACCAAGAAAAAATTAAAGATAAAAAAAAATAATTACTGAAAATAGGTTAAAACAATATTTTAGGAATCGTTATACATACAGGGTGAGGCATCACTTATGACAACCCCATTCATTTTGTTATTGGAAAGAGTTATCAAAAAAAGTTTCAAATAAAAGTTGTTTGATACAGTATTTCCCAAAATATTGTTATGTCAAATTTTGGTTTTCTTTGGTTTTTTTAGGAGTTACGGCACCATACTTGTTTTTTTTTTAAATGGCACTATACAAATTTTTTTATACGGTTTGAAAGACATTTTCTTTCTCTTTTCAACGCACTAAAACTTTTATATCCTTACATAACAAAATTTTTAAGAAAATCGCAAAAGAACATTTTTGTTTTAAAAGCCTACGGTATTAATTAATTTCCATTAGTAGGCGTTTAAAATGATATAGAACGGTAAAAAATGTATTACAGTAGTTTTGTGTTAACCGTTGTAACCTTATTAACTTCTTTCAAAATCTTTTGGCATTCGGTATCATTTTCAAAGCCTACCAATGTAAAGTTGTTCTTTTGCGATTTTCTTAAAAATTTTGTTATGTTAGGGTATAAAAGTTTTAGTGCGTTGAAAAGAGAAAGAAAATGTCTTTCAAACCGTATAAAAAAATATGTATGGTGCCATTAAAAAAAAAACAAATATAGTGCCGTAACACCTAAAAAAACCAAAGAAAACCAAAATTTTACATGACAATATTTTGGGAAATACAGTATCAAACAACTTTTATTTGAAACTTTTTTGATAACTCTTTCCAATAACAGAATAAATGGGATTGTCATAAGTGATGCCTCACCCTGTATACAAATATAGGTAGGTACAGTATTTATTTTTTAAAGACGTACCTTTAGTCGTCTCGGGTTTTTAGCTAGTTCGTCTAATACTTCTTCTGTTGTAAAATTATTAATTCGCCATGCCCGGGTGGTTGAACAAACCCAGCTTAACTTTAATTATCTTACAAAAGTAAGAAAATACGCACGCCCTGTATTTTTGTATTTGGGCATTATATTCTAAAATGCTTACACTGACAATGTCATAATGTTCTTGGAGGGGTTTCAACCCCCCCCCTGCATACGCCACTGATGTGGACCACCCTGTATAATAAAAAATAAATGTTTTTGGTTCTCCTACACTCCTACGTGCTTTCTTTCAGGGCTAGTCAGATTATATTAAAATACGCCCTCGTGCGCGTACAAACTTAGTAGATTTTATCAAATGAAGTGCCAATCCTTAAATATCCCGATACTAAGACTATTTGGCCCTACACCACTATAATAGTAAACGATCCATATATTAATATTTACACTCACAATGAATCACTTAATTATTTCCAACATTTATCTAAAAATAATGCGGTTAATGCTTAGGTAATTAAATCATTATCACGACATTCTACTGCGTCAACGTTATCTAGATTAAAATTCAGTGAAATCGCGTTACCAGATAAGATAAGCGAAAATTAATACTAACTAACACTTTTGTTCTAATCATAGTAGCCATATTATTTACACTTGTTGGAAAATATTTTTACAGGATGCGAATTATTCAAGTGCTCCTGGTGATTTTCAGCGCCTGCTACTTGTGCTTCGTTTCGGTAAGCAACGAATATTACTAATTAATTGACACAACCACGAACGACTTACTTTCGTCCATTAAACCTTAATTTTATTTTTATTGCAGGGATTGGGAGAGAATTTGTTTGAAAGCGTGCAGCCAAAAGCAGACGTTCCATGTAGCTTGAGTAATGAAACCAATTCAACTTTTTTCCCTTTTATGGAATATGTTGATAAGTGCACATTTGTAAATGATGGAGAGGAGATAAACGTTACTTGGCCTCAAAGGTAAACATTTTTGTTTTTTAGCGAGTGTATAAATTATCCTTAAGAAAGTACAACGCTATGGAAATTACAGTTGATGAAGTAAACATGTACTTCATTCTATTTTTTGACGATCAAAAATATTTTGTAGAAAGCAACTATGAAACATGATTTAAAAATTTTTAGTGGAGTTTTATTAGCGGAAATTAGGGGTCAATATAAAAACAAAATACGAATATGTGGTAATAAGAAATGAAGGGTGTTGGGTGAAAACAAAGAAAGTCAATTTGTATTAGATCTTTGCAATTCGATTATAAAGATTTTAAAGTCGACAATTTTTTGTTTGTACAGGGTGGTCCAAATTCGATGGGATTGCATGGGTATCTCGCTTAATAGGCAAGATAGAGAAACGGTTAAATTACCAAAAATGGGCAGTTTTTTGGGACATATTCAGAACCGTTTTCAAAAATATTCTATCATTTCCGGTTTTTGAGATATTAGAGAAAAACTGTCATATTAATAATGTGTCATATCTCCATTATTGTTGTAAATATCAAAAAAGTTTATCAACAATATTTTTAGATATTTTTATGTTAAGTTTGATTACACTAAAAAAAAATTTTTTGCGCTCGCCGTTAAAAAGTTATGACACAAACTTACCTTTTTTTAAATAGAAGCTATAGTTGGCTATGGTCTATTTAAATTCATTATTTTTTTCTCATTCCAAATATATAAGGGTTCATGTATTTGTTTTTAATAATACGCAAGTTACAAAGGTTTTTCAATTTTTTTAAAGATGAAAAACAAAAAGTAGGCTGTGGAAACAAAAAAAAAACAAGAAAAACAGAAAATTATAGAATATATTTGACAACTGTTCTGAGTTCATCTCAAGAAAGTGCTCATTTTTAATAATTTAACCGTTTCTCTATCTTGCCTATTAAGCAAGATACCTATGCAATCCCATCGAATTTGGACCACCCTGTACAGCTGCATCAACCAAAGTTTATTTTACTATGGATTATATTATAATTAATGAGTATTAATTATTTATTGTAAATTTTTTAAAAAATAATAAACTATAATAATTAGTTACTCTAAATTCTAAATGACCTGTCAAATTTATTTGACATAATAGACATTTTGAACATTTATTGTAGTCGTTTATCTTTTATGTACTCGTATTTTCAATTTGTCACTTTTCATAGTTTTTGAATAAAGACAATTAATTTTATTACGTAATTAATGTCCGCTTAGATTCTAAACTTATTCAAATGTTAAGTTGACACTTGCTTACATTTTGGCACTTGCTTTGCATAAGCACGGCCTACTGCGATGCATAAAAATGCAATTAAATGGCTACTTTTTTGAAAAGTATTGAATATTTCAACAACTACGGGGTTTAGACATAGGACACTCTTCATAAAAATTGAAGGGGAGAAAAATGCTATCGAATAGCATAATAAAACAAGGGTGTTTACACTTGAAAAAAATCAGTTATGTCACTTTGAAGTTTGGAAAGTTTGGCATTTTTTTGTGAACACCCTGTATCAATAAATTTAAATTTTTTATTATTAAAATGTTGCTCTATAACCGGACTAACCTTATTGCTACTAAAACTTATTTCTTAACTTCAAGAAACGAAGTCGCTACGATTTTTTAAAGTTAAGCCTGCTTATGTCAGATTTTTCGGAAAAAAATTAATAAGTTGGTAACAGTGTCACAAAATCAAAAAATGAGAAGACATTCATGTAGAGGTTTAAAAAAATCTTTGTTTTTGATATAGCGCGAAAATGGAACACCCTGTATAGTTGAAAATAATTTAAGGTCATGTAGTAAATTACCACAAACAACTTTTGTATGAAACTTTTTTTTGTGAAATTGTTACAAGACGAGTTATTGATCCGTTACGTTACTTTTTGGACACACTGTATATTAAGAGGTCTTAAAATCATGCGAATTTTTTAGTCACGTCTACGAGTATAACTAACTATACTTACAATTAGTTGATAAAGTTGGTTTCTCCTGTTTTTGATTATAGGTTAAATAAACGAAAAAGTTTCTGGTTTTTAAACAGGTTTATTCGTTGCAATTTTTAGAAAGATCCTACATGTTTCGCAGATGTAATTTTATCTGCATCCTCAGGGCTAAAATTAATTTTTTGTTATTTTTTCAAGTTTTTTCTTTACATATTTTGTTTATAAAAATTTATCACCTAGTTTATTAAAATTAGTATTAATAGTACTTACAAGTACTACTACTTTTAAGTAGTGACATCTTTATTTTATAGTGAAAACAATAACTTATCGAACAAGAAACCTGTTTAAAAACCAGAAACTTTTTCGTTTATTTAACTATACTTACTTACATACAAAATTTTACTTATTTAAATATGCTTTATGTGTTCGGATATAAATAGATTTCAACGCAGCAAATATCATAATTTTCAATTTGTTTTAGGACAGCCTTATACGAACAATTCTATGACAAGACGAAAGTGTGCTTGGACAAAGACTGCGCAGATTTAATCGACTTCCTGGCGTGCGTAACAGCTTTGCGTGAAGAAATGATATATGCCATGCAAACATATTTCCCAGGTTGTACCAAACCGTAGCTGTTGTCATTGAATCTATAGCAAACTTAATTATTCTAAACTGTTTTTTTTTTTTAATGGAAGTTCTTAGGTTCAGCGTTATTTATAGTTTAAGTATTGATTATAAGCTGTAATATTTTTTAAATTATGATATTAAAATGTTTATGAAATTTGGGAAAAGTGCAAACACTTTAGTCTTAAGTTGAAATGTATAAAGAAAGGAAGATTACTCAATACTAGAAAAGCAAAGGGATTACCACAAATAAAAAATACTGGAAGATTATGGCTGGAAGTACAAAAATAAACAAATCAACAAAGAGTATTTATTTATTCCTAAGAGTAAATTATAAATATTAAATTAAATAACAACAAATATTTATTGCAACAATTATCGTATGATTCTTAAGTTAAATTTAATTAAATATAATCCACTATGAGATAAATCCTTCAACGGCTGTAGCTAATCATTAAATCCTAATCTGGTATTACGGTAGCTGTTTCGGCGATTTTTTCTCAGCTAAAAATAATGTGTTATGATATGAAATGAGGACAAAATTTTTCTTAAAGTACTTACTAGGTTTTCGATGGAACAAAACCTTCTCTAGGACGATCACAGGAGATTCGAAGGCTAAAACCCAAAATATGGCTAACAGTATAGAAAACCATAAATTTCCCCAAAACTGATGAAACTATAACAAAAATTTGTCTCTTCTTCAGCTCTGCTTTAAATTAATTGTACTTAGAAATAGGCATTTACACTTTTAAATGCTTATATACAGGGTGCACCACGACCCTGAGATTCTTCGATAGCTCCTTTATTAATGAAAATATCAAAAAATGTTTAATACAAATATTGTGCGAACCTATTTTCTACATAACCTAAAATTATTTTTAAGTATACAGGGTGTTTCGTTTGACCGGCACATATAAAAATTTATTTTTTTTAAATAAAACACCCTGTAAATTTTTACATTTTTGGATTTCTCTTAAAATTTACTTTAAAAAATGTTAAAGGTTATATGGGTCTTAAGTCAACCGTTTTCGTAAAATTTACATTTTTGTGAAAATTTTGAGCGATACAGCACTTTAAATTTTTTTTTACAATAAAGTTATTTAAAAAAGCGGTAAAATTTCGTTTAAAATTTATATTGACAATAGATTAATTAACACTTTCCGCTAGCTATATTTTAAAAATATTATACAGGGTGTTTTTTACGCTTGGTCAAACTTGTGAAACTTTAAACATCGATGTCTTTTTACTTAAATGCAACACCCTGTATATTTTTACATTTTCTTGTAGAGAATTTAATTGTCTTTCGAAATTATTAAGCATGTCCTATACCTAAAGTTAATATTTTTCGAGCTATCTCGATTTTTATTAGTATTACTAAGGCAATTAAAATATTTTAAAGTGGGCCATGGACGTAAGTCGTAATTTTTCAAAGAATTTTCAAACAAAAGAATGAAAAGAGCTCCAATTTTAATTTTAGTCCAATAATGTACCCCTTTTCCCCGAAATTTATCGTATAAATTGTTTAAAATTATATCCTTGTTCATGTTCTACGCACAGCCGTAGATGTTGTCTCAAAGACTCTAGCACCTTTGATAACATTTCGGGGGTTATACCATTAAAAGCAACACAGGAAGTAATGCAATGGCCGAACACAGAATATCCTAATAGATGGA
Organism: Elmis aenea; assembly: GCA_947652605.1. NCBI lineage: Eukaryota > Metazoa > Arthropoda > Insecta > Coleoptera > Elmidae > Elmis > Elmis aenea. Next base: position 28,093,337 of record OX393583.1, on the reverse strand, counting down.
TAGGGCGAAGTAGACCAATCTCCTGGCCACCTAGGTCACCTGATCTTACCCCTATAGATTTATTTTTGTGGGGACCCATAAAACAGGTGTATCAAGACACCCCAACAACTGCTGAAGATGTGCAGAACAGGATTCGTGTTGCTTTTGATGGTATAACCCCCGAAATGTTATAAAGGGAGCTGGAGTCTTTCAGACAAGGTCTACGGCTGTGCGTAGAAGGACATAATCTTGAACAATTTATACGATAATTTTCGGTAAAATGGGGTACATTTTTAGCCTAAAATTAAAGTTGCAGCTCTTTTTATTCTTTTGTTTAAAAATTCTTTGAAAAATTACGACTTACGTCCATGGCCCACTTTAAAATATTTTAATTGCCTTAGTAATACTAATAAAAATCGAGAAAGCTCGAAAAATATTAACTTTAGGTATAGGACATGCTTAATAATTTCGAAAGACAATTAAATTCTCTACAAGAAAATGTAAAAATATACAGGGTGTTGTGTTTAAGAAAAATGACTTATCGATGTTTAAAGTTTCACAAGTTTGACCAAGCGTAAAAAACACCCTGTATAATATTTTTAAAATGTAGCTAGCGCAAAGTGTTAATTAATTTATTGTCAATCTAAATTTTAAACGAAATTTTACCGCTTTTTTAAATAACTTTATTGTAAAAAAAAATTGAAAGTGCTGTATTGCTCAAAATTTTCACAAAAATGTAAATTTTACGAAAACGGTTGACTTAAGACCCATATAACCTTTAACATTTTTTAAAGTAAATTTTAAGAGGAATCTAAAAATGGAAAAATATACAGAGTGTTCTATTTAAAAAAATTAAATTTTTATATGTGCCGGTCAAACGAAACACCCTGTATATTTAAAAATAATTTTAGGTTATGTAGAAAATAGGTTCGCACAATATTTGTATTAAACATTTTTTGATATTTTCAATAATAAAGGAGCTATCGAAGAATCTCAGGGTCGTGGTGCACCCTGTATGTCGTAGGCATAATGTGAAATCCGGCATTTTATAAAACTCCTAGACACAAAACTATTAGCTTTATTTTTATTATTTATTTTAAAAAAAACTTTAACCAACCTTTAACCTAACCCTCATTCATTTGGTCAGTAGTAGAGGGTCAGGTTAAAGGTTGGTTGAAGTTGTTTTTAAAATAAATAATAAAAATAAAGCTAATAGTTTTGTGTCTAGGCGTTTTATAAAATGCCGGATTTCACATTATGCCTACGACATATACACTACGGGCTGTCAAAGTTCAAATTTTCCACTTACCATTTCCAGATCGCTAAACCTTTCTGGTACCTTCCTTGAGTAAACACGTATGTACATAGAAGTTACGTGTATCAAATAGACACTATAAGTCAAACGTGCTAAAACTTGAAACGCTGGCAGAGATAGAAACCAGTTAATAGGACCTGCAATGATTAAAAAACATTACTTTCCTTACGGATTCAATGATAAGCTAAGAGTTGCAAGTTTTTATATCGTTTAGCCTCATACATTTTTGAAGTGGAAAGCTTACTTTATCTGTCACAACGAAAACCTGTTTAAAAAGGCTACATTAGAGCGCAGAGACATAGACTAAAAATGCCGAAAAGAATAAAAGCACGAATAGTTGTGAAGGATAGAATATTGCCAAAAACAAAATGGAAAATAGCAAGAGATATGAGGAATTAAATATTTAGGATGGGAAGTAAACCTTTTAGGGCTACAGTGCTTTTATATTATAAAATTTCAATGGCAACCAAAAATAGATGCGTTTTTCAAAAAGTAACAGCTAATTGAGAATATTTCGAGAGAAAATTCAATAAGATATATCATTTTTTTTACATAATCATCTTCCTTTTCAAGACACTTCTTACACCGGTGCACCAGCTTCTTTATTTCATTGGAAAAAAATGTTTTTGTTGTGCCTTGATTCAGCAACGCACCGCTTTTTTGACCTCGTCATTATTCAAAAATCTTTGTCCTCTCAAAGCGTCCCTCAGGAGCCCAAACGTACGATAAACAGTGACAGCAAGATCAGGGTTGTATGATCTAAGATCTTGATCTTCGAATGGTGTCAAGAGTGTGAAGGCGTACGCTATCATGAAGGAGAAGAACACCTTTAGACAAAAGTCCTCCACGATGACTGCGTATTTCTGGCATTAGCTCCTCTTCCAACATGGCACTGTATCGGACACTAATCATGGTTTCGCCCTTTTTCTAATAGTGCTCCACAATTGGCTCGTTCATATCCCAGAAGCGAGTGTACGAAACCTTTCCAGCGAAGAGTTGAAGACTTGAAGTTGTTCTTGGTTGAAGAAGATGTAGGCCATCATTCTGATTTTACTTTCAGGCTCATGGTTATTAATCCACGTTTCACCTCATTGAAGGACGCTTTGAGATAACGAAGATTCGCATGACGAGGGCAAAGAAGCGGTGGCATTCATATCTCAAGACACAACAAAAACATTTTATGTTGTTGATAAAATAAAGTAGTTGGTATACCGTTGTTAATCGTGTATTAAAAAGGAGGGTGACTAACTAGAAATGATCAGTTAACAACGTACGTACAAGTGTATTTACTATTAGCCAAAAAACCGATACAATCGAATATACAGGGTGGTGCTTTTTTCGATGCTCACCATTGCTATCTTGGAAACGGTAAGAGATACAAGGTCGGTTAAATTAGAGAAAAGTTGCACATTTTTATGGCGATTAAGAATCTGAAATGAAATAGTGGATATTTTAATTCGTTTTTGATTTATTACAAAAAAACTGAAAAATGTGATTTTAGAAAAATATTATTATCTTCCCTACCACTGACTCTATTTCATTTAAACTAGATCACTTTATGTTTTTGACCGTCCTGGGTTTGATGACGTCAACAGAAATTTTCTAAGCCTTCTAGATTTCAAGTTGCGATAGTCAACTTTTTTATTTCTTATGGCCGCCATATTGGATTTTTACACCATCAGACAGACAAAAAACTTAGCTTCTCAAATTGGTAACCAAAATACCTTTTTTCTTTCAAAAAACTTGTTGAAATTTGAAAATTTGTATAAATAATCTACAAAATCGAGAATGCTCTGAAAAACAATTGAAACTATGATATAAATAAAAGACTGAACATTTTATTGGTCTAATGATAACAAATTGAAAATAAATTTAAAACACCAGATATAAGTAATTATTTAAACTGTTCAAAGTGTCCGCCGTTATGTATTATACAGAGGTCAGTCCTTAAATTCATTTCGTCCACTGCCTTTAGGATAGTCTGTCGCGGAATTGAGTCAAATGCATTTTTTATTTTACGACGAAGATGTTCAATATTATCCGTGGGGGTTGCATAAATAACATCTTTTACATTGCCCCACAAAAAGTAATCCATGGGCGTTAAACATGGCGATCGTGGAGGCCAATAAACAGGACCAAACGTACCAAGCCATGAATTTTGAAAGCGTGCATTTAAATATTCTCTTACAATTCGGCCGTTGTAAGGACCAGCTCCATCTTGCTGAAACCATTGAAGATTTTGAATGTTTAATAATGGCAATTCATCTAACATATCTTCTAAATTTGTTTCCAACAATCTTAAATATCCAGGCCCATCCAAATGTCCATCGATGAAAAAGGGACCCAGAATCGTATTATCTAAAAGACCAGCCCATACGTTCAGCGAATATCGAACTTGCGGCCTAGTCTCTCTTATTAAATTGGGATTCACTGTAGCGTAATGATGAACATTTTTCCTGTTAAACATTCCCGAGTTTGTGAATAAGGACTCGTCAGTCCATAGTATTTTTCTGGAAAAATGTGGGTCTTGCTGCAGTTTTTTCCTAAACCAATAACAAAAGTTCAATCTTCTGTTAGTATCACCAGGATGAAGAGTTTGTACCCTTGAGAATTTATAATCGTGGTAGTTATGTTTTTTTATTATTTTTCTGGCATATCCATCATTAATACCACACTCTTGAGCAATTTTCCGGCTGGAGTTTTCTGGATTAATTGCTATTTGAGCCAACACATTCACTTCATTAACATTAATCATTTTCCTATACGGCCCTCGTGGTCTTTTAAACATGCCATAATTACCCAAACTTCTTGAAATCCTCGTAAACATTATCCTGTGGGGTTGCTCTCTCTCTGGATATAAATTTGCGTAATTTTCAGACGCTAAAAGAGAGTTTTTATGGTTTCGAATGTAGACATCATACATTTCCTGCTTTTCTTCATTCGTAAACATCTTGATAATCAAAAAAGACGATAAAGAAACTCTACGTACGTCACTTGCACGCAATCTGTCACTATTATTGATATCATAGTTTCAATTGTTTTTCAGAGCATTCTCGATTTTGTAGATTATTTATACAAATTTTCAAATTTCAACAAGTTTTTTGAAAGAAAAATGGTATTTTGGTTACCAATTTCAAAAGCTAATTTTTTTGTCTGTCTGATGGTGTAAAAATCCAATATGGCGGTCATAAGAAATAAAAAGTTGACTAACGCAACTTGAAATCTAGAAGGCTTAGAAAATTTCTTTGACGTCATCAAACCCAGGACGGTCAAAAACATAAAGTGACCAAGTTTAAATGAAATAGAGTCAGTGGTAGGGAAGATAATAATATTTTTCTAAAATCACATTTTTCAGTTTTTTTGTAATAAATCAAAAACGAATCAAAATATCCAGGTTTGCTTTTCAGATTCTTAATCGCCATAAAAATGTGCAACTTTTCTCTAATTTAACCGACCTTGTATCTCTTACCGTTTCCAAGGTAGCAATGGTGAGCATCGAAAAAAGCACCACCCTGTATAATGTGATCGTAGAAAAAGTATTGTACAAAACTCGAGTTGTAAAGCAAATACGCAACTTTTCCACTCGTGCGTAATATGCTACTTACAACTCTTGTTATATGTATGTACATATTATAATACACTATTACATACCTCCATATCCAAACAAACACGCAAATATTAACCAAGAAACGGCTATTGCCCATACTGGTCTCACAAATCCTATATGAAACGCATTTCCCCATTGGTCATATTCTTGCTCCCTGAGAGTGCTGTGCCCACCGAATATGCAAGCCATCATAGTGCTTAGTGCAACTGCCCAAACTATTAAGACATAAATCTGAAATCAACAGAATGTGGATCAGTTAAAATAATTGCAGCCGAGCAGTTTAGTTTTTCGAAGTTTATGATAGCTAGTAAAGTTTTAAAAGAAGTTTAAGAGTCCGATTGCACAAAGTTGTAGTAAGTAATTTTTAAAACTAGGTAAAATTACAGTAGTACCACAGATGCTGTTATTCCCTATTTTTAGAGTTACATGTAAAATATTTTAACACTACCTAATGTGTTGTACAGTCGGATTTCAGCATTAAAGAAAACGGGATAGGCTGGGTTTTGATTAGGAAATATTCCTTATATCTAAGTACTTTTGATAGAAAAAGTTAATTTAGTTTAACTGCACCTAATATACATAACTAATTTTTTAAACACTAATTGAGCATTTTTCCAACTGAAATTTTTTCTATAATTCACTGTGGTAAATAATTTGCTTTTATTCTTATTTCAGATATCTTACAAAAGACATATAAATGTTCTTAAAAAATGTGTATGAAAATATTAAACTGTACAGGGTGGTCTATTTTCGATGCCCATACAGGGTATCTCGGTTATTATCAGAGATAGAAAAAAACTAAATACTTAAACTCGATTTATTTTTTCGAGAGAAATTTATTGCCGTAAACAGATTTTTGATATCTTTTTTAATTTTCGAAATATAGCCAAAAACCGATTTTTGGCACTTTTCAAAAATGTTAAATATCTCGTTTAAACGAGAAGATAGAAAAAAACTTTAAAGACATTTTTCGCATGATTTTTTGTGCTTAATAAGATAGCGATGTTCAATTGTTTTTTACTTATATCAATGCCGATATATTGCACCTAACTTTCTTAATTTAAATGGCAACCATAGGGAAATTATATATTTTTGAAAAACGCAAAAAATAAGCTTTCGATTCATGTCAAAGCCAACTATGGTTGTCATTTAAAATAAGAAAGTTAGGTGTAATATATCGGCATTGATATGAGTAAAAAACAATTGAACATCGCTATCTTATTAAGCACAAAAAATCATGCGAAAAATGTCTTTAAAGTTTTTTTCTATCTTCTCGTTTAAACGAGATATTTAACATTTTTGAAAAGTGCCAAAAATCGGTTTTTAGCTATATTTCGAAAATTAAAAAAGATAATAAAAATCTGTTTGCGGCAATAAATTTCTCTCGAAAAAATAAATCGAGTTTATGTATTTACTTTTTTTCTATCTCTGATAATAACCGAGATACCCTGTATGGGCATCGAAAATAGAACACACTGTACTATGCCATTTTAGGGGGTTTTACGTTTTAAAACAAATTGTTTGCTTTTAAGAAGGTAAATTTAATTATTTATTAATAAATAATTACAGATAAATGTAACCTTTAACAAATTGCTTGAGTGCATTTGAGCAATACCCTTCAAACCTTTTTTTGTGTTGCAATAATAGCATTTTGTTATTACAAAATTATTTCGAAGTTTGATTACAAAATATTTAAACAACATATGTGTTTACAAATTCTCAGTAAACAATTGATAACAAAACTCGAAGGTGATCAATCGTAATCAGAAACATATCAAATCAAAATTAAATACTTTTATAGGTTAATCACAGATAAATATGTAAAATGCAATAAGTCATTATTCAATGGTTTTCCTAATCTAAAATTCTTTTATGGAAACCAAACAGTTGTTATCCCATTCTTATAAAATTTAAAGGACTTTAAGTTCCACAAACAAGTAAATTTTCAAGAATTCCAAATACAGGCTGTAAGATACAGGCAAGAATAATAGCTGGAAACCGATGTTTAGGAGCACTAAACAGAGTACTGAGAAATTAAAATATTTCTAAAAAAGGAAAGATAAAAATATACAATACAGTAATAAGACCAATAGTTACATACGCGTGCGGAACATGGACGCTAAGCAAAACAGAACAAACAAGACAAAAATGTGGGAAAGGAAGGTCCTAAGAAAAATATTTGGCGGAAAGAGAAATGGAGTTGGGTGGATAAGAAGAACAAACGAGGAATTACAGGAGCTCTACAAGAAACAAATATCATAGGTGTTATAAAAGTGCAAAGATTAAGGTGGTTAGGGTATCTGGGGAGAATGACGGAAATAAAAGTACCGAAACTGGCAATGACGCTAGGGGGAAGGAAGAGGAGGGCGACTCAAATCAAGATGGAAGACGAAAGTGGAGACTGGAGAGGGATATAGAAATGTTAAAGTTTACCGGATGGTGAAGAAAGGCCAGTGGTAGAGAATGGTGGAAGAAAATAACCAACCAAGCCATGGGCCAACTTGGCTCACAGAGCTAGATTATACAGGGTGTGTAAAAATTGGCGGAAGGGCTACACGGGGCGATGTTCTTCGTAAAATTCTAAGTGGAAAATCTTAATACGAAAATGTTGTACCATGCTTGCTGTGTCTGCAAGAGGTCCTCAAAGTTTTGACATTTAGTCCTTTAATAAGCGTTCTTATTTAATACTTGCAAATGAAAAAGCTGCAATTTGGAATAAAAATAGATTTCGAATAGTATTTTTTCCTAGATATTGTGTTCTTCCTTTCAAAAATTGGTGTTGAAAATATGTAAATCACTGATTTTAATGACAGTAATACATATGTCAACATTGTCATTAGCTGTCATATCTGTTTTTCCCTCAATTATTTCTAGTTTGTGTTAGACGATACCAAAAAGTTTGCAGCTATGTTTACGCACTGAAGGCTTTCAGTTCGAACAAAAATTGTAAATACCTAAGTAAAAATTGCTGATAAAAAAATGTCCAAACGCAAATCAATGTATGCAATGTTGCCAATTTTTTTTTTCTTTTAATGGTTCCTGAGGCCATAGGAAGCATGGTACAACATTTTCGTATTAAGATTTTCGACTTAGAATTTTACGAAAAACATCGCCCCGTGTAGCCATTCCGCCAATTTTTACACACCCTGTATATATCACACTCACCTTGGGTATTTTAAATGTAGCAACATCCCTTTTAAAACGAAAAATGCAATATCCAAGTGCAATTCCGATCAGCCAAGGCGCCGCGCGCGTGTGGGTCACGAGATAATATTTTTTTTGGTACTCCATTTCATCCCTAAAACATACCGTGCAAACGTTTTTGTTGCCAGAAGATTTGATAACTTACCCATATAAATTGGATAACAGCGCTATGAGTTCGTATCTCCAGGCGATGCCAAACGGTATTGCTATTGCTGTGACAAATAAGACACCAAGGGCCGCCATGCTTAATTTTGGCCAGCGCCAAAGAGGAATAAGCACTACAGGAGACAGTAAAAACAGTTGGGTATCTACATTTAGATACCAACTGTGACCAGCACACTAAAAAAGAAAATTTTGTTTTAATATTAGCATCAAGTAATAATGTCATTTACGTAAAAACACCGGCAAAAGTACTTTACTGGACGAGAAGACAGTTTTGGGACGAGCCGTAGGCAAGTCCAGTAAAGACACTTTAAGGGTATGTTACGTAAAATATTTTTCCTGCATCCGCAACTGACACCAAAATCACTATCGTCACCATCCATAATGAAACAATAACTTAACAAACTACAGGTGAATACTCGCTTGGTGGTATAACGACTCTTTTTTGACAGCGCAAATCAACAAAACAACTCATCACCATGGCAACCAGCTACTTTCCGGCCTAGACCGTTAGACAACTCATTACCATGGCAACCAGTTACTTTCTGGACTAGGCCAGTAAAGATGTATTTTTCAGTCTGAAAATTGATCCGAAACAACTGATTTTCTGGACAGACGCTGAAAAAAGTATTTTGCAAATAAACATTCGTGATAATGATTCCATGATTACAAAGTGCTATTTTTGCAGCATATGAATTGCACACCAAATTCCTGAAGGACTGGTTATTTGAGTTAACGACTATTTTAGTGAGGTTTTTTGACTTTGTTAGTACCTAACGATAGATGGACTTAAGACTAAGCAGAAGTAAAATAAAACATTAAAGTTTTAAAACATTATGCTTTAAATATATCCATGTAAATTTTTGATGTACCTAAAGATTATTAAAAATACCAATAATTACCAGTTTTTCAATATTGACATAGTTTTGGACGTACAACAGGGTTGACCACCAATGCTCAACACAGGGATCTTGAAAGTTTGTGGTCAAATAGGGATATATTGGCCCAGATCCGAAGTATGGTAAGAGTGTACAAGAAATTAGCACGACGGCTCCCAATGCCGGTGTTAATCTTTAAATTACAACAGAAGATAAATATAACATTAAAGCTTTTAAATCGTACTGGCTTTGAACCAAAGAAGACTTTTTTAAATGATTTTCAAGTTTAAACTTTCTTCAGAAAATTTTACGCGAGCAATGATTCAATTTTAACATTAGGTTAGGTTAATCTTGAAAATTTGAAACAACGCGATGCTTAGTGCCACAGAATGAGCTAAAAAAACTTACCTGATAAATCTATGGAAATAGTAAAGGGGAATATTGAAGGATGTTCCTTTTTTCATAGCGTTTAGATAAACATAGGTCATTAACAATCCACTAAGTAGGAAGAAAGTGTCAACTGATAAGCCTCCACTGATTATTAACATGCTGTGAAGAGATTCTGTCCACTGAAATTTAACAGGAATTAAAATCCTTAGTAATTTGGTTTGATAAATACATAAACCGATTAATTTGTAGATAATATAATTTACTATTCGTAATTCCAGTGATTCTGAGGGACGCGCCTCTCAGGAGAGCGCGATATATGGGGGAATGGACGAAAGTAGGTGGTCTACAAAAATTTTAGAAAGGATACCAACCAAGAAGAGGAAAAGAGGACGACCAACAAGGAGCTGGAGAGTAGATATAGAAAAGGCAATGACAAACAGAGGTTTAGTAGAGGACATATGTTAGGACAGAAAGAAATGGAAACTTCTGACGGAGAGGAGGTAGTTGCCGTAGAAATCTGAGTATATACAGGGTGCGCCATTAGTGCGATAAAGTCCATTATTGCCCTTAATGTCAACTTAATAAAAAAAAGTTTTTATTGAAACTTATAGTATTTCTAGACGTGCATGTTTTAAAATTAGTTTCAAGTATACAGGGTGTTTCATATAAGTGGGGCGTCACTAAAGGTATTTTTTTTAAATTGAACACCCAGTATATTTTTGCATAATCGAATTCAGCAAGAAAATCTCCATATGACAGTAGTTTGTTTTTTTTATTTTTTTGCGACGTTGCCAATTTATCTCAAAAAATCTTTGAATTTCCAGAAAAACAGGGTACAATACTTGTCAAGAGCGCAGCGTTATGAATAATAATTGGCAAATGATATTTTGCACATACAAAGTCAAAAGATGTAGTCATAGTCTAAATACATCAAAATTAATTTATATTATACAGGGTGTTTCTTATAGATGTGTCAACTTCCCAATTTTCAAACATCAATAACTTTATTTTTTCAAATGGAACACCCTGTATGTTATTACGTCATTTTGTTGCATTTTTGTTTTTCTTCAACTTTTCTTAATACTTACCTATACCTAAAATGAATATTTTCTGAGATATTTACATTTAACTTATTCTTATAAGCGTTGTGTAGGGATTTCCTAGTTTTTTCGGAGTAGGCCCCGACTTTGACAATAGAAACAATAATTTCTGTAGTAACAAATGTCAGAGTAAATTGATGTCAATTGTTAAAACAGAAATAAATGAGTATTACATATTCAATATGAATTTTCCAAAAAAAGAATTGATTGATACGGTCTATGTTCAGGGTGGAGTATTTTCGATGCCCATACAGGGGGATAATCTCGGTAATTATCAGAGATTTAAAAAAACTAAGTACGTAGTCTCGATTTCTTTTTTCGAGAGGAATTTATTGTCGTACACAGATTTTTGATATCTTATTTAATTTTCGAAATATAGTCAAAACCGGATTTTTGTCAATTTTCGAAAATGTTAAATATGTCGCTTAAACAAAAAGATGAAGAAAAACTTTAGACATTTTTGCATAGTTTTTGTCCTTAATAAGATAGCAATATTATTTTTTTTAACTCATACGAATATCGATATATTACACCTAACTTTCTTATTTTAAATAGCAACCATAAGCAAATCATATATTTTTGAAAAGCGCAAAAAGTAAGCTTTTGATGTATATCAAAGCCAACCATGGTGGCCATTTAAAATAAGAAAGTTAGGTGTAATGAATCGATATTTATATAAGTAAAAAAATTGTTTACGACAATAAATACCTCTTAGTTTTTTTTAATCT
>OX393583.1:27928639-28081774 GCA_947652605.1 Elmis aenea | reverse complement strand
CGACTTTGACAATAGAAACAATAATTTCTGTAGTAACAAATGTCAGAGTAAATTGATGTCAATTGTTAAAACAGAAATAAATGAGTATTACATATTCAATATGAATTTTCCAAAAAAAGAATTGATTGATACGGTCTATGTTCAGGGTGGAGTATTTTCGATGCCCATACAGGGGGATAATCTCGGTAATTATCAGAGATTTAAAAAAACTAAGTACGTAGTCTCGATTTCTTTTTTCGAGAGGAATTTATTGTCGTACACAGATTTTTGATATCTTATTTAATTTTCGAAATATAGTCAAAACCGGATTTTTGTCAATTTTCGAAAATGTTAAATATCTCGCTTAAACAAAAAGATGAAGAAAAACTTTAGACATTTTTGCATAGTTTTTGTCCTTAATAAGATAGCAATATTATTTTTTTTTAACTCATACGAATATCGATATATTACACCTAACTTTCTTATTTTAAATAGCAACCATAAGCAAATCATATATTTTTGAAAAGCGCAAAAAGTAAGCTTTTGATGTATATCAAAGCCAACCATGGTGGCCATTTAAAATAAGAAAGTTAGGTGTAATGAATCGATATTTATATAAGTAAAAAAATTGTTTACGACAATAAATACCTCTTAATTTTTTTTAATCTCTGATAATTACCGAGATTATCCCCCTGTATGGGCATCGAAAATACTCCACCCTGAACATAGACCGTATCAATCAATTCTTTTTTTGGAAAATTCATATTGAATATGTTATACTCATTTATTTATGTTTTAACAATTGACATCAATTTACTCTGACATTTGTTACTACAGAAATTATTGTTTCTATTGTCAAAGTCGGGGCCTACTCCGAAAAAACTAGGAAATCCCTACACAACGCTTATAAGAATAAGTTAAATGTAAATATCTCCGAAAATATTCATTTTAGGTATAGGTAAGTATTAAGAAAAGTTGAAGAAAAACAAAAATGCAACAAAATGACGTAATAATATACAGGGTGTTCCATTTGAAAATATTAAGTTATTGATGTTTGAAAATTGGGAAGTTGACACATCTATAAGAAACACCCTGTATAATATAAATTAATTTTGATGTATTTAGACTATGACTACATCTTTTGACTTTGTATGTGCAAAATATCATTTGCCAATTATTATTCATAACGTTGTGCTCTTGACAAGTATTGTACCCTGTTTTTCTGGAAATTCAAAGATTTTTTGAGATAAATTGGCAACGTCGCAAAAAAATTAAAAAAAACAAAATACTGTCATATGGAGATTTTCTTGCTGAATTCGATTATGCAAAAATATACTGGGTGTTCAATTTAAAAAAAAATACCTTTAGTGACGCCCCACTTTTATGAAACACCCTGTATACTTGAAACTAATTTTAAAACATGCACGTCTAGAAATACTATAAGTTTCAATAACAACTTTTTTTTATTAAGTTGACATTAAGGGCTATAATGGACTTTATCGCACTAATGGCGCACCCTGTATAAATATAAATAATACACTCGGTCAAAGGACAATTGAGAAATAACAACAGAGTGTTTTGGTAAGACAAATGATTGGAAGGGAAGCAGAATAAAAATGTATATGAAAAAGGGGGCGCAAATACAAAAAGGCTGAGAAACACTGGTTAATTCCATTCTTATTAAAGCGAATGGCACGACTGATGTAACTATTTACATATACAAAACGTTAAAGACCTTACCTCTATCATATCATTAAAATTAAAAACGGGTCCATTGATAAAAATCGAATAAGTATGACCAAGAACAACCCAGCATATGCTCAAAAACCGAATCCCGTTTAAGCAATCCAGCTGATCGCCGCTCTTCGAGGTGGTTAACAATTTTCTTCCGTTTGTAAATACAGAAAATGCTACCAACGCTAAATGGGCTGGTTCTAGAAATCAAAAAATGCAAAACTTGTTACATTTTAGAGAAAAAAAAAACAATAAACAATACCTTTATCATAAACATATAAATACACATCGTAGGCTGTAGATAGGATCATGATGGTTACCAACAAAGTAAAGAGAGTGCTGTAACAAAAAAAAGTTAGTGGATTGGAAAACTGTCTCTATTTTTTACGAACATTTTGTGCTTTGAGGCTCGGATGGATTGTGGACATACTGTCACGTTAGCTTTAAGGCTTAATCTTAAAGCCATCGTGCTCTTTGGGGGGTCGTAGCTGGGGATCGTAGAATTTACAAAAATTATAATCAACTTATTTGAGGAGCAGAATTATTAATAGAAACCATAATGACAACTAAACCACTTAAAGAATCTTACATTAATTTTCAGTGAACATTACTGAACCAGGGAGTCGCGGGCCATCCCAGTTGTGAATCAAGCGATGACTGACTGTCTTCCAATTGTTCTAAAACGATTCTTAACTAATACCCTGGCTTAGCCACTTGACATTTAAACAGAAAATGCATGGTGGGTACATATTGAAGAGAATTCGCTTATTGTGCGATTACAACATTCGCGAATACTGTTAAGTTTGCATTTTGAAACATAATACTTTTAGGCAAAAGATCCTCATATTATGCATATTTAATACTAGAACAGTACAAGTTACTAAAAACCGTTTTCCTTACATTGTTATAATGGATCCGTTGGTCAATTCAGGATTAATACTTTCTTCAGTTTGGCATAGATAGTCTTCGAAGTTGGCCGATAGACCTGGGACTATTTGGGACAAGATATCGCTGACAATCTCTGTAACGTTGTCACTAGAACAACCATCTGGAATGCAGATGGACCAGGAAAATATCGCCCCGAAGGACGAACCGATTTCTACGTTTCTTGTGTTTGTTTGTAGTGAATTGATTAATTTCCTCTAAAACAAATACAATCATTTCATCTGAACGGAATTATTGATATGGTCAATAATATATTAAAAGGCGCAATCATAGTTTATTTATAAAACAAAACATGTACAAAAAAAATAATGTATTGAAGCAAAAAGTAAGTATTGGAAAGTGTTTACTAGTGTAGTATTCGTCTAAATTTAATCAAAATTATTTGATAGGACCCTTGATAAATGAAGGAAAAAATTTGTAGTATGGGTTTGCTCATGGGAAATGAAGGACTAATCACATCCCATTCAGTCGATGCCGCCATATACAAGAAGAAGAGGCCGACTAAGAAGATTGGAAATACAGGCAAATATGAAAACTAGCAAGCTAGCACGTTATGCCCGGGTGTAAGATGTAAAATTTTGGGTCCTTGGGACAATTTTTTATATTTTTTGTAACTCTAGTGTTACCTATGCCTTAATAATGAGTTATGGTAGTTGCGATTTTGAAAAATAATATTCCCTATAGTATTTTTTTTGAGATTCTGTTTGAGACACCATACTTATGTCTCGCCGTCTAGTGTCCACTTGGACGGCATGACACTGTATTGTGTTATTCGAAAATGAAATAAAAGCAACAGAGAAGAATCGTGGCTCAACGAAAATGTTGTCATACAAAAAGTAAACCTTTGTACGTTGATTTTCTAGTTAGACAGAAAATTGGTTTTCCCAAGAATTGCAACAATACCTTTTTATAGATAAAATCTTCTATTGTACCTATTAAAAGTTAAAAATCATAATGGTCTTAATGTTACCATTAGTTGGTGGTTGAAAATTCTTTTTAAATCTGTTAAAAATCTTTTTGTTTTCTTTTGTTAAGTATTTCAGGAAATTAATACTTCGTTTATGAATCTGATATATATTTGATATCAATTAATTGAGTCAAGTAAAAATCTGTGAACAATGTATAAAATTTCATCACCTCACTTGTATTCTAGTTTTATTTCATGAATGAATTGTGATGACTCACACTGTTGTTCATAAATCCACAAATTTGTTGGTCATAGTTTTGTATCGAGTGGTCCACAAACACTCGAACTTATTGCAACATAACTAGATAATTACCAACATAACGCGTTCCAGCATTTTTACAATAACACGTTTTTCACAACACAGTTTTTGGTTAGATTCAAACACTTTTAATTACCTGTAAATCAATTTTACTTTTATTTTGCATGTTGGAGGGTAGTATGAGGCTACCTATGCAGTGTTTTCCGTGAATTTTCCCAGCTATTTCAGTATTAGCCTGAATTTTTAGACACTGGTCGAATGCTCCGAAATCCTGGACGTTTCCAGAAATTATGCCTGCTTGAAATTTTGATGTCGCATCAAGCACTACAATAAATAACAAAATACATTGCTTACGGCCTTTTCATTAGAGGTTTCTATAACTTTTGTGTCGAAAAAGTTTTGTGTAACAAGAACAAGGAGAGAACAATTGGTAAATTACAAAAGCTGGAAAGAATATAGGTAACTAAAAAAGAGGAAATGGCATTCAGTCACCAAATTTTTGCTACACACATCACAAATATTTTTAAATTAGGCATTATTCCCTTTTCGAAAACATTTTCAATTGACTTACTGCTTACAGCCCAATCTTCTGACGCCGATAGGGCCGCCACATAAGCGTCCAATTGCTTGGAACATTTTGTTTCAAGGCCTTCAATGTTCTTGCGAATACTTTCTGCAAAGTTATTGGTGTAGATCTCCGATTTTACAGAAAACGCGAACAAAATTAATAACCACAAAATTTTCATTTTCTTTTCCCTCGACAAACCGTCACTGTATGCAGTAAATGAAAAATTTACTCGTTATATATGAAAGTGCTATCAGATCTTGAAGATCTCGAAAAATTGGTATCTTAAATAAGTTGAAGAGTTTACAGGTAAACGATTGCTCAAGCACATCAAGGTTACAATATTTGTTATCAGATTTTAATTGTTGTAGGTGATTGTTTTAAATCGGGCAAAGTTTAGAATACAAGTCGGTCAGGTCAATGTCCTTTTTCCTATCTTTACCATCAATTTGGGATGCCCTGTATCAGTTTAAACAAAATAAAAAAATGCTTAGTTGTTCAGCTTGTGTAAAATATTTAAAAAAAATTTAATATCGCTAAATAATATTACAATTTTACTTAAGAATTGTTGCAGTAAAATTAAATTGTTGTCATTTAAATTACCTTTAAGTCTACAATAAAAATAATCGCAATGTATAATTTACAATAAAAATTACATTTTTTTTGTTTTGTAAATCTACGCTAGTAGCGTTCTGAAATATTAAAACTGGTCTATAAAAGACCTCCCATTAATTTATTTCTTAATGAGCAGTATTACGATTTATAGTGGTGGGTAACGAATTCCTAATGTTTTGGTTCGTAAAATTTATGTTATTTGATTTTACCTCATTTTATTTTATCTTCCATTACCTGGTCCAATGGAATATTTGATCACTGGATTGCTAAAGTTTATTTGTCAAGGCTTCTATCAACTGCTAGGGTTGAAGTGTCAACTGTGAACGAGGCAAAAGTCACAGTTTTAAATTCTGACAAATCAGCTGCATAGAGAAAAGAGAGGATCGGTCCAAGGACGCTGCCCTGCTGTACTCCAGCTCTGATTTCCCTCATCTCCGAACACTCATCTTCTTGTTTAATTCTAAATATATAAAAGTCCAGCCTGACTCTGTCTATCTGTGACTGACTCTATAACGCATGAATATAGCTACGGGTTGACTTATGTCATACTTGACAATCATCATGAGGTTATGTTATTATAGTAATCTGTAATGTTATTATAGTAATCTGTAACGCGGGTTGACTTATGTCATAGAAGTACTTGACAATCCCGTCCTAGGACGGGCTAACTGCTAGTTCTAAATAACCGATTGGAAATTTATGATTTCAGTAATTTAGCATATTGTTGTGGTAGCAATTTATTTAATTTGTACACAACTAAAAAGATAGATGAGCGAACTTGTTTCTTTTCTAAGTCTGTGACATGAGTGAAAATTACATGAGTTTGAATAAATGAAAGATATATTTACCTTTAAAATATTTCTTATATTTATTAAATCATTTATAACCAAAACTCTTTTTGGACGGGAAACTTTTCAAAACTTTTGTTGCATGTCTAAGAAAAGCATATTTTAAAAAAAAATACCTTTTTTGCAAACAGTTTTTAAGATTTCAAGTAGGTGGATAACGACCGATTGGGCAAATCCATGACTTTTTTATTTTATTGGTATAAACATTTCGAATGATGATACTAGTTATACAAGCAGTGAACTTTTTCAGTATAAACTATTAGACATAAGTAAATTTACCTTTATTTGAGATTTTCATAAAAATGTTTATGGTGTAAGGCGGCATAAAATTGATTTACAAGCTTTCATTTTATTTTTGCACAAAAATATACCGTCTTCTCGGTTGCTCTAAAATAATTTAAAATGCTCTTAATTTTTTAACGATTTGGGTATCCTGCTTTTCCCAACTGAACCTTGAGCTGATGGTTTATTTCAAGTTTTTGCAACATCTTCGACATCTTGTTTCCTCATTGAATATGTACAAAATAAAATAATAGTTTAACTAATATTTTTTCGTTATAATGATAAAGTCTAGAAGATCCTGTAACTTAACCCTTAACCCGTAACATGATATTTTAACGGCAATACGAAACATGTGGTCTATTAGACCAGGACAAATATAAACTGAATCAGATGTAACAAAAACTTTATTTTTAGCAAATAGCAAAGAAATACATATACGTAAGTTTTATTAAGAAATAAAAAACATAATTTATTGATTTTGAAGACAGGTAAGGTAAACTTTCCTACTGCACTCTAGACAGATGGCCTTTGAGCAGCGAACACATCCATAACTGCCAACTGGTTTGCTAGACCAATACGTTTGCATAATATCTTTCACTACGTGACAAACACTACAAAACTCAAAGTTGTAATAGTAGGAATATGCTTATTATTGGCCATTGAGAAGGTTCTTGTACTGACGTATGCGTAGAGTGTACATTGTTTCCGCAATCAGCAGATATTCCGCAGCTAAGGTCTGTTAGACCAATGTTTCGGGCTAAGGGTTAAATACGCAAAAATTACAATAAAAGACATAATTGAAATTTTTAATTTAGTTATATTGTTGTATAACATACATTTTGATAAATTAAATTACTATAATGTAGCTTATTATTTTTTCTACGATTGATCTCTTGCGGATATGTAGTACCAGTTCCAAGACACTTGCCTTTTCATCCGTCGCAGTCTGATGAATAATTAATTATTTTTTTTTTACGATAATAAATTATTTCCTTAATTAAAAAAATCTACCAACAAAATTATTATTTTGGCAGGAAACAACATTTCCAAAGTATTCATTGTGTTTTCCGTGCAAGTTATGGCTTAAAATTTCTGCTATTTAGGTTAAGGGCGAACTTTGGGCGTGTTTTTCTCAGCTAAAAATAAAAAAGTAATACATTTTCAAGCAACTTTTTAAAAAATATCTCACCACTGCTTCTACCAAATACAATTTTTTCCAGAACAATTACAGGAGATTCGAATGCAAGCACCCAAAACACACTTACAATAATGGAAAACCACAAGTTTCCCCAAAACCGATGTAGCTTAAGAAAAACATTTCAAATAAGTAAATAATTCACTCTCATTGTTATTAACTCACCATGTATTCATCGCTAAACAACTCGGGTACTTTTCTTAAATAAGTGTACCTGCATACTATTGGATAATGAACTAAATATACGCTGTATGTCAACCGTCCTAAGACTTGGAAAATGGGTACGGACAGAAAACGGTTAATTGGACCTGCACACAAGACGATGCAATTAAAATTTATTTAATTTAAAGATGTACCTAAGAGAAAAATTGGGCTACAAATAATTGCATTTGTTTGATAATTTATAATCTACTAGCGTAGTGACCCGGCTTCGCTCGGTGAATTTTTTTATCAATCACAGACTACTCGCGCTTCGCGCTCGCGCCCGGTGGACGTTTTTGACCTTTTGAGAATTTTGGATCTTTTGGGAATTTTTGTATCTATTGAGAATTTTTGTATCTATTGAGAATTTTGAAACTTTTGTGATATTTGGATCTTTTGGGAATTTTGGTTCTTTTGGGAATTTTTGGAACTTTTGGGAATTCTCATATAGCCTATGTTCTTTCCATGGTCCTATAGATTGTCTGTGCCAAATTTGGTCAGGATCGGATGAATGGTATAGGAATGCATAAAGGACATACAAACATACATACATTCATTTATACAGGGTGAGTCACGACGGACGCGGCGGAGTTTTATGGCGACGCTTTATATTTTCCAATTTCTGTCACTGTTAGATTATGTAAGTCAATAGGGACTACATTTTAAAAATATTTTCAAACATACAGGGTGCTCCAAAAAAAAGTGGCATATCAATGTTATACTTTTTCTTATGGAACACCCTGTATATTTTTACATTTTTGGATTCCTCTTTAAATTTAATTCAAAAAATGTATAAGGTCATATGGGTCTGAAGTCAACCGTTCTCGTGAAAATCGCATTTTCATGAAAATACAGTATTTTCAAAATTTTTCAACATTTAAAAACTTTGAGAAGTCTGAAAAAAATCGCTTGGAGATAAGATTGACAATAGATTATGTAACGCTTTGCAGCACCTACATTTGTAAAATATTATACAGGGCGTTTTTTACGCTTGGTCAAACTTGTGAAACTTTAAACATGGATAACTCATTTCTTTTAAATACAACCCCTTATATTTTTTAACACCGTCTTAAAGAAAATTTAATTCTCTTTCGAAAACCTTAATACTGTTTTATACCTAAAATTGATATTTTCCTAGATATCGCGATTTTATTGTTAATTATTAGGTCAAAATAATATTTTCGAGTAGGCTATGAAGGTAGACAGCGATAATTTGAAACAATTGAACGAAAGAACAAGAAAGGTTTAGTTTTATCCTACGCATTTTTAACATTTTTTTATAGTGAAGAGCAATTTCACGTTTAAATCGCGATTTCTTAAAATTATTTATGCATTTATTTATTGGACCAGTATGATAAGATAATTAGTAAATTATATAAACTATTTTTTTGTATGATACGACTTTCGGTTCTACCAAAATGTCTTTGCTTAAATTCTAGTTCCACGCATTTTGCAAACATTGTGTTTTATACAGTGTGCACAATGTTTAATGAAGGTAAGTGTTTATAGCGTGTTAACTAAAATATAAATACACAGAAAATATTTCAAATTAAGACCGTAGTAACTTTAATTGAACATTTATAAAAATATTTCTAGTGATGACTAAAATGTATGTTATAATAATTCAAAAACTTTTGAGACAATCACTCCTAATATGTTGCGTAATGTAAGGCGTTTACTTGAAAAGAGGATCACAATGTGTATTTAAGAGGATGGTCGTCATGTTTATTGTAATCGGCTGTTAAACTTTGTTTTTGAATTATTATTACATACATTTTAGTTATCACTAGAAATATTTTTATAAATGTTCAATTAAAGTTACTACGGTCCCAATTTGAAATAATTTCTGTGTATTTATATTTTAGTTAACACACCATAAACACTTACTTATATTAAACATTGTGCACACTGTATAAAACACAATGTTTGCAAAATGCGTGGAACCAGAATTTAAGCAGACATTTTGGTAGAACCGAGTGTCGTATTATAAACATACAAAAAAATGGTTTATAGGATTTAGTAATCATCTTATCATACTGGTCCAAGAAATAAATGCATAAATAGTTTTAAGAAACCTCGATTTAAAAGTGAGATTGCTCTTCATTATAAAAAAATGTCAAAAATGCGTAGGCAAAAGATAAAACTAAACCTTTCTTGTTCTTTCTTTCAATTGTTTCAAATTATCGCTGCCTCCCTTCATAGCCTACTCGAAAATATTACTTTGACCTAATAATTAACATTAAAATCGCGATATCTCGGAAAATATCAATTTTAGGTATAAAACAGTATGAATGTTTTCGAAAGAGAATTACATTTTCTATAAGACGGTGTAAAAAAATATAGGGTGTTGTATTTAAAAAGAATGAGTTATCCATGTTTAAAGTTTCACAAGTTTGACCAAGCGTAAAAAACGCCCTGTATAATATTTTAAAAATGTAGGTGCTGCAAAGTGTTACATAATCTATTGTCAATCTTATCTCCAAGAAATTATCTTCAGACTTTCCAAAGTTTTTAAATGTTGAAAATTTTTGAAAATACTGTATTTTCATGAAAATGCAATTTTCACGAGAACAGTAGACTTTAGACCTATATGACCTTATACATTTTTTTAATTAAATTTAAAGAGGAATCCAAAAATGTAAAAATATACAGGGTGTTCCAAAAGAAAAAGTATAACTTTGATATGGCACTCTTTTTTGGAGCACGCTGTATGTTTGAAAATATTTTTAAAATGTAGCCCTTATTGACTTACATAATCTAACAGCGACAGAAATTGGAAAATATAAAACGTTTCGCCATAGAACTCCGACGCGTCCGTCGTGACTCACCCTGTATATATATATAGATTTTATATATATAAGATAACTCTAGTGAAGCGAAATTTGTCAAAATATTATGCGAATTCTGCTTGAACGTTTTTAAACAACATTTCTTGGGCATTCTCAACATCTGCCACGTTTCAGTTTTTGCGACTCTTGTAACTGCCTTTGTGAAGTTGATGGTTCTTGTAGCTTTGTTTTAGTAGCCAATAGAAGTTTCCCTCGTTTTTTTTGCTTGCCAATCTTTATTTTAATGACACCATATAATGTAGGAATTGAAGATACTTATGTCTATAATATTATTTAAAAAAAACTGCAACAGGCCATCTTCGTGTCGTCTCTTCACAGTACATCTTCGAACAAGCTTGTCCATGGTATCTATACCTGATTTTGTTTTATTATAGTCAATAATTAGTGGTGTCTTCTTATTACCTTCAGAAATTTCACCAGTTTCGTTCGTAGTTGAGAGAACGTAACAATTTTTACCTTTCTTTGGAGAATAAGACACTAACATAACGTCGTCTTAATAGCCAAGTTTAGTTGAATGTACGTCTCTTCTTCATGAATTTGCTAATTCCTTAGAGAGCTCTGGTCTTTTATTCTGTGCAATTCTGTACCTAGCAATGTTAAATTCTTCTCTTTCAATTCCCTTGCACCAGTGGCGTACGCAGGGCAGGGGATTGCGGGGGATAAATCCCCCCCGAAAATGTGATAACGACTGAAATTATAATTACTGCATTTCCAAACATATAAAATACATCTTCTTCTTCTTAATCGTTTCCTCTTGTACCTTTCGGTGTCGAGGTTGCTTTTCTGTTACTGTATTATCTTTCTCCACTCCTTCCTATCGTTGGCTAATTGTGGCACATCTTTCCAGCTGACTCCTTTTCCTTCTAGTCTCTTCCTCACTTCTTTTTCCCATTTTATTCTTGGTTTTCCTCTAGCTCTTTTTCCCTCTATCTGCATTTTCCATCCTATTTTCGCGTATCTACTTTCTGGCATGCGTAGTAAATGCCCCAGCCATCGTAATTGATTCGTCTCCATCTTTTTCTTAATATCTGTTACTCCAAGTTTATTTCGGATTTTTTCGTTACTGATTTTATCGATCAGTCTACATCCCTCTATTCTTCTCAAAAATCTCATTTCCTGTACCTGTATTCTTTGTTTTTGATTTTGAGTTAGTGTCCAAGTTTCTGAACTGTACGTGAGGATGGGTACGTACACTGCATTAAAAACTCGCGTCTTCGTCTCTTTTGATATTTCCTTCTTACTTATCAAACATTTATTTGTGGCGTAGTAAAATTTCGTCGCTGCCGCTATTCTGTTATTCAGATCTTCCTCCAATTTACCATTTTCTGCAATTATTGTTCCTAAATATTTAAAACTTGCTACCTGTTCTATCTTTTTTTGGTCTAGCATTATTGTAGCTGGTTCATGATTTTTTGCTATAACCATAACCTTTGTCTTTGTTATATTAATATTCATATTATATCTGCTTAATGTATCTGCCCATACGCCTAGATTAAATTGCAAGTCCTTTTCGCTTTTAGCTAATAACACCACATCATCTGCAAAGGCTAATTCTGTTAAGGATATTGGTTTTAGTTTATTCCAACCCCAGTAGGCTTTCTTTGTGTTTTGCTTACATTCTTTAATAATTTTATCCATAAGAATTATAAAGAGCAGAGGACTTAATGTGCCTCCTTGTCTTACTCCCACTGTTGTTATAAATTCCTGGGAACTGCTGTTGTGGGTTCGCACATAATTTCTACTGCGCTTATATAAACTCTTGATGGCGTTTAATAATCCTTCTCGAACTCTACTTTGTTTCAATATCTTCCAGATCTTTTCCCTTGGCACTCTATCGAAGGCTTTAGAAAGATCGATAAAGCACAAATACACCATCTTTGAATGTTCCATTGATTTTTCACTTAACTGTCTTAGCGTAAAAATTAGACCTTGCGTGCTTCTACCCGGTCTAAATCCGCATTGCGCCTCTTCCAAATTACTTTCGAAATGTTTTCTTAATCTCTCCTCCAATATTCTTTCATATAATTTTTCTACTACACTAAGTAGAGATATGCCTCTATAGTTTTCGCAATTTTTGCTGTCGCCAGTCTTGAATATCGGTAATATAACAGATACCTCCCAGTCCTTTGGAATATCTTTTTCCTGCCAAGCTTTATTTACTATTCTTAACAGCATTTTCTTACCCTCTACTTAATCATTTCAGGTAAAACGCCATCATGCCCTGCTGCTTTTCCAATTTTCATTTTATGAATCGCTCTATCCAACTCATCTTCGGTTATTTCTTGTTCATATTCTTGTTCAATTGTTTCGTATTTCTCCTGTCCTTGTTCTTCTTCCTCGTCATTCATTGTGTTATCACTTTCCAATAACTCCTTAAAATAATTACCCCATCTTTCGATAATTTCTTTTTCTGTTGTCAGTATTTTTCCCTGTTTATCCATTATTTGCTTTAATGTATGGTTTTTATCTTGTTTTAGGTTTTTTAATACCTTGTAGAAGAGTTTTTGATTGCTCGCATAATGTTCTTCCATTCTTTTCCCAAAGTCCTCCCAAGTCTTTGCTTTTGCTTCTAGCACAGTCCGTTTCGCCTTTTCTCTTTGTTGTTTATATTTTTCGTAATCTGTTGGTTAATCAGATTACAGATTAAAATACATTTAAAATATATTATATGTTTGTATATTTTACTAATAAATGCTATTTTTGGGTACATTTGACATTGAAAATTTTAATAAAAATGCCTACAGCACTATTACCGCCCCCCTGGGCCCCCGCACCTTTTCCTTACAACTCACTTTTTGTGTCTTGTCCTCCGTCTTGGCCCATAGGTCATTTTACAATTTAACTATTAACATGCCCCGTTTGAAATAAGTCAGTATTATTTTTGCAAATTAAAACAATATCCCACACAGAAATATTTTTCTGCGTAGGCCACTGCCTTGCACGTTCGAGACTCGTAAAAAAATTATGGGTGGTCACATTTCTCCGTGATTTCTCGAACCCCTCCTCCATTTCTAAAACGACTCGTCGATTGCGTTCACGCTGGTCGCTGGTCCCCTGTTTTAGCACTGTATACCTGGCAGTTGTAAAGGTTTGAGGTTTGACTTTCGCAGGATGCCCAAATCTTTATACCATATTTTTCTAACTCTAATGGTATGTATTGTTTAAAGACACCTACCTCGGAAACTCAGCAGCTGTTTGTTAACCGTTATATTCGCATAAGGAATGTATGCATCTTGGAGAGTAGTTAGTCAAAATTCAAAAAGTGTTTAAATCGGTGCCGGTCTATCTGGGTCTCAATTTTTTCTTTTTGCTTCAGAAGTATCAAAACGAAGGTATTGAGAAATCGCAGAGAACCTATTTTTTTTTGTTAAATAAAGGACGTCCATCTTCAACATTCCACTAAATAGAGTATTAAAAATAATTTTTAACCTATAAACCCGTTAATAACATTCCCAACCTTTTCAGGTGTAATAGACCTCATCTCTTCACTAATACGATCTTTTAAATTTTCGATATTCTCCGGCCACTTAGCATAAACTTTATTTTTAAAGTGACCCCATCATTGAAAAAAGAAAAAATTCTCTATCAAATGAGTGTAATATAGGGGTATCTTGTCAAGCTGTCATTACAAAAAATTCAATTGTTTTTTATTGCACTTTTGCTATTCGAAAAAACATTAATTTTCTCATAGTGGAAAACTAAGTACCAACTTTTATTTAAAACATGTTTCCCTAAAGTGGATACTTACTGAGATATATAGCATATTTCAAAGCTTTTGGACACACTGTATAATAAATTATTAACAAAATTATAACTCAGCTTGGCCTGCACTTGTTAATTTAAGCGGCACTGTTATTTTTGTTTTGTTTTAATGTCTAAATCTTACCTCCATATCCAAAAACGCAAGCGAAAATCAACCACGAGACTGCCACAGCCCAAGCTGGTCTAACACATGATGTATAAAATGCGCTCCCCCATTTGTCATATTCAACTTCTCTAAGAGTGCTGTGTCCACCCAGGATGCAACTGGTCATGGTGGCCAAGGCAACCACCCAAAGTAGTACAACAACCAACTAAAATGAATTCATTAGTTGAAATAAATAAGCTCCTCATTAAAACATATAGAAATTTCAAGAAATAAACAACAGAAGCAATTTAATATCCCAAAGAATTGTTTCTTGATTCTTTTTCCGATCAAATACGGCTCAAAAGGCTGTAGCAATTCTAAACGCAATGTGCTTAGTATAGAAAATGTAACAATTTTTCAGTTTATTAAACGCAAACCTTCAATTGGTTCCTAGTTTTGTTTGTAAAACACGATTAAATATTTAATTGTTAATTTTATAAAGTACATTTTTAGATTTTGCCTCAGATTATTACTGATTAACAGGAAATTCCCAGGCGATAACCTAAACATTTTCTATGGAGGTAAATTAACCAAAACTTGAATTGTTAAAAAAAGTTAAATCAAACAATTACTTTACCCTTGGCATTTTAAAAACAGCAACATTTCGCTTCAGATAAAAAATACAATATCCAAGCACTATCCCAATCAACCAGGGGGCAGCTCTGGTATGCGTCACTAAATAGTATTTTTGAATGTACTCCATCATATCACTAGTAACATTTTAGAACATAATAAAACAGGAAAAACATATAATTTGTTTTGAAGTTACCCATTAAAATTCGTTTGTAAAGCTATCAGCTCGTTCGTCCATGTGATGGCAAATGGAATCGCCATTTCTGCAACAATCAGTGCTCCTACAGCCCCCAAAGTTAATTTTGGCCAACGCCACAAGGGAAAGAGCAAAATCGGAGACAGTAAAAACAATTGCATATCGACGCTTAAGTACCAGGTGTGGGCGGCACACTAAAAATGGAAACAATCAAATATGAGATCCACTGACGAAAAGATGAGAGTCTTAAAACTAGTGTAGAGATAAATGTATTAAAATGAATTACATAGGGATTTTGGTAACCATTAAAGATTAAAAAAATGTTGGCAAAAAATTTGGTTTTACGGGATTGTTCCGAGAAAACTAACAAGGAATAGTGAAGAAGAATACTGACCAAGGAACAACCGCTTTTACAGAGGTCTAGTCTTACTTGTATTTCTCTGGAACCGTTTAAGTTTTTTTTTTTTTAACTTTGCACTATTTTACTGGCAAAAGATACGCGCATTGGTAAATAGAAACATTTAGATTTTATCTTTGGCGGTTTCAAATGACCTTTATATAAATTTTGTTTCTGTACTTCAGCAGCGGCAGGTAGAACAAAATTAAAATCGCGTTGTGGAGAGCCAACATCCGGATAGGCATGTTAAGAAGGAGAAGATTATACGAACTGGGCCCCATTTGCATATTTTCACTTCAAATTCTTGATAAGCATCTTTTAAAATAATTCTGATTTACCCATTTCTCTACCTCCAACGGTTTCCAAAATACTTACGGTCTTCATGTTGATTTATACACCTTCTAGATATGAAAAAGATATTTTTTTAATAGAGGAGACAGGTTTTTGTTACTATGCTTTGTTTACATCCAAATCAAATAATTCAAACACCTGCTAAATTTAATCATTGCACTTTGATCAAAATGCAAGTATTCTTAAATTTAAAAAAATGTGTTTGAAGTGATTTAGAAAACTTAGATAAACATTGAATTAACTTGTTTACCTTACAATACCTGTATTAACTTACTATTTCTTCAATGTTCACATAATTCTGCACATACAATAAGGCCGACCACCAATACTTCTTGCAAAAGTCTTGATGAAAGGTTTGAAATGATGGAAATACGGGACCAGAACCAGTATACGGTAGCATTGTGCACAAAACTAATACAAGAGCGGCTAGTGCAGGAGTTAATCTAAAAAGTATTAAAAATGTTTGTGAAATATGCTCAAATATGGGAGTTAACCATTAAGTCATAAAATAAGTGTTAGTTCCTCTACTGTATTTTCGTCGGGTTGCTGGTGTGGGTTTTTCGGCAAACGACATCAAAAGCTCTCTTTTTGACAAAGGACATTTTTCTTGGACTCAGCTTTGGATATTGTGTTGGCCAAATCATGTCATTCAAGAGACCTTTAGTCACATTTTAATTTAAATAGCTTCTGCACTATCTTGATTGGTGTTTAAGGTCATAATCCCGTTGCTTGGTGAGCCCATCACCAATTGGTCTTAGACCAGATGATAAAGCGTTGACTTCTAGAGTTCTTTATACATTTTTGCAATTTACAATTTTCCAGAAATTAGAAATTAATGGCATAAAATGTGATTGTACCAAAGCATTCATTTTTAAATCATTTTGGAACACTTTCAAAGCAGTAATGTTCTTTTCGTCAAACAATTTAACACAAAGTAATACATTTTGTCATTGAATTTCTATGGGACTTAAGACTAGTTTGCTTAAAGCAGGTGCAGTTTTAATTACATTAGAATTTTCTGAATAATAAAGTCGCCTTAGGTGTGAAATTTTAGCTTCTAAATACCTATCGATTGTTACTATTGAACCATGTTCTCAATGATGAACACTTAATATGATTGTAGATGTTGGAGATACAAAATTTTCTTTAATTATCTCGTTTTAGAGACCAGCAAAGACATTAAAACCGCAAACATGAGCAAATAATGAACAGTAAGCCTTTATCCCCACCACTTTTCTCGCATTTTGCTGTAAGGAGTTGGCCCGCTAGTATAACGAATGCCCCGGTTATTCTCATCTATCTATCTTATATTATAAAGGCGGCGCAGACTTATTCAAAGTAGAAAGGGGGGCGCGAAATACGAAAGTTTGAGAACCGCTGATAGATGTGCTAGATTACTTAATAATTTAAATTTAAGAAACCCAAGCGGTTTACATTTTTATTTGTTTCATTTCTATCAATTATCTGGAAAATCGCCTTATTTTAAATTCTTACCTTATAAATCTGTGTAAATAATATAGTGGAACATTAAAATAAACGCCTTTCTTCATAGCATTAAGATAGACGTAGGTCATTAATAATCCACTGAGTAGAAAAAAAGTATCAACCGCCAGTGATCCACTCACTATTAACATGCTATGAAGGGAATCCGCCCACTAAAAAAACAAATTAAAACGCGTTAAAATTCCATTGGAAAGACACAGCCAATGAGCCTATTCCAATCATATTTTTAAATTTCAGATAACTCAAACATAAGTGTAGCAACCGCTCAGATTTTTAAAAAACTATTTTTGAATTTTTGTAACTAGTTACTTTTTAATTTTTTAAAGTAATGTTATTAATATGAATGATATTATCTTGAGGAAAAATATGTCGTTAATTAAAGTAACCTATTTTGAATTATCTTAACCCGTTAACGCCCAGTGTCCTATTTGTAGGACAATATTTTAATTTTTTTTTGCGCCTTTTTCCGGCATATAAAAACATTTACCGTGCTCGCCACATTGAAAGGAACACGTGTAAACTTCCTTCTCTTGAATTAGTTTACGAGAATTATTTTGCACCATGGTGTAGAATAAATGTAAACAAAACCTATTTGCGAGAATAGTGCGCGGTAATACATCTTTAGTGCCCTTGACAACAATAACCCTGGTAATAATTTTTTTTTTTGCAGTTATGATATGCCAATAAACGTAACTAATTATGTAAACTATCATTTTTGGTCGATTTTCACCGAAGCTTTTTCCCAGAGTTAGCAGATCTGTGTCCTATAAATATGACGCTGGGATTGGCAAGCACCTTAGCCATGTATACAGTGTGTGAATTTTCATTACAGGTTTTTAACTTATCACACAAATTATAAATAGACAAGTTTTAACAACTTTGGAAGAGGCTTGGGAATATTGTATAGGGGAAGAAATTGAAGCAGACATTCTGGCGTTACCCCCTGACGTTGACGATAGGACAGATGAAGAGGGCATTGACGACGAAGATCGTACATTTCCTGTAGTAAGTGACATTCCAGGATCTGCAGAAGTCGAGATAAATAACGATAAAGACGACTTTGAAAGGACACCATTAACTTTCTTCGCAACGAATGCTCCTCCGAATTCAAATGAACCATCAACCGAAAAGAAAAGAAAATTAGATAAAAAACAAGTTTGTACGGATTGGAAGAACTTATTCCAAGTTATGAAACAAATTCACTGATGAAAAATTGTGTGAACTGAAAGAAGCTTTAGCTGATTTGACATCGGTCAGTATTTTTGAACAGCTTTTTGACAATCACGTTTATCAAATGATAGTAGACGAAACAATCCGTTACGCATCAACGCAAAAAAATAAACATGACTTTTCTATAACTGCAGACGAAATAAAAATCTTTTTCGGATTCCTTATATTCACCGGCTATCACACACTGCCAAGCGTCTGATGACGACGATTTAGAAGTAGCTTTAGTTCGCAAAGTGCCCAATAAAATCGACAAAAGATCTTGAAAAGTCTGCAAGAGGAACATAAATGATTTTCAGTTCGATCAAAAAAATATGATTTTAGTTGTTAAATGGAACGACAACAAATGCGTGTCTCTGGAACCATTAGCTTCAGCTCCTCGATGGAGTAGGGGAAAAAAAGTACGTGTCGCATTTCCTCAACCGAGAGTAATCCATAATTATTATAATAAGTACATGGGAGGTGTGGATCAGCACGATTGGTTGCTAGAAAACCATTCAATTTCCGTTGGAGGGAAAAAATGGTACGCTTACGTTTTGCGGCAAGTGCAATGAAACATTATGCACAACTTGTTTTTGACAATACCATAAAAACAATTAAATTTTAAAAAAAACTTTAAAGAATTATTCCATTCATTATTGTTTCTTTTCAGTTAACGACTTTATCATTACTTATTATAGCTATTTCTATTTTTTACTGCAATATAAATTAGTTTTCAAATTATCGTATAAATATATCTCTCCTTCCCAGCGTCCTATCCATATGACAGCCCCTAGCACATGAACTAGTGGGAGTATTAAACTTTGGCAGGTACCAACGTCTTTAGAAGACCACAAATAGCAAATTATCTGAAATTCATATAGGTGTGACAAAAAAATTTAATTTGGGCGTTCATGGGTTAGTTGTTCAAATTTTGGCCATATAAACCGTAACCTTTTCACTGTTTCAAAATTTAATTTGGACACTCAGTGTGTATTGAACATGGGATTTGTAAAGTTGCGGGTATTTTGTACCAACACTCTTTTTTAAATATACCTCAACCACAACTGCATAATTAATAACTGGCCCCCCATCGGCAAAACTCGAATACGTGTGTGCCAAAACAACCCAACATAAACTCAAACAACGAATTCCGTCTAAGCAATCTAGTTGGTTTCCACCTTTGCTTATTGTCATCAACTTTCTGCCATTTGTTAACACCGAAAATGCTATCAGTATCAAATGAGCGGGTTCTGGAAATAATATGGACGAGTTAACTTGAAAATTGAGAACGCATTGAATTTAATCACATTACCTTTGTCGTGTAGGTTTAGGTAAACATCATAGAGTGTAGAAAGGGCCATAATGGCAGCTACTACGCTAAAGAACGTTCTGCAAAAAAACATAGAGAACTGTAATTCCTTTGACATGTCGAAATTCTGTATATTTTTAATTTTTCAGAGTCGCGAAAATTGAGTATCGAACTGTTATAACATTTCTTTCCCGCGAAGGTCCTTCTCCTCAAAGCAGCAAAGTTCGACTGAATGGAATGTAAGATGACAACTCTTCGTCTTATTCTGTGGTAAAAGATCGGATAAAACGATTTAGAATGGGGCAAGAAAAAGAGGAAGATGATGCAAGAACAGGAAGGACTGTAGTTGTGACGGACGACAAGATTGCCCTTGTTGAGAAACTCGTATTAGGCGATCGACGCTTGAAGGTGAAAAACTACCAAAAATGTCGAGGTTTAAAAAACAAGCATTCGCCGACTCCTCAACGATCGGTGAGGCATGAGTAAAGTTAGTGCAAGGTGGGTCCCCAAAAATCTCTCAGCAGTTCAGCGCCAGCGTCGTGTTGAAAGTGCTCGACCCTTTTTGGAGCTCTGTGGAAAAAATCCTGTGGACACCTTGAAGACAATTGTTATAGGGGATGAAACCATGGTTCTCTACTATGAACCTTTGTCCAAAAGAGAATCGATGGAATGGAGGCGAAAAGGAGAAGCACCGGCAAGAAAGTTCAGGGTCTATCAGTAGACAAAAAAGGTGATGGCTACGATCTTTTGGGATTGTGAGACTTATGGAGTAAAAAAATAACCAAAAAACCTACAAAACAAATGTGTATGGATCAGAAAATTGGGTGGTGAAAACGAAACCAAAACGACGTCTAGAGGCAAAAGAGATGAACTTTTGGAGAGGATGCTGCGGGTCACAAAACTCGACCGTATAAGAAACACTGAAATAAAAAATAGAATGCGAATTGATACCAATTTTAACGACAAGATAGAGGGAAAAATGCCTGATTATTGATGGGGAGAAAAAATGTTTATGTGGAAACCACATTAAGGTAACTACGTAGGTCGCCCACGGAAGGAATGAAAAGACTGTAGAAGAGGCAGTGGAGAGAAGGAACTTAAAAAAGGAAATGTGTTAAGATTGAACGAAATAGCACCTTGGGTGCGAGAAACGTCCGAAAAGGCTGTAAAAAAACTCACTATTATTTGTATAAAAAGAATAATTCTAAGAGAGTTGTTATTTTTGTAGAACCACTCAAAATTTCTGTTCACTAATGCAATACACCGTATGGAAAATTTCAATTTTGTTTTCATTCGTAAACAAAAAAAACACAACAAAATGTTCTTTAAAAAAATCTTAGTAATAAATGCACTTGTAAATAAATAATTATACTAAATAAGACATTATTCCGAGATTCAAATATCTTAGGACCTTGATACTTTGCCAGAGAATGTAATTATGATATGGTGTCTCAAATCTTCTATATACGTACATTGTTATTATTGCTCCATTTGTTAATTCAGGATTGGCACTTTCTTCTGTTTGACAGTTCTGTTCCTGAAAGACAGCAGCAAGCCCCGGAAACAGTTGCCCAAGGAATCCGGAAACTATTTCCGTCATATTATTGCCATTACATGCCTCTGGAATGCAAATCGACCAGTAAATAGACAATGGGTTTGCTTTCGTGTTTTTAGTATTCATGTTCATGGTATTTCGTATTTTGTTCTGAAAAACAAAAATTTTAAAGAAAACTGTGTCCCAAAACCAAACCAACAGGTACCTTATACTTTAAAGTTATTAATTTTTTCCACCCTTGGGTTAAAAAAATCAAAACTATACAGGGTGGTCCACTTTTTTGTAGCAGGACTAACATTCGATACAAAAACTCATTTTAAAGCAAATATTCCATATCAATATGGGCTCATAAACGCTTCAATTTAAAGAAAATTTAAACACCCTGAAATTTTCGAAAAAATATCGATAATTTTTAACCGTTTTCCAATCTGTAAATATATTTAAACCAAATTTGGTATAGGTACAGTACCACCTTACGGGTTACCACATACGGTGAGAATTTCAAGCCCCACAAGCAACCTTTGGCGTAGTTGTGAGGGGTTCAGTTTTAATAGATTTGATGAAAAACTAGTACGTTCCGGTTCAAAATCAAACTGGAACTTGGGTAGAGTATTCTATTTTAAACCAAAACCGACTTTTCTTTGTATCTGCTACCGTTTATCAAAGAGTAAAGAAAATGGAGTTTGAACAGCGTTATATGGTATAAAAATATTACAAAGGAAAATAAAAAACGAATTTATAATACAGTCATAAAAGTATTACAACCTGTAGCTCAGAAGTATGGCCGCAACAAAACAAAACAGAGAGTATTATTGAAAACAATCGAAATGGATTTTTGGAGAAGAGCGGCAGGAAGATCCAGAAGAGAAAAAATAACATACGAACATATTCGGGAAAAAGTGCATTTATAACACATACAATTACGGATGAAATAAACAATTTAACATGGCACGGACATGTACAGCAAATGGCTGAAGATAGAATCCCAAAAAAACTCCTAAACTGGCAACCCAAAGGCAAGAGAAAACCAGGCAGACCAAGAAGAAGTTGGAGAGAAGGCATAGACAAGGACATTAGGGAGAGAGAACTAGAAGATGATACATGCCATGACCAAGAGAGATGAAAATTGGAAATCGGAAAACGTCGTGGAACATTATAAACCGATATATGTGATCAAGTAAGAAAATTACAAAAAGTACCTGCAGATTAATATTTGCTTCTCTTTTTGCTCCAATAGGTAAAACCAAAAGTCCCAAGCAATATTTACCGTGGATTTGGCCTGCATCCCTTGTGTTGACGTCAATATCTAAACATTGATCAAATGCGCCAAGTTCGTAGGTGTTTCCAGAAAGTATGCCAGACTGCAGTTTAGAACTCGCATCAAACACTAAAAGTAATGCAAGATAGGTATTGGTAATCATAATGTTTCGTAATATTAAGACAAGTCTTATGTAGGTTAAGAACTTATTTAAAACTTGTTTTAAGAATTTAGGGTTACCACAACTTACTTTGCAGGGCCCATTCTTGGCCTTCTGTAAGTGCTGTTACATAAGCCTCCAACTGCTTTGCACAATCCGTTTCCAAACCACCGACATTACTTCGAACGATTTTCGTGAAATTTCTGACATGTTCGCTTTCCGATTTTACAGAAAATGCGAACAAAAACACTAAACAAAAAACCCTCATCCTGATATTTTAACAACAAAAAAACCAGTCATGTCCACACGAAAACTCTCAACTATAAAAACAGACGTAGAAACGTACAATCAGTTCCTGAAACGGTTGAAGTGTTTTGGTATCAGATAAATGATTTTCGAGTATTTGCTTACAAGGCAATTGTTTGGTTTGATTTATCAAACACTAGACGATTTTTGAAGACATGTGCATTAAAGTTGAACCTGTTTTAAAAATAAATTGATGACGATATTTTACCTTGTAATTATGTGACGCATAATATACAGATAAGGATCCAATTGCTCTAAGTTGATTTCTTTGAAGGAACGAAATAAATAGTATTTAAAAAATACTTGTGTTATCGCTCGTGTTATGATACCATTAATAGCGTAAAAGCCTAGTTTTCATTAGAAGAGTTAGTAGTAGAGTATACTAGCATACCAAACTACTCTACTCTACCGGATTTGGTAGTCATACCGCGCAAAATTGAAAAACAACAATGAACATCAGCCGTAGTCGTTTTGCTCTAAGAAAGTGTTTGACAAATATTGCTAACATTTTGCCAAGGGAAGTGACTTTAACTGTAGGGATGTTGGGAAAGAACAAAATAGAATAATGAAAATATGGACTAGAGATTGGAATTAAAGAAATCATAGCCATGGAGCATCTGCTCTCCATTTAACAGAACTTGCTAAAGAAGACACTTAAGAGTATGAATTATGTTGGAGAATGGGTCTGGAAAACTTTGAGACATTTCTAGAGAATAATAAACTTGACTATACCGAATTTGTCCAAACCTGTTTTCATTAGTATAGTGCCGGTAGAGTCGAGTAAAAATCGGTGGTGGGAGAAGGCGAGTAGAGTTAACTATCCCACCGTGCTAGCTTACTCTACTCTACCAAGATCTCGTACTCTACTCTACCAATCGCGTTTACATTGGTAGAGTTGCAAGGATAGTTAATACTTGCCAAGCTACTCTACCGCTAACTCTACTAATGAAAACTAGGCTTAAAGCCTAGTTTTCATTAGTAGAGTTAGTAGTAGAGTGTACTAGCATACTATTTATCCAAACTACTCTACTCTACCGGATTTGGTAGAGTACCCGTTCACACGCAAATGTAAAATTATGTGATAGTCTGATAGAAAACTTTGAGACATTGCTAGAGAACAGTACACTCGACTATACCGAATCTGTCCAAACCTGTTTTCATTAGTATAGTGCCGGTAGATTACAGTAAAAATTGGTGGTGGGAGAAGGCGAGTGGTAGAGTTACTATCCCACCGTGCTAGCTTACTCTACTCTACCAAGATCTCGTACTTTACTCTACCAATCGCGTGTACATTGGTAGAGTTGCAAGGATAGTTAGTACTTACCAAGCTACTTTACCGCTAACTCTACTAACGAAAACTAGGCTTAAGAGTTCAGATGGTTAGCCGAATAAAGGACAAGAAAATATAATTGGAACGTTAAATCCTCTGCTGTGGCCAAGAATTACAAATACAGGTGCTCGAGAAAGAAAGAATTTAAAAGCTCTGTAATGCTATGTTAAATGCTGTACTTAATTATAAACATGACTATCAGAAAGCTCAAATAAGCCATTGATAAATGACTACTAAAGATAACATTCTGCAAATGAACACCGTCTCTGTGTAAATTCCAACCATTATTTAATAAATTTAAGATGTTGCATCGCCATATTTTTACCTTCAGCCCATGTACTTGGCTCAAGGAACAGAACAGTGTCATCTGCGTATGGTATCAGGGAGCCATGAATGTTATTTGGTAGTAGTAGATCATTAATATAAATTAAAAATAATGTTGGACCTAGAGCTGTTCCTTGACGCACACCACATGTGTTAATTTTTGAGGGACTAAAGTAACCACCTACTGTAACAATTTGAAGTCTATAATAAAAGTAAGTTTTACCCCTTTCCATACTGCTGGTATATATATGTAGCATCGAAAGTTTGTAAAATACTAGAACTGTAATTTATCATTGTGAATGGTTATGATATGTACCAGTCAGTTTTATAGGTCTACCTAGTGTAGGGCTCCCATACGTCCCGTTTTAGACGGGACAGTCCCGTTTTTACAAATAATGTCCCGGTGTCCCCAAAACATGTAGTGGGATGCTAAAATGTCCCGTTTTTAATGATATGCATTATATAATTCAAAATTTTAAATAACTGTAAATACTCTGCTTGAATCGTTATTATTTAGGTATTTATTATGACATAATTAATAAATATTGAAAAAAATTAATTTGTAGATATAATTATAGATAAATAAATATATATTTTATAAACTTTTTACATTTCGGATTATTGAATAGTTAATAAGAAAAAACAAATGCAATCAGCAACGATTATCTTAAATATTTCTTCATTTCTTCGTATTTTTGGACTTTTTTATAAAATAGGTACCTATATTAATTTTTTTCCAAAGAGTGTAATATACTTTATAAACCTGTTATTTTAGTTATTATATATATTTTTCTTGCGTTTGGTTTGTTATTTTATTTAAATATTAAATATTAATTGTTAAATTGAGGTTTCCTTGAACCTAAAAAAAAATCGTTTTTTTACTCGTTTCGATAGTTACTGTCCCGTTTTTACATTTTAAAATTATGGGAGCCCTAACCTAGTGTCAAATTGTACAGTTTACGCTGCAAGTGCGCTCCCTGAAGTATTTTACACAACACAACAAGAGAATTTGGTTTTGTTAGACACTGGTGGTACTTATATATACCAAACTATAACCACATATAACCCTAGTGGTACATTTATATGTACCACCTTCTCCAACAGAATCTGTTTGAATTTTTTTTTTTTGCAATAAAGCTTCATTTATCCTTTATTAAACCAAAATATTACCGAAAATATTTGAAAACCTTATTCTTCAAATACCGTATTGAAAGGGTTAAATAAGTTAAGGACACTATCCCTTATGCAATGGAATTTAATTTTTTAAGTAGTATAATATGGTTCACGGTGTCAAAGGCTTTTGCTTAGTCTAGAAATATGGCGGCACGTGGGGTAGAATTATTCAGAGAGTAAAATGTTTTTTCTATTAGTTCAGCAATGGCATCATTTGTCTCTGTATTGCTAACGAATCCGAATTGCTTAATTGAGATTATTTTATTAGCGTTGAGGAATGAAGTTAGCCGTATTTTTATTAATTTTTAATTTTTTCTTGTTATATTTGAAAGCATTCACACATTCCTAAATGCAGGTCCCCTAAACCGCTGCAAAATCTCAACTGAGAACCAAGAAAGGCTTGGAAGGAGGAAGTGAGGAAAGCTGCCATAAACAAAAGAATCAAGTGGGGTAGGAAAAGGAAGAGGAAGCAAGGAAACAAACAAAAAAGAGACCACGTACTTAAAACAAGCAACAAAAACCACACACCTAACGGTGAAGAGGCAGATGAAATGTAATATTCATTGTACATAAGTTTGGAAAAAATTCTTATTAACATTATTGTACATGCAATCTTTTACACAGAATTTTAAGTATGGTCAGTTTGTCTCTTGCGATTTCTTCTCAACTAAAACAAAATACACGATGAAAATTAAACTCGAGCCCACTTTTAACTTTCACTCACCGCTTTTTCGTTGCAATAATATTTTTTCCAAAACAATCATGGGAGATTCAAAGGCCAGCACCCAAAATATGCTTATGAAAATCGAAAACCACAAAGTTCCGAAAAACGAATTGATCTAAAAGTTACACATTTAATTTCCACATTTTCATCAACATACTTTTTCGTTGCCATACCACGTTCATGTCCGTAAAATACTCTGGTACTTTTCTCGTGTAAAGGAACATGAAAATCGTGTACAGATGAAGCAAATAAACGCTATAGGTCAGACGACCTAACACTTGAAAAGCTGGATAAGAAAGAAATGCATTGATGGGACCTGCAATCAAAAAGTTGTAGCTTTCATAAGCAAATCTGAATTAAAGTATATCGACAAAACAGTATTCGTTGAACTGTGTAAAAAATTAATTACAAGTACTACTTGGAGAATTAAAAAATGTAATGGCCGATGTAGACGAGCATTGTCATGTTGAAACACAGCTCTTGCGATTAGCTAAAAAAGCATATCCTTCTTGGTTTCTGCTTCTAGTCAAATCAATGCTTCGCAAAACAGATCAGCAGTAATAGAGCTTTAACAGCAAAAAGTGGTCTTTTTGTATCCTTTCAAATATATATCTTTTCTTTGGTGATAGATGCTGCCTAACCAAAATATTGCTTTTGTCATCCATGCAAATGACGGGAGAAGTCGATGGGACACAAGCACCCAAGCCACAAAAGATAAACTATTACAATTCCAAAGGCGGTGTTGATGTTATGGACAAAATGTTAGGCGAGTACACTGTGAAACGAAGAACATTGCGTTGGCCTCTAGGCTTTTTCTATAACATGTTTGACGTGACTGGGTTAGCATCCTGCATCATCTACAGAGAACACAACCCACGGCTCAGAGCCAACGATCAACGAAGAAAGTTCCTGAAAGATTTGGCCAATTAGTTATGTGCCTGCAATCGAAGCTCGTGGTACAAACCGGATGTCGATGAGAGACCCTTTTCTTCGATGGGCAGTAGAAATAGTGCTTGGACGACGGATTGTGGTAGCACCAGACAGCAGGTCCTCAAGTACCTCATGGTATTCGCGGATCCTCACCTCTCGTTGGCAGTTGTTATCACTGCCAAGAACCGAATCGGAAACAACATAAGACTAGGAAGTCCTGCGTAGTTTGCGCGGAAACTGTTTGCGAGGAACACTCAGTAACAAAGATGGACGTAGCATTACTTGTGAAGAAAATGAATTAAAAAATGTTCTAAAATTTTCTTTTATAAATAAACTAGCGTAGTGACCCGGCTTCGCTCGGTGATTTTTTTTATCAATCACAGACTACTCGCGCTTCGCGCTCGCGCCCGGTGGACGTTTTTCACCTTTTGAGAATTTTGGATCTTTTGGGAATTTTTGTATTTATTGAGAATTTTTGTATCTATTGAGATATTTGAAACTTTTGTGATATTTGGATCTTTTGGGAATTTTGGTTCTTTTGGGAATTTTTGGAACTTCTGGGAATTCTCATATAGCCTATGTTCTTTCCATGGTCGTATAGATTGTCTGTGCCAAATTTGGTCAGGATCGGGTGAGTGGTATAGGAATGCATAAAGGACATACATACATACATTCATTTTTATATGTATATACAGGGTGAGTCACGACGGACGCGTCGGAGTTTTATGGCCAAACGGTATATATTTTCGAACTTTTGTCGCTGTTAGATTATGTAAGTCAATAACGGCTACATTTTAAAAATATTTTCAAACATACAGGGTGCTCCAAAAAAGAGTGGCATATCAAAGTTATACTTTTTCTTATGGAACACCCTGTATATTTTTACATTTTTGGATTCCTCTTTAAATTTACTTCAAAAAATGTAAAAGGTTATATGGGTCTAAAGTCAACCGTTTTCGTGAAAATTGCATTTTCATGAAAATACAGTATTTTCAAAAATTTTCAACATTTGAACACTTTGATAAGTCTGGAGAAATTCGCTTGGAGATAAGATTGACAATAGATTATGTAACACTTTGTACCACCTACATTTTTAAAATATTATACAGGGCGTTTTTTACGCTTGGTCAAACTTGTGAAACTTTAAACATCGATAACTCATTTTTTTTAAATACAACACCCTATATTTTTTTATACCGTCTTATAGAAAATTTAATTCTCTTTCGAAAATATTAAGGCTGTTTTTCACCTAAAATTGATATTTTCCGAGATATCGCGATTTTATTGTTAATTATTAGGGCAAAGTAATATTTTCAAGTAGGCTATGAAGGTAGACAGCGGTAATTTGAAACAATTGAAAAAAAAAACAGAAACTTATAATTTTATCGTTTGCCTACACACTTTTGACATATGTTTATAGGAAAGTTGTAGTTTTACCATACTTACGTTTAAATAGAGAGTTTTTAAAATTATTTATGCATTTATTTATTGGACCAGTGTTATAAGATAATTACTAAATCCTATAAACCAATTTTTGTCTGTTTACGATACGACACTACGATACTCTACCGAAAACAGTACCAACCATGTTTTTTTTTTAAATGTAAAATTAGACAAGTCAGTATTACTTTTTTTTTAAATCAGCGTTCCGTTCGCGTACGTAATACATTATCAATCGGTTTTTAGGACTTGGAAAACGATCAAACTCAATTATATGAAAAATATTGTGGCCCTGATGAGAAACCTCTATTTAAACGTAAAAATGGTAAAACTACAAATTTCTTATAAAAAAATGTCAAAAATGTGTAGGAACACGACAAAATTATAAGTTTCTTGTTTTTTCTTTCAATTGTTTCAAATTACCGCTTCTACCTTCATAGCCTACTTGAAAATATTACTTTGCCCTAATAATTAACAATAAAATCGCGATATCTCGGAAAATATCAATTTTAGGTGAAAAACAGCCTTAATGTTTTCGAAAGAGAATTAAATTTTCTATAAGACGGTGTAAAAAAATATAGGGTGTTGTATTTAAAAAAAATGAGTTATCGATGTTTAAAGTTTCACAAGTTTGACCAAGCGTAAAAAACGCCCTGTATAATATTTTAAAAATGTAGGTGGTAAAAAGTGTTACATAATCTATTGTCAATCTTATCTCCAAGCGAATTTCTTCAGACTTCTCAAAGTTTTTAAATGTTGAAAATTTTTGAAAATACTGTATTTTCATGAAAATGCAATTTTCACGAAAACGGTTGACTTTAGACCCATATAACCTTTTACATTTTTTGAAGTAAATTAAAAGAGAAATCCAAAAATGTAAAAATATACAGGGTGTTCCATAAGAAAAAGTATAACTTTGATATGCCACTCTTTTTTGGAGCACCCTGTATATTTAAAAATATTTTTAAAATGTAGCCCTTATTGACTTACATAATCTAACAGCGACAGAAATTAGAAAATATAAACCGTTTGGCCATAAAACTCCGACGCGTCCGTCGTGACTCACCCTGTATAGATGGAAA
This sequence comes from Elmis aenea, assembly GCA_947652605.1. Lineage (NCBI taxonomy): Eukaryota > Metazoa > Arthropoda > Insecta > Coleoptera > Elmidae > Elmis > Elmis aenea. The sequence goes on along the minus strand of OX393583.1, from coordinate 28,051,608 downwards.
ACAACTATTTCTTACTATTTTTAAAAGTAAAATACTATTAAAAGATGTTTTTTCCATCATAATTTCATACAAAATATATGATGGTACAATTGTACCTATGCCGCCTGTTATGGATGGAAAAACAACTTGACCGCTTATCTCGGAAGAGGGAAAATATTTTTCTGAAATTTAGCTCATCTTATAATCTAGATCAAAAATGTAGAGAGGTCACAAAATTTTAGCCCTCTACGGTTTCCAGAAAAAAAGTTATTGCAATTTAAAAACTAAAAAGTTACAATTGTACCTATGCCGTCTGACAAAACGGTATGATAAGTTTGCTGATAGCGATTTAGAGTCAGCTTATACGAATGTAAATAATTACCTACATTCTATCCTATAATTTAACCCTGTAGGCTTGCTTACCTCCATAGCCAAATATACAGGCAAAAATCATTAAAGATAGCGCCGTTGCCCATGCTGGGCGCATAAAACTTAAGTGGAAAGCATTTCCCCATTTATCATACTCTTCTCCCCTAAGCGTGCTGTGTCCTCCTAAAATGCACGCCACCATGGAGCTTAGCGTCACTGCCCAAATCATAAGGACGTAAATCTAAAACCAAATTAATTATAAGTAATTTAGTATAAAAATAAATAAGGAATAGGATACTGAAAGGTAGAGACAATAATAATCTGATAATTGTGCCATGCTGATGACATGGTGATTCTAGCAGAAATGTAAGGAGATTCCAAATTCATTTTCACTACATGCAAGATTTGTCTTAAAGGCTTATGTTAACCCATTAAGGCCCAGCGTTCTCTTTTGAAGACAAGCGTATATTTGCTCCAAAACGTTTTTTTTTCTTCGTAATTTCTATTACTTTTCATTTTATTCGTTAAATGGAGCACCAACGATGACAGGTAATCATATTAGATACATTTAGTTTGAATACTTGTTGGGTAGCACTGGTTCAAATCAGACCGATTTTAAGTAGTCAGATACCGTTCGTTACGTTTTGCTTTTTCGAGTCTCAAAACTTCAAGTAAGTGACTATTTTTGTTATAGTTATAATCAAAAACGATACTAAATTATATTAAGACACATTTTGCATAGTCTGTTCATACTTTTTTTAAATTATACACCCTCTAATCTCCTTGTCCTCAAATGAGGACGCTGGGCGTTTGTGACATCTTTTTAAATTAGAGCTTTATATTTTGAGGACACTTTTATTGCAGTGTACATGTTTGTGCTAAAATATTTGAATGACTTATAGTGCTTACATGTCACAGAAAATATGAATAAAAATATATTCAAAACTGTCGAAGAAGCATTTGAATATCTTATCTCTGAAGAAATAGAGTGTGACATTGTTGCTTTACCGCCGGAAGTAGATGAACTAACCGACGAAGAAGGTATAGCATTATAGATGATGACCAACTCTATCTAAATATATCTAAGGGAGAAAAAAATTTGCGCAGCGGAACAATAAGGGATAATAGATTTGCAAAATGTACTCTTATAACACCTAAAGAAATGCAAAAACAAGCTAGAGGACTTATAGACTATCAATTCGATAAAAAAAATGAAATTCTAATAATAAGATGGAATGATAACAATTCAGTAACACTAGCAACCAATTTTGATAAAGTAAAGCCAAAGGTGAAAGTCCAGTGTTAGAGTCGCGAACAAAAAACAACCATAAACGTTCAGCAGCCTGCGGCCATTCAAGCTTACAACAAATTCATGGGAGGGGTGGATCACCATGACTGGCTATTACAAAAACATACAATTGCTATCAGAGGTAAAAAAAATGGTATTGGCCTTTGTACACCCGTTTGATAGGCATGGCTGTTGTACAAACTAGTGCACGGCAGTATCTCAATATCCATCAAGGATTTTCGACAAATAGCTGTGACATATTTGAAAAAAGGACATGGAGCACGGTTGGCACATGGTCGACCTATGTGCTTACCAGTTACTTCTGCAGCTAACACTTACAGGAACAGTGAACTCTCTAAAGCTCAATGTTGTTATATTTGTTATACATCGTTATCGGCTATCGCAAGTACTCTCAAACGCCCAGCGTCCTCATATGAGGACGGCCTATATCTCCGCAACTATTATTCTGACCAAAAAAAAATAATTGTAATATGCTCATATAGACCATAGAAGTAAGTTACAAAAATATCTTTAAAAAAAAACAAAAAAAAATAATGTGGGCCTTAATGGGTTAATATAGGCAATACAATATGTTAGTTCCAACATGCGATTTAAAAGCAATTCATAGATTAGTACATGAACTGGTTTATTCGCATGCGTATTAGCCGTTACGACTGGCCGAATTGTAAATGACGGTTTCAGAGAACTGCCCGAACAACTATAATCTTGGGAAATACAGAGGTCGCTCATGATAAAAACTATCCAGTTGTATAAAATAATTTAAAATTCGTCACTTTTCGATGCACGCGTTCTCTGTGAGTAGGCCTGGGCAATTTTTTTGAAATTTTCATTAGCGTTTTCCGATAACCGCCCGACTGTACAGTCAACTAAACTTAAAACAAACCAATTTTGATTTGCGAAAATGCTCAACTTGGTTAAATATTAAATTAAAATAAATTCGAAGAAAATCCTTAATATCTACATTAAGTACCTTGTTTATTTTCAAAAGATCTACATTCCTTTTAACGTAAAAGATGCAATACCCAGCAATTATACCAACCAACCATGGGCCGGCTCTCGTATGTGTTACCAAATAGTATTTATATTCGTAGTCCTCGGAATTTCTGAAACATGAATACTATATCTTACTATGGTTTTAGGAATATAAATTTAACTCACGTCCTGTAAGGAGTTGCCATACCGGTAAACTGGTTATGCCAAACTAAACCAAATCCAACTCCAATTTCTGCAACGATGAGAACAAAGACGGCGGTGAGCGTTAGTTTTGGCCAACGCCAGAGAGGAATGAGCAAAATCGGAGACAATAAAAACAGTTGCATATCCACGCTTAGATACCAACCATGACCGGCACACTAAAATAAAACTAGGTGTTTTAAGCATTTTATATACAGTGGTCCTAGATTACATCTTTAGCATCTTCAGCTTATTATGAGATATACAGGTTTGTTTAAATACCTCAGCTATTGTTGCGCAAACACAAAAACGCCAAAGGAAAAATGATTTTCAGATTTTGCTTGCTATAAGATGGCGATAGTCATATTTTTATTTATAAATTGCCGTGCGAGATATTTGACAATACAACTTTTTTTAATAATTACTTGAGGATGGACCAAGAAACGTCTACGTCTGCTTTAATTGGTCACCCCTTATATCGCAAAAAAGATACGGTGATGAGGCAAGCTATTTCTCCCCACTATAGACTCACTGCGACATTGAGGAGCTACCGGCCTCAAGGCTTCCCCACACACGACGACGTAACCCTCAACGTTTTAACTGCGCAGTCCAAACCTCAAAGATTGCCTGCACTTGTATGGCTACCTTTATTATTATTTATTATTTCCGCGGAGGTGGTCCCCTTTCGGGTTCCTGTATTGCGACCTATTGGTCTATTGTACCCTCTGGTGATAGCCCCTTAAAGAAGTCCTGTGTTTTTGAAAAACTCCAGGATTTTCTTTAAGGGTGTTTTCCTTAGCTCATCTTGGTTGGCTTTTTCCAACCCGAGAAAACTGCGCCGGTAGGGTGTGAATCCTTCACACTGGCATATTACGTGAAGAGGAGTTTCTTCTTCTTCACCACATCCTCTGCATATATCGGTCTCTGAGAGCCCTATTATGTAGAAGTGTTTGTTTAGCCCACAGTGTCCTGTGGCTGCTCTGATGTCTGCTCTGCTCATCCTGAGCATTTCTTCTGTCTTTTCTTTAGAGACCATTGACAGGATAGCCTTGGAATGGGCTTGTCCTGCAACTTTTTTCCAATGAGCAATATGCCTTTGTGTTAATATGTCAGTAAGACACCGCTTGGCTGTTCCATATGATGTTCCAACTGCGGGTTCTGGTCCGAAGAAAGGTGTCTCGCTGCCAATTTTGGCTAGGCAATCTGCCTTCTCCTTCCCTGGTATATTAGTGTGCACCATACCAGTTTAACATTATTCCTGCTTTCTAGCACGTTGAGTGCTTGTATGCAGTTCAGAACAAGTTCTGAGTTTAAATCCGGCAAGCCAAGAGCTTTTAACGCTGCTTGGCTGTCAGTCACTATGAAGATTCTTTCATTATCAAAATCTCTTTCTAATAGTGTTTCTGCACATAAGTGCATAGCATACACCTCGGCTTGAAATATGGTTGCACACTGTCCAAGGCTTACAGATTTGCCTTGTCTCAGTTGTGCTGCTCCCCATAATCCGCAGCCTGTTCCATTTTGCGTTTTTGACCCGTCCGTATACCAGACCAGGCCATTAAGCTCTATTTCATGACGCTCCCATTGGTCCCGTGCTGGAATTCTGATTTCAAAGGTTTTCTCAATGGCTAGCGTCCTGTTTATTCTATCCCAGATCATATTTAATGTCGGATGCGTGTCGATCTCGTTGAGAATAGCTAAGTGTCCTTCTCTACGTCTCCCCTCTCTGGAGGTGATTTTTAGTCGGTACCCCCCTCTTAGCGCCCCTGCACACGAGCGTCAAGTTGACGCGCGATATCCAGCGATAAATGTTCGCGCGTCTTAACTTTACATTAAACTATATTGGCGACTGCACACGTGCGGTATAGACGCGCGAAGGTACGAACTGACGCGCGATAATTTATAGACGCGCGAGATCTGCCACATCGCGCGTCAAAGGATAGGCTGGTGCATTTCAAACTGAACTATGAGCCGCGGCGAGCGAGAAATTGACGCCGCCGTGTGCATGGTCCAGCGATAACACCCGCGCGTCACGAAATGTATCGCGCGTCAACTTGACGCTCGTGTACAGGGGCGCTTAGTGCTTGTGATTTGACCACAAGGTAAAGTGGAGGTAAGTTCAGCAACACTTCCACTGCCACCGTAGGCGTTGTTGTCATCGCCCCGGTAATACTTAGGCAAGCCAGTCGCTGTAGCTTGTCTACCTTAAGGCAGGTTTTCATTTGAGTTGGTTGCACCTGATTCAGAGGCCGAAAAAATTAGAGTCGGTTTCTTAGGGCAGGTTTCTTTGATTTGCACTTGTGTACCTTACAAAATATTTTTGATAAAATGGACACCAAAATTACCATTTCTTTAACGTTCACATAATTTTGAACGTATAATAAAGCCGACCACCAGTACTCCCTACATGTGTCTTCGTCAATTTCCAAAAGCGTGTGGTATATTGGACCGGAACCAAGATATTTAAGTAGCGTGGCACACACCAGAATAAGAGCTCCAAGTGCAGGAGTTAACCTAAAAGTTACAACAAACTTATTTAAAATTGCATTGCAACCAGAAAGCTTAGATAAAACGTAATTTTTAATCGACCCCATTAACGCTAATAAATGGAATCAAATGATTTAACATTTACCTTATGTATCTATGCAAATAATAAAGTGGAATATTGAACGAAATTCCTTTTCTTTTTGCGTTCAGGAAACCATACGTCATTAACAATCCACTAAGAAGAAAAAATGTGTCTACAGCGAGATTTCCACTAATAATGAACATGCTATAAAGAGAGTCTGTCCACTGAAATAGGATTAATATTAGTACTGCAGGATTTCGATTACCCCTCGTTAGGCGCAATCAGTGGCGTAGTTAGAGTCTGTGCCGTCCGCGGCCGTGCCTGAGTTACACGTCCCTCTCAATAACGGTTGCCAACTCTAGATTTTTCCAAAAGCAACCAGAGATCGACACAAAAAGTGGGAGGGGAAAGACAAAATGCGACGCGGGCGATTTCTTTTTAAATTTTAGATGTTCAAACGTGTTAATCCAAATTTAGATAATGTAGAGTACTTAACCATCATCCAAAATTACGGTTTTACGGAAGAACACATTCTGATTTTAATTTCTTAACCCTCATCCTACTTAGGTCTTTTTGTAACGTGTCCTACCAAGTTGTGCCTCAGAGGCACAAATCTATTTATACACATAGTTGATGTAAATAACTGCGAAATGTAGGTAATTATTTTACTTCATTGTAGTTTATTTAGTAAACCTACAAACAAAATATGCATATACAGAAAACATTATAAAATATTATATATATATATTATAATCTAACCCTTTTACCCGAAGGTGTAGGGTGTGAAATCGTATCCTAGTGTTCTTTACTGCTATGGATAAATTTTCTCCACTCTTTTTTATTTCTTGCCATATACTTGCCTGTGACATGTTCATCCTTCTTTCTGTTAGTATTTTTTTCACACTATCGTCCCACGTATTCCTAGGTCTTTCTCTGAGTCTCTTCTCACGTCTTCTTGCATTCCATGTTTGTTTAGCGGGTCTTTCGTTTTCTAGCCCGATTAGATGTCTAAGCCATTTGAGCTGTCGGTCTTCGATTATTTTAAATATAGGTTCGACCTTCGTTTTCTTATTTCCGTATTCCTTATTTTGTCCATTCTGGTGACCCCAGCTACTTTGCGCAGATATTTCATCTCCGTGGCCTGTATTTTGCTGTTCATGGTCGGTGTTAGAACCCAGGTTTCACATCCGAAAGTGAGTGTTGGTACGAATACAGTTTTGTATACTGTTATAAAGTCTCCTCTGCAATCTCCCTTTTCCCAATGAACGACTTTCTTAGGCTGTGATATAGCTAGGGTTGCCAACTCTATAAAATCCCAAAAAAGGACACTCCTCGCCAGAACCCCAAAGCCAAGAAATTTTCGTACCTGAAACAAAATTGGCGCCCCTTTTCACAAAACGTAGAGCAAAAAAAAAAAAAACGAAAGCACACCATTCAGTTTTTCACCTGAGACAAGTGCTTCATTCGCTATTATCAAACAATATAAATCTGTGAAACATATATTTCATACATATGTATACATATTGTATTTGTAGATAATATATAATTTATAACTATGTACAGGGTGGTCCAGTTTTGATGGCATTATATGGGTATCTCGCTTAATGATCAAGATAGAGGAACAGTTAAATTGTCAAAAATGTGCAGTTTTTTGAGACAAACACAGAACCGTTTTCAAAAATATTTGATCATTTCCGGTTTTTGAGTTATTAGCGAAAAACTGTTATTTCGTCATATTTATAATGTGTCATATCTCCGTTATTGTACTAAATATCGAAAAAATGTATGAAGATTATTTTGATATTTGTATGCAGCATTCGATTGTGCGTTTTTGGCGCTCTCCGTTAGTAGAGGGAAGTTGGGATAGCTGTATATTTTTGATCCCCCCACTTGATCCCCCCACCCTAAAAAAACTTTCACTAACACCTGCACCCTAAAAAAAAACTTTCACTAACACCTGCACCCTAAAAAACTTTCGCTACCAGCTGCATCTGCGTTTGACACAGTGACCTACATTTGGTGCATGAGTAATTATCAGACGGCTGTCTGCTGACCTAAATTTTTTTCAGTGGTGTATTTAAGTACAAATAAATTATAATTATCAGACGTATTACGCGAAAGATTCGCTCAGACCTACACACCTATTCGCATTAAAATTACCATACCCAACCATATGTTTAACCCAAGTACCAGTAAAATTCTTGTTCCTCCAATCAGACCAGATAGCACCAATCAGACCAGATAGTAACAATCAGACCTGATTAAGCTGTTCCAATCCATTAAAAAACCAACAATTTTCATTAGTGTTAAAATTAATTCCGAAAGGCGTCTTGAAGCTGTCCCGATTATTTTCAAATATTTTCGTAGCTAGCTGAAATTTTTGTGTTTACTTTCTCGAAAGTAAAAAAGTATAGATAGTATTTAAAACATAATCTTGCATAATTACGAAAGCTTCGAAACGTCAACTACTACTAAATATAGAAGACGCGGTTCCAAACCCGGAAACCAAGATCGTATTAATCCCTATGTGTTGAAATATTAATATACCTACAGTAAATGCTTTCACAAAACGGTACTTGTCCGAGCGAGCTAAATTCAAGTGAAAGTGTGAGCCCCAATTCCGGTTTAATACAGTCTTTTTTCAGTATTAAATAATTGAAGAATTTAATTCCGGAGTCCGCTTGGGCGAGTTATCGCTGTCAAGCGGTCCAGCAGGATCATCACACCGTAACGTTACACTTTCATTCGCTCACGTACAATACTTGCAAAGGTCACCCGATGCACGCGTTTGACACAGTAACCTACATTTGTTTACCGACTGGTGCATGAAACGGTACTTGTATTTAAGTAATTATAATTATCAGACGGCTGTCTGTTGACCTAAATTTTTTTCACCGACTGGTGCATTTAAGTACAAATAAATTATAATTATCAGACGGTTGTCTGCTACAGACGTATTACACATCAGCGAAAGATTTTTGATAATTAGATTGTGTCCGAGAATATGTCATCAGACAACTACAAAAATCTTTTTGATAATTTATACGCGCATCATAAACAAATAAAGAGGTTGAGTGATTTTCAAAAATCCGATCTGCAACATTTCCCGTTGCAATACTTAATTGATTACGCAAATCCATCGGATCTATTCCGAGTTTGGGATAGGTTACCGGAACATCTTAAGCAAAGCAAAGAATTACAAGAGTGTCTGCCTTGTTTTGAACATTATAATAAGATAAATCACCGAACTCATATCGACGGACCAGCTCCTGCAGTAAAAAACTGCTGTAAGAAAGAAAAAATATGAAAAAAAGGGGGACGGTATTGTTAATGAAATAATCAATCGTTTGGAGACGGAAATGCATATCCCAAAATATGAGTTCTGTGGGCCTGGCACGAAATTACAAAAAAGGCTGGCAAGAGGTGATCTTGGCATTAACCCATTAGATGCAGCTTGTAGAAAACATGATATAGCATACTCAAAAAATACCGATGACATAAAAAAGAGACATCAAGCTGATCGCATTTTGCAAGAAAAGGCTTGGGAAAGAGTAAAATCTTCAGACTCCTCTTTTGGTGAAAAAACTGCTGCTTGGTTGGTAACGAATGCTATGAAAGTTAAACGAAAATTAGGCATGGGTGTTGCAAGCAAAATTAAAAAAAATATACCAAAGAAAACCAAAGTTGTAAAAAAACAAATAAAAAAAGAGTGGGGTCTACTATAAATAATCAGCTTACCTCAGCAAAATCACAGTCCGTTAAAGACAATTTAAAAAGTAAGTTACTTCCATCTATTGTATTTAATAAATTATTTTTTTTATTTAGTGTTTAGGAAACCATTTGTTGTGAGAAACAATGATTTTCAAAATCTTCCAACCGAATTACCGAAAGATGAAGCACCCCAAAAAATTTTTCGCCAACAACCGTTAATTAATGAAAACATTTATTTTCTCAATAAAAGCAAATCCAAATATGTATCAACCGGTCTCTGTGTTGAATCCAATTTTCAACCGACAATTAAAATTGGAGGAATAAAAAAACAGGAGGTGATCTTCACAGAACTGGAGTGGGGAGAATTTTTAAACCATCAGGGAATAATCACTAATTGGTTTTTCACAACCGATGAAGATTGGCCTACCGTATTACTCAAAAATTGGTGTATTGAATTCACCAAAATACAAGAGAGGAAACTTATTAAAATAGTACATATGAAGTGTTCTGAGATTTGCCTCGCTTTGGAAACAGTTCTGGAACTTTTTGAATACTTACCAATCATAGCTCAAAGAATTGATTTGCTAAAAACGCAAAATTTTACTCAACATTACAATCACTTGATAAATAAAATGGCAACATTTCCCGAAAATTTGTGTACTAGTATTACAAATTATGTCACCAGTAATCCAAAAAATGTGAACAGTATATGCGTTTTAGAACTTTTTCACACATATCCCGACATATTTAAATCCGACGTTAATAAATTTGTGTAATTTTGTATTATCTACTCTTAAATAAAACATGTTTAACTATACAATCTGTGTTATTATTTTTACCTGTTGAAAATTGTGTGAATTCGATACAGATAATCGCAATAAATAATTGACGTGCACGTTCTACGAAAAAACTTGTTATACATCGCTGGCGCTGACCTCAATTCTGGAGAAACGCTTACGATTTTAGTCGACAATATTAAATGTTCAATACAGAATAGTTGCAATAAATATTTGACCTCAATTCTGGAGAAACGCTTACGATTTTAGTCGGCAATAAAATAATTTTTAATTGATGTGCACATCGCTGTTGTGTGAAACAGATCCTGTGTCCCAACTTGTTTTGAACGGTACTGTTTTGGTAGGGTTACGACTATATAAGCTGCTGAACCAATATAATTTTTAAAACCAGTGTGTGCATCTCAGTTTGTTACTTAATCTCAGTTTTGTGTGAAATGAAGACCGATCAAGTTAATTCCAAAAAGGTTAGATATAACTATAGAATTTTTGATGTGAAAGTGTCTAATTCACCCTTTAAAAAAATCAAAATTCACAATCATTATCGATTAATACCGAAAAATAGTGAAATACACCATACAAATTTAATTCAGAGAGAAATTTTTTTAAATGATTTAGGCAGCCCTCTAGAAAAAGACACTTTTACAATAGAAAATTCAAGTAGTGAATGGCTTGCGCAGATCGGGGATAATCAAGAACGGTTACAAAATTTAGACTCCCCTGATTTTTCACAAAATTTAGACTCCCCTGATCTTTTACAAAATTTAGATTCCCCTGATTTTTTTGATAGTTACGATGAAATCTGTAAAAACGACTATTACAAAAATTTAATACACGATGCGATGGACAAAATTTTATCCGAGTCTTGTATCCCCGAAATGTACACGAATAACGATTTAAATATACCTGAGCAAGATTTATCTAAATTGTTAATTGTCGATCAAGATTTGTTCAACAATACGACTTTTTTACAAAATATTGAAGCAATTGAAAATCAGTGTAATGATTTACAATTCTTGAACAGACGTATACAGGAACTTGATAAGTCAATCTCTGATTTTCAAGAAAACCTAAGACTACTTTTTTGTAAAAAAAATCGTTTTTTGAAAATTTTGGCAGCCAAATCGAGCATTTGGAAAGCGTTGACAATTAAACCAAAATAAGGTTTGTTCACCCTAAATCTTTAACACTATTCAAATAACAAAGAAATCTTTTTTTAGTTTTAAATCGTTGTCAATTCGCACCCATTTCAAAACAGCGCTAGTTTGAAGACGCTCCGTTGTTTTTTGAAATTGGTAAGTTATAAATGGTTTACGTTTAGTGACAATCAATAATTATTTTTTTTCATCTAGAATAACCATGCTGTGTCAATTTTGCGCTAAAACTTTCACGCAAAAAAACAATCTAAGGCGTCACCAAAAACAAAGCTGTCCGCTGGCGACTAATGAGAGTGGTATGTTTACACACAAAAAAAACAATATAATAAATTAACATTTACATTTTTTTACAGTTTCAAACAGCGTGGTTTTACCTAAAAAACAGAAAATCGATTTTGCTTGTGGTAAGGATTGAGAAATAAATAATTTTGAAAAATCTAATAAAGATTCTTTTACAGCATCGAGTTCAGGGGCGAAAATACCTAAGTTGGTGGACGCTAGCAGTGGTAATATCTGTAAAAGAAATAAATTTAAATAACTAACTAAAAGATTTTTTTAGAATCAACGTCGACGACCATTTTTTGTCAGGATTGCAACAAAACTGTGGAGAACCGTTTCTACAACAGTCATTTGTTAAGCCTCGCACACAAAGAGAAAGTGTGTGCCCCCCACAATCTAGAAGGGGTGAACGTGATTCACAGCATATTTAGGAACAGAATTATTAGTTATAGGATTTTTAGTAAAGAATGTCATATAAATGTCCAGCAAATGATGTCGGAATTAAAAGACAAAGTTTTGGTTTTAATAAAAGATTCCATATTTAAAAACAACGCTATAAAATTTAATATGGAATTATTTGGTATGTACGTTCAAGATGTTAAAAAAGCTCGCGAAATAAAATCATTTCATTCGAAAAGCCAAATTGGCACAATTACCACCGATTTGGACAATTTATATGACAATTTTTGCGAAATTTTAACTGCAAAGGCCGCAGAATTTCAGGAACGGGATTCCGGTAAGTTAAAGTATCAAATATAAAATACAATGTACTAAAAAATATGTTTTACAATTATTACAGGCTGGGCTTTGGAGCGACTGCTGTTTTTAGAACTCAACATATACAAGTTTAACCCGCTTCGGGCGTCTTCCTACATCCCGCTACCCCGAGACATTTCCCTCAAAAAAGCCATTATCAATGTTCAGAACCAGGACGAATACTGTTTCCTATGGGCTGTGATTTCATCTGTCATTCAACCGCGACATAACAACAACAATGTGGAATTTTATCGACAATATGCGACACATTTTAATTATGAAGGTTTGACTTTTCCTATTAAATTAACCGATATTTCTAAATTTGAATTTTTAAATCATGTTTCAATTAATGTTTACGGGTTGGAAAAAAATTTTAAAAATGGTGTGTGCAAGCACGAAATTGTTGGACCTTTGTATTACACGCAAAATAAAAAACCTAGACATATCAATCTGCTATTAATTGATGATTCACAAGGTAACAGCCATTACTGTTGGATCAGAGATTTAAGCAAATTGCTATCGAAACAATTAAGCTTACATCACGGCAGAAAATTCATATGTGACGGTTGTTTGCAGTTTTTTCAAACCGAACACAAACTAAACTTACATTTGCGTTATGACTGCGACCACATTTCAGCAACTTTACCAACAACCGACCTAAAAATTGACAAATATGGTAAACTGACACCAGAAAATGTTCTAAAATTTACAAATTTCGAAAAAAAAATTAAAGTTCCGTTTGTTGTTTACGCGGATTTTGAATCAATTTTAAAACCTATCGATACGGCAGAATTAAACCCCGACACTTCATGTACAGTAATTACTCATCAACACGAACCGTATTCATTTGCTTACAATATTAAATGCGGCTATGACGATTCCCTATCTAAATTCGAAATTTATCGGGGTTCAGATGTTGCAACAGTCTTTCTATCGAGACTGGAAAACGATCTTTTCAATATTTATCATAGTCACTTAAAAATTATCAAACCCTGTAGAACTCTGACTACAGATGAAAATTATCATTTTTTGAATTCCCCCGCGTGTCACATATGTGATAGACTTTTTGAACCGACAGATGTTAGGGTATTAGATCATGACCATATGTCATCGGACTATCGCGGCCCCTCACACAAAGAGTGTAACCTAAATTTCAAAATCCCCAAATTTATTCCTGTTTTTTTTCATAATTTAGGCTACGATTCACACTTGTTTATCAAAAAAATTGCGCTAGCTGATGAAAAAATCGATGTTTTACCACAGAATAAGGAAAAATACATTTCTTTTACGAAGCATTTATTTGTTGACGAGTTTGTTGATGCGTCCGGCAAACCGCAAAAAGTTTTTTTAAAAATTCGGTTTTTAGATAGTTTCCGTTTCATGTCTTCCTCATTAGACACGCTTTCCAAAAATCTTTCACCCGACCAGTGTACTGAAATAAGGAAATATTATACAGACGTGGAAAAATTCAATTTAATGCGACAAAAAGGTGTTTTTCCATATTCATATATCGATTCTTTTGAAAAGCTAGACGAAAATAAATTACCAAATATCGAAGACTTTTATGACAAATTACGTGATCAACATATAAGCGAGTCCGATTATCAAAGAGCGTGTCTGATATGGGAAAAGTTTAACTGTACAAGTCTCGGGGGGTATTCTGACCTATACTTAAAATCGGATGTTCTTCTTTTAACTGATATTTTTGAGAATTTTAGAATAGCTTGCATGACAAATTATGGACTTGACGCCGCGAATTTTTTTACGAGCCCTAGCCTAAGCTTCACGGCCATGCTAAAATACACCAGGGTTGAACTAGAACTTTTAACTGACATTGACATGCTTCATTTTTTCAAAAAATCTGTGAAAGGCGGTGTCTGTGTTTGTACGAAACGAAAGTCGATTGCTAATAATCAATTTCTTCCAAATTATGACGCCACCAAACCTAATTCGTTTATTATGTATCTGGATGCGACAAATTTGTACGGACATAGTATGAGTCAATTTTTGCCTAAGGGAGATTTTGCTTGGTTAACGGAACAAGAAATTGAAAGTTTGGATATTTTAAATTTATCGGACACTGCTCCAACCGGATATGTTTTGGAAATAGACCTCGAATACCCGACAAATTTACATAATGATCACAATGATCTACCCTTTTGTCCGGAAAATATAATTCCACCGGGTAAAAAAAATTGTAAAAAGTTAATTCCCAATTTATTAAACAAACAAAAATACGTCATCCATTATCGAAATTTAAAGCAGTGTCTGCAACACGGTTTAAAATTAATAAAAATTCATAGAGTTTTAAAATTTACTCAATCCCCATGGCTAAAAAATTATATTGATTTAAATACTTGTCTGCGCAATAATGCTAAAAACTCGTTCGAAAAAGACTTTTTTAAGCTGCTTAATAATTGTATCTTTGGAAAAGTTCTAGAAAACGTTGATAACAGGGTAAATATTAAATTAATTAGTCACTGGGAAAGAAAAGGTAACGTCATGGGTGTCGAAAATTATGTAGCAAAACCAAATTTTAAAAATATGACTGTTTTTTGTGAAAATTTGGTGGCAGTCGAAATGCAAAAATTAAAAGTTGTATATAATAAACCCATTTATGTTGGATTCACCATTCTCGATCTCTCCAAAATGGTTCTTTATGATTTTTTTTACGGATACATTAAACAAAAATATGGCGATTCTGCTTCTCTTTTGTACACAGATACTGACTCCCTTATATTGGAAATTTTTACGGACAACGTTTACAATGACATTAAAGACAATTTGAGCGAATTTGATACTTCAAATTATGCGCGAGACAATGTACATAATATTCCGAAAAATCATTCAATTTTAGGCAAGATGAAAGACGAGTATGCTGGTCAGCCCATTTCTAGTTTTTACGGCACGGGTCCAAAAGCATATTGTGTAAATTTAACTAATGATTGCATAAAAAAGGCGAAAGGGGTAAAAAAATACGTAATTGAAAAACATTTAGGACCAAATCATTACAAAAACATCGTTGATAATGGTGGGGTGATTTATCGGAAAATGTACACTTTTAGGTCTCATATGCATGATATGTATACTAATCTAATAAACAAAATCGCTTTGTCGTCTGAGGACGACAAGCGTTATATCATTAATAAAACGCACAAAACTTTGGCGTGGGGTCATTTTGAAATAAATTTTTATGAAAATTTAAACAAACTAATTGAATCGGCTGAAAAATTAATTGAAACCGATGAGGTAATTTGAAGTATTAAATTTTTTGTAATACAAAGGTCTGCTTATTCATAATTGAAAATTGTTGTGTTTTAAGGGTGTTGTTTTAAACAAATTTATTTTAAATGTTTATTCTTAATCGAATTAACGGTGTGAAATCAATACACCTATTTTTATTATCATTATTTTGTACTTGTGATTGTTTTATTTGTATACAAATTGTACATACACATATATGTTTTTTAAATAAGGAAATGAATGTTGTTCTTGAAATGTACTTTAAATAAATACATGGTGAATAGGTATAATTATTAACTGTGTGTGTGTGTGAAACACACAGTTCACATATTAAGTATATTTTTTTTGTAATCACATTTTTTGTATACTGTTTGGTTTAAAAAATAAACAATTTATTACATTTTATTATTTTTTATTTAAGTGTAAAGGTACAACATATTATATCTTATTTATTTAAATGTAAAAAATCGCATAATATTTTCACATTGTGAAGTGAACAGCGACTAGATTTTGTGTGGTAAAAACAATCACATTCGGATTTCGTAAGATTTGGCACGCCTACCGCATGTTCCAAGTTAATTACGACGTGATCCAAAATTTTATCGAGGAATTCCTTTTTCTGGTGACCTTTAACATAAATACAACTAGCATTCTCAGTAAATTTTTTTAAAATATTTTTTATCTCCTTGTATTCAACATGACCATCAACGTATGGGATGTTGTGTAAATTTTTTTCCAACCAACGAACATTTTGTTTCCATCTGTTTGTTAAGTTTTCAAAAGGAATTGCTGGTTTAAATACATAATGATTTGTTTTTAGTCCATCACTTATGGCTAGTTCTTTGGGTGTAAATTTCGGTGTGTAAAATCCCTCCATATCGACCACAATGCAATTATTTTTAAGCGCTCGACTAAGTAAAACCTTTTTTCGATGTTGTTCGCTCAAAATAGGTGTCAAAAGTTTTTCCATTTGAGAAATTCGACGTCGAAACCTCAACCTGTCTTGAGCAATATAGTTTCGTTGGTATTGAAACACATGATCTACATTTGTAAACGCGACCCGCATATTTATATTAATTTCCGCACAACCCCAGTTAACGGACTGTATTCTACAACAACATCGTGTAATATGAGACAATACGCGACTGTCTTAGGACTGAAAAGTTCTTGACTTTCAAGGTCAAGCTTTATGTCCACCGTTGAAGTTTTAACAGCCAGGGGTTGCTCATTGCAGTCAATTAGATAAATCGCACAATCGTGAAACTTGTTATAATCGAGAATCGGTTGCGAAAATTTTCGCTTATAATAACTATTTTGAAACATTGAGTACATGTAGTAAGCCACACCATATCGTTTCGTTGGCATGTCTAGATTCATGTTATCGTACGGAAAACTTTGGGAATTTAAATGCAGTTTAATATTTCTAATTAATGCATGATCGAAGTCTGAACTGTCTGCTTTAGAGTTATCTTTTTTATCAGTTTGAAATGCTACAATTACGTATCTCGGCTTTTCCAAATTCGTCGCTGACTTAACGGACCAAACGTCTTTTTTTGTAGCCCGTAATGAAGGAAGAAAATTCAACTCCCACTGCCGAAACGGGATGTAGATGGGCTGATTTTTATCTAACGTATTTAACAACTTTAGTTTCATCCGATCATCAACCATAATATGTGGAACTCGCCATTCTATTCGATCAATTCTTACTCGAGCTTTTTTAGTACCAGTACTTATATAGGAGTTGTCATCTGTTTTAGAACGCAATAATATTAATTCTTGGCTGGCGTTAATTATAATTTTTTTATAATCTTCAGCAAAACCCAATAAAAATTTTAGCGGTATGCATGTACTAAAATGGGTTGCAACTGTCGTCGGTTGAATAGTCATTGTTGGATTCCATCCGGCAACTGCTAAAGATTTACTTTCGTTATCATTGTAAGACAGATAAGCTTTTAAAGTTGTTGTTACACCAGGGTCCCTATTTTTGTCAATTTCCACCCCCGAAAGAAGAAAACGAATTTCCTCAAACAGAAATGCATAAGCATTATTTGTCCAGGCGATGTCACCATCCCCTTCACGGCCGGGTTCTAACTGTCCTTCAATATATATGAAACTATCGCAAGGTGTGGTATACAGATCTTCGTTCTGTATAGGTATTCTTATTTCGTCATTATTATTAAAATTAGAACTTCGCGGTAAATATGTGTGAAATTCTCTTTTGGTGATCGCCTCTTCAAACTCAGGCTCTTGGAATATGTCTAACACCTCCGTCATTTTTTCTAACTTTTAGACCGATTGACTTGAGGAACGCAATATTTTCTGAACTTAAGCGTTTCGCGAACCGAGTGCTACTAAAGTTAATATTTTTCGTTTTATAATTATTAAACCGTAACCCCATTTAAAACTCTTTTTTTAATTCTAGTTTAACAATAACTTTTTCACCACCAAAATTTACTAAATCCCCGTCCTGGTCGAGCAGCGTTAATGTGATGTTGTTGATAGAACGGACGTTGACTGGTAAATATATTATGTTCGTCGGCTCCACGTTTATGCTAAAGCCTGGGTCCACCGTTGGAGAAAATTCATAAATTGTGTGTGAAGTTTCACTGTTGTAAAACGTGCCATTTACAATGTTACATTCAATGCGTATCGTTGAGACTTTCAGAATATCAACTGGTAAATCTGATTGATGTAAAACGTTAGGTTGCAACTTTTTTTTAGAAAATCCGAGAAGACGTCCTATCGAATCGTCAGGTTCAAAATCTATGCTGTGCACACTTTTAATTTCACATTTCAAGGTATTGTTATTCGGCTTCAGTGAAAATACCGTTTCATCGCCTAGCATGAGTTGTAAATATTTTTCAATGTCAAATATTTCGTAAGCACCCGTCGGTATGCTAACGGTTTTTCTTTCGTCAAAGTAAAATTTATTATTTCTCCCCTCTTCTATAGTAACTTTCACTAAATCAACTGGTAAATCTGATTGATGTAAAACGTTAGGTTGCAACTTTTTTTTAGAAAATCCGAGAAGACGCCCGATCGAATCGTCAGGTTCAAAATCTATGCTGTGCACACTTTTAATTTCACATTTCAAGGTATTGTTATTCGGCTTCAGTGAAAATACCGTGTCATTGCCTAGCGTGAGTTGTAAATATTTTTCAATGTCAAATATTTCGTAAGCACCCGTCGGTATGCTAACGGTTTTTCTTTCGTCAAAGTAAAATTTATTATTTCTCCCCTCTTCTATGTTGGGGATTGAGTGAAAAGTATGAAAACCCACTAGACCAATGGCATACTCGTAGCCGGAGTCCAAAATTATTGGTGGATAATAATTAGCGGACAGCACATTGCTGTATCCTTTTATCGTGAACGTGTGGGACATGACTAGTTTTTTATTTTATAATACCGTACAGGAACTGAAGACATAAATGTCCACAATTTGACTTATCAAAGTGTTGAAATCTCTCGTGATTGTAAACGATGTTGCTACCTCTAAAATACTTAATTACTTCTAATGCGGGCTTTAAGTTACCGAAGCTATCAAAGTAATGAACTGTATTGCCTAATTTTTTGTAGGCTGTCCAATGGGTGCCGGGCCCTCGAGTTAAATCTAAATTTATAATGCCACATTCATACGTGTGTGGTTTTTTTGGTAGACTATCGCGCATAAAAACGCCTCGAAAATTCGGTAGATGTTTAGTGTATTTCAATAAATCCACATTAGTAAGCGCTCTTCGAGGTAGCTCTTTTAATAGTTTTTTGGATTTATATATAATCCCAACCCCTTGCGATATTGTTTTAAATATAAACCGTCACCTTTCTGACCGAGAGCGATCGTTTCCATGGTTTTATTGTGTCTTTGAGCTTCTTCTAACTTTTTTTTCGAATCTCTAGCATCATTTATGACCTTGACGATGGCGGAAGTACCACCAGCAAGCGATCCAACGGCACTCAAACCAGCCAATAACGGAATAAGAAACGGTATTATGCCCCCCGTTTTTCGCACGGGTAGTATCCGCGGAACACTGATGTTTTTTTTACCCCCATTTTTTTTAACAGCTTGTTTTGCGGCTCTTATAGCAGCTATAGTGCGAGCTCTTAAGTTTCCACCCGTTTTTCGGAAAGCGCTATGTGCTTTTGAAAAAATAGCACTTTTAAATGTTTTTCTGAAACGTTTTTTTTTCTCACGTTTCATGTTTAACCCGATATACTTTGTAGAACTGACTGTTCATCTGTTGAATCGAGCTTATATAGGCAGTAGAAGTTGTAAAAAAACTATTTATTGCAATGCGTGTGGTTAAACAACAACATACATTACCCGTTGTAAATTTAGATTTTAATGAAAATTCCAATTTTAGAAGACATGGAGTGCTTTTACCAAACCTCGTCCGCGCCATTCTTGCGGGGCCATCGGGGGCGGGTAAGACTAATGTCCTGTTAAGTTTGATTTGTGACCCGAATGGTTTGCGATTTGAAAATGTGTATGTTTTTTCAAAATCACTATATCAACCCAAATATCAATTTCTGGAACGTGTTCTAAAATCGGTTGCTGGTGTGAGCTATTTTCCGTTTAAAGAAAATGAGGACATAATAGATGTTTCCGAGGCGAAACCAAACTCATTGTTCATCTTTGATGATGTTATATGCGAAGAACAAAATAAAATTAGATCGTATTTCACCGCCGCTCGACATAAATTTGTTGACATGTTTTACCTCTCTCAAACGTATACGCGCATTCCCAAGCATCTTATCAGGGACAACGCGAATTTTCTAATTATATTCAAACAGGATGACTTGAATTTGAGACATATATATGAAGAACATGTTGGGGCTGATTTGTCATTTGATCAGTTTAAGTTAATGTGTGCTTTGTGTTGGAAAGATAAGTATGGATTTTTGACAATAGACAAAGAAAGCGATTTAAATTTGGGGCGCTACAGAAAATATTTCGATCAGTACATATGCTTGTGAATTTTTAAATCATGGATGAAAAATTGAAAACTCAAATTTCTAAAACTAGTCAAGCTATACGAAAAAAATATTTGGCTTTAAAACGATCGCGAACGGAGAAATCAGACGATCTTCAGAAAACCTATGAACCTATAATTAAACCTTTAGAAGAACTAGTTAAAACTGCCAAGCAAGAAAAAAATATTAAATCCGAATATTTATCTCCAATTAAAACAAAACAGGATGTCATGCCCGAGTCTACTTTTACTAAAACGCCCGAGTCTACTTTTACTAAAACGCCCCTAAAAAGACCAACTCCTCGTGTTATGCAAGACGAATCTGTGATGGAATACGACCCCTTCCAAGATGAGGAACCTGCAGACACAACCCTTGACGATATAAGACAACAGTTTCAGTCTATAGCTAGCGAAAATCCTGAAGTCGTAAGAGATTTTCTTGATCAATATGACATATTGCCCAGAAGTTACCTGGAGGGTTTACTGAGTGATACAAGCGACAGCTTTGACACGATGTATGGGGTTCATTACACCGAATCAGGTAAATGGATTATTGGGGATAGTCCTGTTCAAATTTTAGGAAAAGATCTTTTAATAAAAAATGTAAAATATGACGGCACACCCGGTCTTTATGAACTGTTATTTAAAAAACGTCCAGTAGGATATACCAAAAAGGATGAACGCAATTACAGAGAAATATTACAGCGCACGAGTGCTCATAAACGCGGGAATGATCCCAACAATCAAATCAGGGGTACAAAATTATTTAAGTACGTGCATATAATAAAGCCGCTATTTAATACGCCCGCCCGCCGACGAATTCATACGTGGGGGGATTACGGTGGAGGCCAGCTGTTTTTAGAAAATAAACCCTACCAATTTATTTATTGGGATGACGTAAATGAACTAGTTAGTCGTCTGAGGCTGTTGTATGCATCCAAAAAGGCTGGTAATACCTCACATAACAACGAAATTATAGCTATAGTTGAAGAGCTACGTGAGGCCAATTTAATAGAGTAAAAAAAATGTTTAGTATTGATAAATTTGGTAGACGATCACATAAACCACACATTCAGTTTAAAAAACGTGATTTAAACGACATTGAGTTTTTTAACCATTTAAACAGAGTAAATAATGAATTTACTATTAATTTTTTAACTGTGGTAAAGGATTATGAAACCAAGGCGCACAAAGATCGTCTTAAATTTAACGAAGACCTTGAAGAAAAAATAAAAGGGCTGACATATTTAGTGGATAGTGCTCAAAAATTGTATGCAGATATTGTGAAGTTGGTGCCTGCAGAAACACTCACTAAACTTTATAACCACGCCATTAAAATAGTACCCAATGAGTAAAATTAAAGCTGACTTAGTTAACGAACTCCACAAACCCGCAAGAAAAAAATTTAAGAGGAGAAGAGTGATTCTTAAAGGGTTGGATGACTTGTGGCAAGCAGACTTGGCCGACTTGCAACATTATGGACGGCTAAACAACGGATATAAATATATTTTAGTAGTCATAGACTGCTTTTCTAAATACCTGTGGACTGTTGCGGTTAAAAATAAAACATCAATTGAAATTAAAAATGCCATGCAAAAAATTCTCAAGACTTCAAAACGCCATCCGAAAAATTTACAAACCGACATGGGAAGTGAGTTTTATAACTCCTTTTTTCGTGCTTTGATGGCTGAATACGACATTAATCATTATTCAACATTTTCCACAATTAAAGCCGCCATGGCCGAACGTGTTATAAGGACTTTAAAAGATAAACTGTACAGACATTTCAGTCTACTAGGCAAATATAAGTGGATAAATCGACTTCAAGAAATTACTAAAGCTTATAATAATTCAATACACAGAAAAATTAAGATGAAGCCAATTAATGTGACGCGTAAAAATGAAAAGTCCCTCTTACACACGGTGTACAATCAAATTAAAACGGTAAATAAGCAAAACTTTAAAATCGGCGATACCGTTAGGATCTCCAAATTTAAAACGATATTTGATAAGGGTTATACACCTAATTGGTCTACTGAATTATTTACCATTTCCAAAGTTAATATCACAGACCCCACAACATATTTACTTGAAGATATGAATAAACAACCGATTCTCGGGTCGTTTTATACCGAAGAACTACAAAAAGCTAAACACAGTGATGTATACCTGGTAGAAAAAATCTTAAGGCGGAAGGGTAAAAACGTGTTTGTGAAATGGCTGGGGTTAAAGAAAGCGCACAACAGTTGGATTAAACAGTCTGATATTGTATAAATAATATTTTTTTAATAAAAAAACATGTCTATCAATAAAATTATTTTATTATATTTTTTTTACAATTGTTGTTACATTTTAACATTTTTCTGAAGTTCACCATAAATTTTTAAAGAACCTACATCTTCTTTTAACTTTTGCGATTCAAACAATAAAATTTCCAACATACAGTCTACATTTTCTGACACCCACGGTTCACCCGTCAGTATTATATTCTTAATTTGATCCACGACATCACCACTTAAATTATTTTGCACTATTAATGATAACAGTTGATTATAATACGTTACAAAATCTTGTTTAATTAATCGTTTATATCTCAACTCTATAGTAGATAGAGTATCCAATAACTTATTGTAACTTTTTTTGTCCAAGTCAATATCAACACTAGAATTATTTAATTTTATGAATTTGCGATCCTTTATGCACATATAATTTAATACACAATTTTGTCCGATAGATATGGAAGATTTAATTTTTTCCTTACACTTGAAACAACATGTTTGTTTTGTACAAAAATGTTCACTTATTTGTTGTCTTTGTTCCACAAAAAAATTCCAATCACTGTACAAAAACGTCAAACATGTTTTCCGCATAGTATTTCCAATTTTTATAACCGGTGCAAATTCTCGAACGGGGCTTAACCCAACCGAGGCTGTACACGTTTTGTTTAAGGGGTAAACAATTTCATTTATAAGCCGGTATTCCCGTAATAACTTGTGATCATATTCTGCCAATATGTTTTGTATATAGTTGCCAAAATCTGTTTCTTCCACCATCTTAGTGTTTATTTTCTTCTTCAGAATTTTCTGCTTCGGATTTTTCTTCTTCCGAATTTTCTTCAGAACTTTCTTCAGAACTTTCTTGTTCTTCCACGAACAAATGTTTTAACTCTTCTGGTAAAAAATGTTTAATGTCCCTCATAAAATATTTCATTTCGGTATCGATAAATTTATGCACCAAATCTTCAACGCTAATTCGACCTTCTAGAAATTGCTCGCAATATTTGATGCCTTGGTTGTATTTTTCTGATAATTTATCTAAATAATCCGCATCGTATTTCCAAAATCCATACACTTTTTGATGCTCGGCGTCGAATTCCAAATCCCCTAGTTCACACAACAACCGATTAATAGCTGATCTTAAATCATGCGCTGTGGGCCAATTTTCAGCACTATACAGCATCCACATTTTTTTAAACCTCCCTGTCTTCAGAACAAGTTTCTAAAATGTCTAATATATTTATAAAGCTTTCAGTTAGCAATGGTTTAATCGAGTCGAGAAAATATTCAATCCTATTTTCTAGAAATGAATATATAAAACACTCCAAAGAAATTAAACCATGGACAAACTGTCTGCAAAGATTTTTCGCGATTTGGCAGCAAGCTATCTCTTTTTCGTACAATTTTCTATTAGCAGTTTGATAGCAGAACACTTCCTCATACAAACTATTTTCGCGGTTTCTAAGCACTTTATACAAATCAGTTACAGCTAAAAATAAAACTTCAGTGTTCATGATCGTACTAAACTTCGCTAAAAATATTCTTTCATTTATACGCAATACCCCTCCATGCTGGTAGTTTGATCACCCTTCAAAACAGTATTGGATAATATAAAAAAATTATCACAAGTACTTTTGATCAGTAATTAAATTCTTCGATTATTTAATACTGAAAAAGACTGTATTAAACCGGAATTGGGGCTCACACTTTCACTTGAATTTAGCTCGCTCGGACAAGTACCGTTTTGTGAAGCAGTATGTGCATTGGTTTTTTTAATGGATTGGAACAGCTTGATCAGGTCTTATTGTTACTATCTGGTCTTATTGGTAAAACAGCTGCTATCTGGTCTGATTGGAGGAACGACTGGTACTTGGGTTAAACATATGGTTGGGTATGGTAATTTTAATGCGAATAGGTGTGTAGGTCTGAGCGAATCTTTCGCGTAATACGTCTGATAATTATAATTTATTTGTACTTAAATACACCACTGAAAAAAATTTAGGTCAGCAGACAGCCGTCTGATAATTACTCATGCACCAAATGTAGGTCACTGTGTCAAACGCAGATGCAGCTGGTAGCGAAAGTTTTTTAGGGTGCAGGTGTTAGTGAAAGTTTTTTTTTAGGGTGCAGGTGTTAGTGAAAGTTTTTTTAGGGTGGGGGGATCAAGTGGGGGGATCAAAAATATACAGCTATCCCAACTTCCCTCTACTTCCGTTAACTTACCTTTTTTTAAATGGAATTTATAGTGGGCTACGACTTATTTAAATTCCTTATTTTTTTCCCTTTACAAATATACAAGAGTTGATTTACTTATATTTTATAAAAGTACGCAAGAGACAAGGGTTTGTTAATTTATTTTATGATAAACATTATAAAAACAAATAGTAGGCTGGAAAAAAAAAATTTTGAACTTTTGTAAACACATCAACCCCTATATATTTGGAATGAAAAAAAAAGGGAATTTAATAAATCAAAGCCAACTATAGTTTCCATTTATAATTTACTAATAATATAAGTTAATTTTCGTATTGATTTTTGTATTTTTTTTCTTTTAAAAATATTGTTAAACATTTTACTGAAAAAAGGACAAAAGGCGTCCTTTTCATCTTTAAAAAAGGACAAGGACAAAAGGTGCCTGCAAAAGGACTGTCCTTTTCAAAAAAGGTCAGTTGGCAACCCTAGATATAGCTTAGATGTGTTTTCTAGGCTTGCAATGACCATGGTATCCTATGTACAAAAAAACAAACCGTTGTGTCATACTATTATCCACGATGCATCATGACAACACTGTTGATGTGGAAAATAAAAACATCTGAAATAAATACGTACTACAACTCCACAAAAGGTGAAGTCGACACTTTTGTTCAGATGGCACACGCATCTACTGTGCAAAACTAACAGGTGGCCTTTAACTTTTTTTTTATTATGATCGACGCTTGTGGGATAGCATCGCTAGTTATCAGGAAAAATAGCCATCCAGATTGGAATGTAAACAAACAGTCTGTGGCGAGCATGCAGTAAAAATACTTACGTGCAAAACCTGTCAAAAACAACAGTAAAATTTATTTTGTAATATTTTTAGTTTTTTAATATTTTATAATGTTCTCTGTATAAGCTTATTTTGTTTGTATGTTTACTAAATTAACTACAATGAAGTAAAATAATTACATTTCGCAGTTATTTACATCAACTATGTGTATAAATAGATATGTGACTCTGAGGCACACTTTGGTAGGACGTGTTGGTAAATCAAGTTTATTATTTTTTTTTGTAAAAAAGAAAAAATATATCTAAATTTATTTGACACCATTATATGTTAAATATAGCCAGAATAATAGAAGGCAGAATAAAGGAAAAATTAGAAAATACGTTAGAAGAAACACAACATGCTTTTAGAAGGGGAAGAAGCACGCAAGATCCAATTTTTATATTACGACAAACGATAGAAAAAGCTAGGATTAAAAACAAGGAAATACATATATGTTTTATTGATCTGGAGAAAGGCTTCGACAGAATACATAGGAAGGATGTGTGGAAAAGCCTAAAAACCAAAGGTATAGACGGGGGAACTATAGACACACTAAAAATAATGTACGAAAAAACGCTAAACGTGGTAAGAACACATAACGAGGAATCATTAGAGTTTGAAACGAAAGATGGATTAAAACAAGGTGCGTGCTTAGTCCATTACTATTTGCAATCGTAGTAGATGAGGCAATAAAGAAAGCAAAAAAGAAGTTCAGACCACTACAGTTGGGGTATTGGAGGATGGAAAAGGTTGAGCTGACGGAGTTATTATTCGCAGATGATATGGCGATGTTAGCAGACTCGGAGGCAAACTTACAATATAATATGGAAAGACTAAACGAAGAACTAAATAAAATTAATATGAGGATAAATGTACAGACAACAAAAAGCATGATAGTAACAGAGAAAGAAAAAACACACAACATTTCAATAGAAGGGCAGTACATAGAACAAGTAACACATTACAAATACTTGGGAACAATCATAGAAGGAAATGGAAGACAAGACAAAGAGATAAACGACAGACTAGGAAAAGTGGGAAGAATATACAGCCTGTTCAAACTTAAGGGGGCACTATTGCTAACTTTTTTATTTGAATAGGTAGAGAGTAGGTTAAATAGGGAAAGAAGCATAACTTTTTATGACGATTTTAACCCTTACATTTGTTTTATAAAACCACTTCCGGTTTCACCGGAAATGAACTCAACTTTCTTAATTTAAATGGAATTACTACTTTTTTTTAATGAATTTGAATTCTTTACTTAATTCTACGTCTTTTAAATGTATTTTGTTATACATCAATATTTAACCGTTTGCGAGATATTACAATTTTAAAAAAAAATTACGATAACCACTTTTGTATTAAATTAATCTCTATTTGTCCCCATGTAAAAATATTCTGATAATATCACACTTTCTAAATATTGAAAATGACAATTAAATTTCAAATTTAAATAAAACAAGAAGTCTTATTATAATTAGTGTAATTAGAAAGAAATGACGATAATTTTATTTAAGCAATTAAAATAGTTAAAACAAAATGCAAATAAAAAATAATTAAAGTAGATGTTCAAAAACTCTTCCTCCCTGCTCGTCACATTTTATTAATCTTTTATGAACACTGCGAGTAGCCTTTAAAATTACTCTTCTATCAATACTTCTGATAATGTTATTAATATTAATTTGCAGTTCATCTACAGTTTCATATCTTCTTTTGTAAATTTCATCTTTAAGGTACCCCCAGAGGAAAAAATCCAATGGTGTCATGTCTGGTGAACGCGCCGACCATTGGATGGGCCCATTGGTTACCAAATAATCTGTCTAATAGAGCACTTGTACCATGATAATTATGAGCCGGAACACCATCTTGCTGGTAATAAATGAATGGACGATCAATTAAATTAAGATTGTCGAGAAGCTGTTCTAGTATTTCAGTCATCATTTCAACATATCGCACCCCAGTTAAAGTGCCATGATAAAAATATGGCCCAACTATTTTAGAACCTAATATTCCGCACCATACGTTTAAACTGAAACGGTTCTGTGGATTGTGTGGATGAATGAGGAAAGGGTTCTCTTGAGACCAATAATGATAATTTTTCCTATTAAACATACCTTTACTGGAAAAATTTGATTCATCACTCCATAAGACATATTTTAAATGATTTGGGTTTTCTTGGCAAGCATTTATAAACCACCGACAAAACTGCATCCTTCTTTCAAGATCACCTGGATGTAATAAATGTACTGGCCGATATTTGTATGGAATGAATTTATGCTTCTTCAGAATACTATGTATCGTACCTAGTGAAATTGCCATTTCTTTTAACAAATCTCTTGTTGAGTTATTAGGGTGTGCCTCGAAATATGCCAAAGTGGTAATTAAAGTCTCTTCATCCACAATAAAATCTTTTTTCTTTCGTTTTTTAGTAAAAACTTGTTCATTTGTTCTAAACTTTCTGTATAGTTTTAAAAAATACCTTCTATTTGGAACCACGCGATCAGGATATAACTGAGTGTATTCCTCAATTGCCCTGTTTGCATTTTTTCGACAAATTAAATAAACTTCCAACATATCACATTTTTCTACATGCGTAAAAACCATTTTGGAGATCAAATTGGAATAATCACTGGCTAACTGTCAAACTGTCACTATGAAAAACAATTGCAACATGTACATAATTTTGTTAATATTCATGGATAACGTTATTTAACAAAAAAATTAAAAAAATTTGCGGTAACATTTTCCAATGAAAATATCTCAAAACCGGTTAATTATTGATGTATGATAAAATACATTTAAAAGACGTAGAATTAAGTAAAGAATTCAAATCCGTTAAAAAAAAGTAGTAATTCCATTTAAATTAAGAAAGTTGAGTTCATTTCCGGTGAAACCGGAAGTGGTTTTATAAAATAAATGTAAGAGTTACAATCACCATAAAAAGTTGTAATTCTTTCCCCATTTAACCTACTCCCTACCTGTTCAAATAAAAAAGTTAGTAATAGTGCCCACTTAAGTTTGAACAGGCTGTATAATACCCTAAAAACGACCATCTTTAGTAAAAGAGAAATATCCAAAGAAACAAAAGTAGATGTAGTTAAAAAAGTAGTCACACCAACTTTATTATACGGAAGTGAATCATGGACACTTACAAAAAGAAACTTAAGTAGAATAAATGCAGCCGAGATGAGGTTTTTAAAAACAATCGAGGGAAAGACAAAACTAGACAAAATAAAAAACGACATACAGAGAAAAACTAAAAATAAAATCAACAGAAGCTAAGATATGGGGAAGACAATTAGGATGGTTAGGTCACATTAACAGAATAACAGATGAAAAATTAACAAGGAAAACGTACGAAGCAAGGACGCAGGGAGAAAATAAAAGGGGTCGACCAAGAAAAACTTGGAAAGAAGGAGTAAAGAAGGCAGCGCAAGAAAAAGGTATTGAATGGGAGGACGTAAAGGAGCTGTCTCAAAACAGAGCGAGATGGAAAAGAATAGTGAGCAAGAAAGAAAGTTAACAGAAAGTCTTACACCTAACGGTAGAAAGACTAATGATTAAATAAAAAATATATGTTAAATAGCTGTAATTGAGAATACATAAAACCTCTAGTCTATCAACAAGTTAATTTATGAAATACGTACGTTATAAAAGTCAAATGTGCCTCTAAAGCACACCTTGGTAGGTTTAGGGTTAAATCAGATTGCCCCCACCCCCTAGAAATTATTTTTAATAAGGGTTAAAACTTTCACTAATAGTTTCCATGTATATACAGGGTGAGTCACGACGGACGCGTCGGAGTTTTATGGCGAAACAGTTTATATTTTTTAATTTCTGCCGCTGTTAGATTATGCAAGTCAATAAGGGCTACATTTTAAAAATATTTTTAAATATACAGGGTGCTCCAAAAAAGAGTGGCTTATCAAAGTTATACTTTTTCTTATGGAACACCCTGTATATTTTTACATTTTTGGATTCCTCTTTGAATTTAATTCAAAAAATGTAAAAGGTTATATGGGTCTTAAGTCAACCGTTCTCGTGAAAATTGCATTTTCATGAAAATACAGTATTTTCAAAAATTTTCAACATTTGAAAACTTTAACAAGTCTGAAGAAATTCGTTGGAAATAAGATTGACAATAGATTATGTAACACTTTGCACCACCTACATTTTTAAAACATTATACAGGGCGTTTTTTACGCTTGGTCAAACTTGTGAAAATTTAAACATCGATAACTCATTTTTTTTAAATACAACACCCTATACTTTCTTACACCGTCTTATAGAAAATTTAATTCTCTTTCGAAAACATTCAGGCGGTTTTTCACCTAAAATTGATATTTTCCGAGATATCGCAATTTAATTGTTAATTATTAGGGCAAAGTAATATTTTCAAGTAAGCCATGAAGGTAGGCAGCGGTAATTTGAAACAATTGAAAGAAAAAACAAGAAACTTACAATTTTGTCGTTTGCCTACACATTTTTGACATTTTTTATGAGAAAGTTGTAGATTTACCATTTTACGTATAAATATAGGTTTCTCATCAGGGCCACAATATTTTTCATATAATTGAGTTTGATCTTTTGCCAAGTCCTAAAAACCCATTGATAATGTATTAGGTACGAGAACGGAACGCTGATTTAAAAAAAAAGTAATACTGCCTTGTCTAATTTTACATTACATAAAAAACATGGTTGGTACTGTTTTCGGTAGAGTGTCGTAGTGTCGTATCGTAAACAGACAAAAAATGGTTTATAGGATTTAGTAATTATCTTATAACACTGGTCCAATAAATAAATGCATAAATAATTTTAAAAAATCTCTATTTAAACGTAAGTATGGTAAAACTACAACTTTCCTATGAAAATTTGTCAAAAGTGTGTAGTCAAACGATAAAATTATAAGTGTCTTGTTTTTTCTTTCAATTGTTTCAAATTACCGCTGTCTACCTTCATAGCCTACTTGAAAATATTACTTTGCCCTAATAATTAACAATAAAATCGCGATATCTCGGAAAATGTAAATTTTAGGTAAAAAACAGCCTGAATGTTTTCGAAAGAGAATTAAATTTTCTATAAGACGGTGTAAAAAAATATAGGGTGTTGTATTAAAAAAAAATGAGTTATCGATGTTTAAAGTTTTACAAGTTTGACCAAGCGTAAAAAACGCCCTGTACAATATTTTAAAAATGTAGGTGGTGCAAAGTGTCACATAATCTATTGTCAATCTTATCTCCAAACGAATTTCTTCAGACTTGTCAAAGTTTTCAAATGTTGAAATTTTTTGAAAGTACTGTATTTTCATGAAAATGCAATTTTCACGAGAATGGTTGACTTTAGACCCATATAACCTTTTACATTTTTTGAATTAAATTTAAAGAGGAATCCAAAAATGTAAAATTATACAGGGTGTTCCATAAGAAAAAGTATAACTTTGATATGGCACTCTTTTTTAGAGCACCCTGTATGTTTGAAAATATTTTTAAAATGTAGCCCTTATTGACTTACATAATCTAACAGCGACAGAAATTGGAAAATATAAACCGTTTCGCCATAAAACTCCGACGCGTCCGTCGTGACTCACCCTGTATATATACACATATATATAAATTTCAGCCTAAAATTTAAAAAATATAACGGAAAAACGTTGTGATGCTTTAAATGTATATTTGTTGCTTGTTTTGATGAATAAAAAGAGTAGGTACATTACTGACTATGTATGCAACGTATCCACGAGTTACATTTTACATTGCCCTGGAACTCATTTGTTCTCTTGTATTGCGCCTCACGAAGGGTTATTGTGAAGGCCAAATTTTATAAATAAATCTCTCTGTTGCAGACGTCTGCCTCAAAATACTAAACGTCTACTACAATTTTGTTTGAATTTACCTCAGTAATATCTATCAAATTAAAAACTGGCCCACCAGGAAAATTTGCATAGGTATGGCCTACTAAAACCCAACACATACTTAAACAGCGAATTCCATTTAAGCAATCGAGTTGGTCTCCACCTTTTGTGGTAGACAACAATTTTTTTCCATTAGTATATACAGAAAACGCTATCAATGATAAATGGATGGGTTCTAAAAAGCAAAAATAACTAAAGTTATTCTAGCATTTTAGAATAGTACACTATACCTTTGGAGTGGGAGTGTGTATAAACATCATAGGCGGTGGATAGAATCATTATGGAGATGATTACACAAAAGAAAATACTGCAATAATAAAAAGACAAGTACTTAATAGGTACCTACTAAACTAAAGTTTAAGTAGGGCGTCTTAAAAAGTAGGAAAAATTAAATTTGCAGCGTCAAAAAACATGTTTATAAATCGGTAAACATTGCATAATTAAATTTTTGTACATACATGGTGAATATGGCCCCATTGGTCAACTCAGGATATGCGTCTTCTTCAGTTTGGCACATCTCTTCAGTAAAAGAAGCCCCAAGTCCGGGAAGTAAGAGCCCGAGGAAACCTGAGACGATTTCTGTCATGTTATCACCACGACATCCGTCTGGAATACAGATAGACCAAGGAAGGCCAATAGAAAAAGCCCTGGTGTTTCTGATGGCCATCTGCATGACGTTATGAATTTTTTTCTGAAATTAAGTCAAACAAGGTTAAATTATGAGGTCTCAAATATTTCTTGTGAGGAGATTTTGATGATTTAAATAAAGAATTTCACTTTTAAGTGTAGCAAAAAGAGATCCCAACAGAAACAAAAACGATGGTATTTAAAGAAGTACAGAGCGGTCCAAATGGGATTAAATGGGTATCGTTTAATAGTCAAGATAGAGAAACGGGTAAATTACCAAACATGTGCAGTTTTTTGAGACAAACGCAGAACAGTTCTCAAATATATTCTATCATATCCGGTTTGTCTTCTTTTTTTGTTTGTATGTTTCTTCGTGTAGATCATCTTGTAGGGTTTTCTTACTGACGTACCATGAAGCGTCTGTAATCCTTCGCAGGGCTTTTTTCAGAAACCGCTGTATTATACTGATGTTGGACTTTTCTGCGCAACCGCAAAACATTATTCCATAGGTCCAAATCGGAACCAGAGCGACTTTGTAAAGCAGCAACTTGTTTTCTAAAGAAAAAAGATAGTTTGGATTTGCGTCCCTGCAGCCAGTACATTTTATTTATTTTTAAATCTAGCTCTTTCCTTTTGGTTGATATAATGGTCTCTCAAAGTCAGTAGCTTGTCTAATTGTAATCCAATATATTTTACCTTATTTTTAGGTGGCACGTTCATTCAATTGGACCTCTTGATTTGCCACTTTTTTGTTGGTGAAAACAATGAGCGTAGATTTATTTTTATTCACTTTTATGCGCCATCTATGAAGAGACTTTTCTAAGGCAAGTATTGCGATTTGCAACTATTTAGTCACCTCCCCATGATCTTTATGGAAGAAAAGGAGTGCTGTGTCGTCAGCGTAAGTGGCTATAACAATATTGATAGTTGATGGAATGTCAGCTGTGTATTATGTTGTACAGAGAGGAGCCTAGGACACTTCCTTAAAGAACACCAGCTTGAATATGATGATATTCTGATAAACCATCTCCATGTTTAACTTGGAAGAATCTCTCATCAAGGTTTGATTTTAAAAGCAAGTAATAAGGAAATTTAAAAAAGCCTACGAGTGGAAGATAAAAGGCAAACGATGGAGTCGAACCAACTAACATTACTAAGTCATCTGTGGCGCATGCTAAAAAGTAGGTACGCAAAAATGAGATGGAAATGATGATGAAGGATGAAAGAAGTAGAGGAAGACCAATGACAAAATGCAAAAACGAAGTAAGGCAGAAATTATATGAAAAAAGTCAGCGGAGAGATGTTGCAATTAGCTTACGATAGAAAAAGTTTAAGAAGCACAATCAGTAATTAATTAAACAATGCCACCTTGATACCTTAAGGTAAAAGAGGGGGCTGCTTAAGAAGATGAGGATTACTTTTATTTATTTAATATTTTTTACTGTTAAGTGCACTGTTGAGTTGTATTGTGCTGACTTTTTTCCAAGTTTTTCTGTCTTGTGCTAGATTTTCTGTGTTTCTATTTGATGATTTTTTATTAATTTTATTAAAATTTTTAATTAACATTAATTACGAAACTATAAAATAACCTGGAAAAGGTGCGCTACGAAGATATGTTTACCTGTATCAAGTCGAGGTCAGAATTTTGTTTTAATTCCCCGGACAATATTAATTGTCCCAAGCAATGTTTTCCATGAATATCTACTGCGTTTTCGATTTTGTCATGAATCTCTATACACTGGTCGAATGCCCCGAAGTCTTGCATGTTTCCTGATAGAAGACCAGGTTGTATTTTTGAATTGGCATCGAACAC
Source organism: Elmis aenea (assembly GCA_947652605.1). Taxonomy (NCBI): domain Eukaryota; kingdom Metazoa; phylum Arthropoda; class Insecta; order Coleoptera; family Elmidae; genus Elmis; species Elmis aenea. The sequence continues at coordinate 28,017,647 of OX393583.1, read as the reverse complement.
TGAAAAGACTCGAAATAATCAAAATTTTGCTAATTAATAAAAAGCAAGTCATTTCAATATACAGGGTTCAATATACTGCGTTTTCGATTTTGTCATGAATATCTATAAACTGGTCGAATGCCCCGAAGTCTTGCATGTTTCCTGATAAAAGACCAGGTTGTATTTTTGAATTGGCATCGAACACTGAAAAGACTCGAAATAATCAAAATTTTGCTGATTAATAAAGAGCAAGTCATTTCAATATACAGGGTGTCCCAGTTAACGTGAACAGCATGGGGATCTCGTAAACGGTAAGAGATACAGAGTTGGTTAAATGGGTGAGAATGATCTATGATTTAAGGGCAACTAGTCTATGAAAAAAATCTTGAAAAATATTGCAGTTTTTGCGCTATTCGTAAAAAACAAAAAATGACGTTTTCGATTTTTGCTTGTAACTTGCTTATTTAAAATCATACCCAAAATGTTTTTCGACATTATTAGGGCACTTTTTTGCGTAAAATTCAAATTAGTTAATAAATTTTACCTATCTTCATTTGTTTTTGTTATTTTAACATCGGATTCGTGTTTTAAATACGGGTCGTAGTTGGCTGACATCATTAGAGCGTTTTTTTTTTCATTTCATTGATGTATGTTTTTAGTTTTATTTTTAAAAATAAGCAAGTTATAGCAATATTATTGTAATTGTTAAGTTTAATCAAAGTGGCCATGAAAAACAAAACAAAACATTACTTAAATAAACTAGCTGTACTTGATCAAAGACAAAGAAACCTAAGTAATTTAAGATATTTTTCAAATTACCTAACAATATATAGTTTTTCAATTACAATTACTATTGAATTTAAATTATAACATACGTTCAAAGTGTAGCCAACTCTCCATGGGCAATACAAATTTGAGATCTGCACTTTGTAAATAACAATGTTTTCCCAAGGATAAACTTTTTGTTTGTTGAACTGTTCTTAAAATAGCTAATCATAAAAAGATAGTTGAACACAATTAAAACATTAAGATTTGCTAGTTTAAAAAACGTTTATCAAATTAAAAGAAATATGCTTTGGAAGACATTGTTATCTACAAAGTGCAGATCTCAAATTTGCATTGCCTATGGAGAGTGGGCTACACTTTGAACGCATGTTATAATTTAGATTCAATAGAAATAGTAATTGAAAAATCATAAATTAGTATGTAATTTAAAAAATATCTTAAATTATTTGGGTTGCTTGGTTTTTAATTAAGTACAGCTAGTTTATTTACGTGATGTTTTGTTTTGTTTTCCGATGGCCACTTTGATTAAACTTAACAAATACAATAATATTGCTATAACTTGCTTATTTTTAAAAATAAACCTAACAACCCATACGTCATTGATACGAGAAAAAAATCTTTTTTTAATGTTGTCATAGTCAACTATAACCCGTATTTAAAATAAAAAAAGTTGATGTTAAAACAACAACAAAAATTAAGATAGGTAAAATGTATTAACTAATTTAAATTCCACGCAAAAAAGTGGCCTAATAATGTCGAAAAATATTTTGGGTGTGATTTTAAGTGAGCAAGTTACAAGCAAAAATCGAAAACGTATTTCTTTTTGCTTTTAATGAACAGCGCAAAAACTATAAATTTTTTTGAAGATTTTTTTAAATGGAATAATTGCTCTTAATCCATAGATCATTCTCACCCATTTAACTAACTCTGTATCTCTTACCGTTTACGAGAACCCCATGCTGTTCACGTTAACTGAAACACCCTGTATACAGCGTGTTTGAAATTCGAGTTAATCGTGGGGATTTTGCTTATTATAATAGCTAGAGCATAGGTTTAAACTTGGCAAAGTTGCTAAATTTGGTGCTCATTATTAATCCGAAGAGAAATTGAAGATAATCTCCAACGGCATCCGAATAAAAAAGGAAAAACTGGAAAATACGATTTCTGAAAATCATCTACAGGGTGCACCACAACCCTGAGATTATTCGATAGCTCCTTTATTATTGAAAATATCAAAAAATGTTTAATACAAATATTGTGCGAACTTATCTTCTTCATAACCTTAAATTATTTTCAAATATACAGGGTGTTTAGTTTGGCCGGCACATAAAAAAATTTAATTTTTTTAAATAGAACACCCTGTATATTTTTACATTTTTGGATTCCTCTTAAAATTTACTTTAAAAAATGTATCAGATTATATGGGTCTTAGGTCAACCGTTTTCGTAAAATTTACATTTTTATGCAATTTTTGAGCAAAACGGCACTTTCAATTTTTTTTAACATTGAAGTTATTTAAAAAAGCGGTAAAATTTTGTTTAAAATTTAGATTGACAATAGATTAATTAACACTTTGCGCTAGCTACATTTTAAAAATATTATACAGGGTGTTTTTTACGCTTGGTCAAACTTGTGAAACTTTAAACATCGATAAGTCATTTTTCTTAAATGCAACACCCTGTATATTTTTACATTTGCTTGTAGAGAATTTAATTGTCTTTCGAAATTATTAAGCATGTCCTATACCTAAAGTTAATATTTTTCGAGCTATCTCGATTTTTATTAGTATTACTAAGGCAATTAAAATATTTTAAAGTCGGCCATGGACGTAAGTCGTAATTTTTCAAAGAATTTTTAAACAAAAGAATAAAAAGAGCTCCAACTTTAATTTTAGTCCAATAATGTACCCCTTTTCCCCGAAATTTATCCTATAAATTGTTTAAAATTATATCCTTGTTCATGTTCTACGCACAGCCGTAGATGTTGTCTCAAAGACTCTAGCACTCTTGATAACATTTCTGGGGCTATACCATTAAAAGCAACACAGCAAGTAATGCAGTTGCCGAACACAGAATATCCTAATAGATGGATAGGGCGAGGTAGACCAATCTCCTGGCCACCTAGGTCACCCCTATAGATTTATTTTTGTGGGGACCCATAAAACAGGTGTATCAAGACCCCCCAACAACTGCTGAAGATGTGCAGAACAGGGTTCGTGTTGCTTTTGATGGTATAACCCCCGAAATGTTATAAAGGGAGCTAGAGTCTTTCAGACAAGGTCTACGGTTGTGCGTAGAACAAGGACATAATCTTGAACAATTTATTTGATAAATTTCGGTAAAATGGGGTACATTTTTAGTCTAAAATTAAAGTTGGAGCTCTTTTTATTCTTTTGTTCAAAAATTCATTGAAAAATTACGACTTACGTCCATGGCCCACTTTAAAATATTTTAATTGCCTTAGTAATACTAATAAAAATCGAGATAGCTCGAAAAATATTAACTTTAGGTATAGGACATGCTTAATAATTTCGAAAGACAATTAAATTCTCTACAAGAAAATGTAAAAATATACAGGGTGTTGCATTTAAGAAAAATGACATCGATGTTTAAAGTTTCACAAGTTTGACCAAGCGTAAAAAAACATCCTGTATAATATTTTTAAAATGTAGCTAGCGCAAAGTGTTAATTAATCTATTGTCAATCTAAATTTTAAACGAAATTCTACCGCTTTTTTAAATAACTTTAATGTACAAAAAAATTGAAAGTGCTGTATCGCTCAAAATTTTCATAAAAATGTAAATTTTACGAAAACGGTTGACCTAAGACCCATATAATCTGATACATTTTTTAAAGTAAATTTTAAGAGGAATCCAAAAATGTAAAAATATACAGGGTGTTCTATTTAAAAAAATTAAATTTTTATATGTGCCGGTCAAACGAAACACCCTGTATATTTGAAAATAATTTTAGGTTATGTAGAAAACAGGTTTGCACAATATTTGTATTTAACATTTTTTGATATTTTCATTAATAAAGGAGCTATCGAAGAATCTCAGGGTCGTAGTGCACCCTGTATAACTCCTTTGAAGTATAAAATAATATGCTTCTTAAAACTCTTGTTATGTAATATACTATTACACTTTACTAAAAAATTATTACTTCCAATTCAGATACATTTAAAAAAAATAACATTTCATTATAAATAAACTTACTTCTTATAGCCCATCCCTCAGCATTTAAAAGTCCTGAAATGTAGGCTAGGAGTTGAGCTGAGCATTTCGCATCCAACTTGTCGATATGTTGTTGAACAACCTGGGCAAAGTCCTGGACGTGTGTGTCCGATTTTACAAGAACCACACACAAAACAACCAAACAGATAGTTCTCATTTCAAATAAATTAGTAATAAGAAGACGAATCATTTAAAATGTCGACATATTGTACCAATTAAGGTAATAAATGTCATTACAATCGATATTATATCTCATTGAATGAAGAGTTTTTAATTAAAGTACAATCAAGATATGAATTTACACTGCATTTATCAGATTGTATAAGTGTTGTATTTATGTTACCTAATTGTATTGCTTCTGTATTTAATAAAATTTATAGGTTTGGTTTTTTGAAGTGCATATTTAAATTGATGTAAGAGCAAATAAATACTAAACTTATGGGTTTTTTAATTAACCCTAAGTAAATATTTAATGCTCTGATTTACACAGCGTATGAAAAAGACAATATCTCGATTTACCACTTAAAGTTATTATCTATTTAGTCTTGAGTCCTTCTAATATTAGGTGCAGGACTGTTGAGTTGTGGTGTGCTGACTTTTTTCCAAGTTTTTCTGTTTTGTGCTTGCTTTTTTATGTCTTTCTATTTGATGTTTTTAAATCCGTTGCTTTTTTTTTAACTTCGTCTTGCCAGGTATTTCTCGGTCTACCCCTTCTGTATTTTTCCTGTGATCTTGCTTCATGGGCTTTTCTGGTTAACCTTTCTTCTTGCATCCTATAAATGTGACCCAACCATCCCAGCTCTCTTTCTTGTATTTTTGTTTCAACTGATTTCATTTTTAATTGTTCTCTGTATGTTTCATTTCTGATTCTATCTTTTTTGGTTTTTCTTAGAAATCTCATTTCAACTGCATTCACTCGGCTACTATTTTTATTTGTGAGTGCCCACGTTTCACTTCCGTATAAAAGTGCCGGAGTTACTACCTTTTTGACCACTTCTACTTTTGTTGTTTTTGGGACTTCTCTATTTCCAAAAAATATTGTTCTTAAACTGTTAAATATTCTTCCCACATTTCCTGTCCTTTCGCTTATTTCCTTGTCCATTCCTCCATTTTTCTCTATGATCACTCCTAAATATTTAAAGCTTTCTACCTGTTCTAACCTAAGCCCATTTAAAGTGATGCTATGCCCTTTGTTTTCTGTTGTAACGATCACAGTTTTAGTTTTTTCGGTATTTATTTTCATATTAATTTTTTCCAATCTCAGGTTTAGAGTTTCTAAATTATGTTGCAGGTTTTTTTCTGTTTCCGCGACTAAGACCATGTCGTCTGCGAACATTAGCTCTGTTATGTTAATTTTTTCCATTTTCCAGTTGCCTAGGTGAAACGGTCTTATTTTTTGTTTTACTTCTTTAATTACCCCATCTATAACTACTGGGAATTATAATGGGCTGAGCAAGCATCCTTGTTTTAAAGCCCTCTTTTGTTTCAAACTCTACCGATTCTTTATTTGGAGTTTTTACAATATTTACCTACCGTTTTTCGTACCTTGCTTATTATGTCGATTGATTCTGATTCTATTCCCTTCCTTCTTAGGTCCCTCCATACGGAGCAGAATTATGGAAAATACGTTAGCTGAAGAGGTCAAGAATCAAGGTCATGGATTTGGATTAATTAATATTACAAAATAAAGATATTCGAGACGAAATAGATGACTTACAACGGTATACCAAAGATAGATGACAAAAAAATGGAATTAGGTGACGTCACAAACAAGAAGAAGAGGCCGGCCAAGATGAAATTGGGGGCACGATGCATTAGAAGGAATGTCTGCAAAAAATGGTTTAACCTTTCCCGGACGGCATGCGGAAAATTGCACCAAGGGCGGGGTGGGATACAATCTATCCCAAACAGTTTATTGTTTGTTAGAATTAAAATGACAAATTTTATGATAGGGGAAGGTGGTATATACTGGGACACTTTTTTTAAATTTTGCGTAACTTTCGAACGGTTTAATTTGCATACCTCAAATTGATATGAGATATTCATATTGCTTTAGTTTATCATTGCATACAAAAAAAAAAATTTTTTAAATAAAGGTACACAAATAGAGGGACTGACCCACTATACACCACTTGTCCCCACATAAACCACCCCGTGGTAGATTGTGGGACAGCAAAAAATATATATGAAATAAAGCATAAGTAATTAAAAAAAGGCTTAATTTTAATTTTTTATTTTAAAAACTTTCACTTTTCATGGGCATTTAGACATTGTACTTTGAAAAATCAAACTAAAATTGAAAATGTTTTTTTGTTTTTTCAGTGCCCCCAAACGTAGTCGGTGCGCTTAACCTACACAGAATATTTTTTTTTTTCAACACAGTCTTTATCTCTGTTTTTAGAGAAAGAAAATCTAAAGTCGGATGTCTTTTTCAGAAAATTTACCTGATTATCATCATTGTCCCACAATGCACCATGTGATCAATTTTTAAAAGCAACAATTTAATGAAAAACTTGTATGATTATTTTAAGTTTTAACATTGTACATACATTTAATATACTGTAAGGTACACCTACACCAAATTTTCTAATTGTTGTTAAATAAATAAAAAAGTTTTAGCACATAAACTGAATAACCACCAAAAAACAATGCGCAGTTACCAAACATGCCTCACATGTGCAAGTCACTATGACATTGTTTACGACACATACTGTAGACAGGATATAATGGGACTGCTTAACCGCTATTTTGATGTAAACAAACTTTAAGTACGGGGTAACAGATGGCCAAAATCTCTGTTGTCCCACTATATACCATGTCCCAGTATATACCACCTTCCCCTATATAAAATTGGGAACACTTTAAAAAAGGCAATTAGAATGCAAAAAAACTTTATTCAACATAGGTACATTAACTTTACAAATCTTTTTTTAAAGTTTCTGTTTACTGTACCTATCCTTACAAATAGTACAAATTATTGTTTTTGATACTATGTTGGGAACAGACATATTTAGAACACTTTTGGCAACTATCTCTTGTTCTTTTCTCTTTTTTTCCGGACATATCAACCAGCGTTTAGAAGGTGTAGTTGGTACCGGAATCTGTGCTTTGGCGTTTTCAACTTCTTCGGGACTCATGTAGCGGATGGTCTCCTTAACTTTTCTGTCCAAACGCTTATTCTGTAACTTTTGAATGGAATTCGGGATACAATTGTATCCCAAGCATTTAATTATCTTTTATCGCGTTAATAAGCAAACAAGTCGAAAATCAATTTGCAGCTTACTTCAATCAGTATAAGTGACAATTAAAAAAATTGGCGGTGTTGAAAAAAAAATTTTGAAACAAAATACCTATATGAAAAAAACTCTTTCTGGGATACATTTGTATCCCACGCAGGCCGAGAAAAGTTAGAGATAGGTTACAACGACAACCAGACGGCCTTTAAAAAAACCACAATATATTATAAATATATTTTAATGTCTTTATTTAATGTAATTTTACAAAAATATCCAAATCTTTACATAAAGTATTTTCAAGTTACTCATGGGGTCGATCTAAGGTTGCTTTTTCACAGCTAAAACACGTTTTATCAGAACATGTTCACCATTTAATAGGCAAACTTACCACTTTTCTTGTGCAACAAGATTTTTTCCAAAACTATCACTGGAGACTCGAAAGCCAGCACCCAAAATACAGCAACCAACATTGACAACGATATATTTCCCCAAAAACTATGGAGCTGTGAAAAAAACGATAACAAAACAGTTTAAAAATAAAAAATTGTGAGCCAACAAACCATTTTCACTTCAGTAAATGTAGATAATACTTTTGAAGAATAGACAAATGTTAACATTATGTAGAAGTGAACCAAATAAATGCTGTACGATAGACGACTGAATACTTGGAAAGGTGAAAAAGACAGGAACGAATCGATTATACCTGAAATAAAATAAAGGCAATTTGTCCACGTATGTACTTGTATTTTTGGATCTATTTTTTACCTCCGTAGCCAAAATTACAGGCAAATATCACCCATGAGACGGCTACTGCCCAAGCTGGCCGTACACAACTCACTTGAAACGCATTCCCCCATTCGTCATACTCCTCCCCTCTAAGAGTACTGTGTCCGCCGAGTATACACGTGATCAGGGCGCTGAGCACGATGGCCCAAGCAATCAACACATAAATCTGTAAAAAAAACATTACGCCTACCTTCTCGAATTCTCATTTGAAAAAAAAAAACAGTTTACGTTCCTTTATAAGCTTTATTATTTCTGTTACCTTCGGCATTTTAAAATCATTCACATTGTTCTTGACGTAAAAGATGATATAACCAAGGACGATTCCTATTAGCCAAGGAGCAGCTCGTGTGTGGGTTTCATGATAATACTCGAACACATAGTCCGTATCGTCTCTACAAAATTGACTGTTAGTTCCACAAGCTTTCTAGGTTTGTTTAACCTACACGCCTGGTATTTTCATGCTCGTAAATTGATATTTCCAAGCGATGGCAAATGGAATGGCAATTTCTGCAAGAATGAGACAACCAAGGGCTGCCAACGTTAATTTTGGCCAACGCCAGAGAGGGATTAGCAGAATAGGAGACAGCATGAACAATTGCATATCAACACTTAGGTACCAGGTGTGACCAGCGCACTAGAATATTTTTAAAATTTTATTAGAATCTTGGTTTAACTAAGCTTTTCCGTAACTCATTAATTTTTGAATTGTTGTTTTAACACTAGAAGCCCAATCATATTTTTGAGGCTATAAAGCCCAATCATACGTCAAAACGACGTACAATTATAAAAGAGCTCTATCTAAATAACCTTTACTGCAAATACTAGTTTTTTGTATGGTTTTTGTAAAATACTTTCTATGTAAATAAAAAAACAGAAATTTAGAAAAAATATTGTTTATTTAAACTCTGAAATATTCACTTTAATTAGACATACAAAAAATGGCACGAAAACTGATATCCTTTGAATTTTTTCTTATATACCACAAATTGTTTACAAAAATCAGCTATTTATATTTATTTTGAAAAAATAATCAACTCTTATCGAACATAAATCAGTTAAGTCAAATATAATTTAGAAAATTCGAAAAGTGCAAAAGTTAACAAAGCCCAAACATACGTCATAACGACGTGAACATTGCGATAACAACAAAATGGCGGCACTTATCAAAGCGAGACTGCTGTCTCCTGTTAGCTCTGGACATGTACCGAGTTGGCTAGGATGGTCAGGGCGATCTAAGCAAGCGTGCGAAAGATATCGCGAATATGTGTTGGAGTGTACGTCAAAATGACGTAGGTAGGGCTTCTAGGGTTAAACTTTCAAATCCGAGTCGTTCAACAGAAACCCATCTTTTGTTTAAAAATTTTAACCTTGACAAACTTTTCGTGTGTAGGCTACAAACGCTACCAATAGTACAACATTTAAACTGCATTATTGATCTTTATACTGTCACATCTGTACTTTTTAATATTACTTTCAAAACGCGGCAAAATGAGTGCTTGTCGGAACGAGCGTATTGGAGCGTAATTGGACCTACAATAAACCCCCAGGAGCGCAGGGCGTGCTCAGGATGTAGTTGAAGATTACTTTATTGATGTCATTTGGACTTTCCAACGCTTTGGGCGAAATGTATATCGCCCAATTTGTAACGGTCGCGCTGGAAAGCGTCTTCAACGTGGGGGTGGTTATTGCGAAAACCTGGACAGTCGGTCCAGATTCGTTGGTCGGACGCCGTGGTCCGAGGATCAGTTGGACTCCTCTTCCAACGATTCCCGCCTTTCGGAACTTGGAGGATATTCGTGACGCGGGTCTTGAGACTTACGGTCGGGCTTCTAGCGGTTTTCCGGTTGCGAAGTAAGTTTCTTAGTTGCGTTCGGTTCTAATATTTAGAGTTGCGCCCCGCGTTTGATTTAATTATTTAGAGTAATTGTGTCAGTTTATGTAAAGTGTTTAGTGTTTTTATGTTTTTATATAATAAATATATTTTATGCCAAGCGAGTGTCTCATTTCATTGAGCGAGTGAGTGTGTTAGAGCTTAGCCCCCATAATTCAGCGCCGCCCCTGGGCATTTTGGCTCGAGCACAAATAGAGCCGCGACAATACCATGATTGATTTGATTTAGAAATGGGTTCCTGTTGAACAAGCTTCGTAAATATACTATTTACCAGTCCTTCCACCAAGTTCACATGGTTTTGGATATAGAGAATTGTGGACCACCAATACGTTATACATGTATCTTGATCGTTTATAATATAACTAGGAAATTTTGGACCAGCGGCAATGTGTCTTACAAGCGTCGCTCCTACAAAAATCATAGCTGCAAGAGGAGGAGTTAACCTGGAAAGATGAAGACATAAATTACATGTTTTTTATGACCACGCTGACTCCTCAAAAAATGTTTGACTTTGAAATAATGTTTACCACTACAAAAATCATAGCTGCAAGAGGAGAAGTTAACCTGGAAAGATGAAGACATAAATTACATGTTTTTTATGACCACGCTGACTCCTCAAAAAATGTTTGACTTTGAAATAATGTTTACCACGTTCTTTAATATCAAAGAAAAGAACACATTTTATCAAGAGACATCCTACAGAAGAGTAAATATTGAGTCACATCTTTCTATAGGCGTGTTGGGTCACGGCTTTTACCATCTCTCGTATCCTAGTTTCTATTGTGATCAGTCTCATCAGTCATATTCATTAAATTTCTTGCACATATTGCTTGTTAGAATTCGCGTTTTGCGGAATTCATGAAAGGAAAACAAACACAAGATCATATGTATAGTTAGAAAAATAATAGAAAGAGCAAGCGAACAAAGAAAAGGATATCTAGCATTCGTGTATCTGAAAGCTGCATTCGTTTCAGTACCAAGAAAAAAATTGTGGCACTGCCTGGAAGAGCTGAAGGTCAAGGAAAAACCTACCCGGGCAATAAAAAGTGTCTACAGAAAAGTTATAGGGGAAGTACGAATAAAAGGTAAATGTTCATGGGAATTTGCATTACAAAGAGGAATCAAACAGGGTGATAGCCTAAGCCACCTACTATTCAATGTACGAGGCACGTCCAGAAAGTAAGTGTACTAGGGCCCACACGGGCAGAGAGAGATTTTGTTTTGTTATGTTGGTCACACTGCCGTGTAGCTTAGCTCCTCCGGTTTTCAACGAGCCCAAGAACGCTTCAGTACGAGCAAAACTGTGGTCACAGCAACGTTTCCCGTGAACGATGTCGATAAAATCTGCCGCCAAGTGCGAGATTCGCAGCGTTATCCGTTATCTCGTTGTGAAGGGAAAATATCCGTCTGAAGTTTTTAACGAGATCAAATCGGTTTATGGCGAAGGAGTTATAAATCGTACGAGTGTCTTTAAATGGTGTCGTGAATTTAAAAACGGTCGTACTGATGTGCACGACGAGCATAGGAGTGGAAGACCGTCGATTTTGACTGATTCGCTTGTTGAAAAAATTGAGGAAGCTGTTCGTGGCGACCACAGATTGACATTGCATGAACTTTCGGTGATGTTTCCACAAATCTCCAGATCTCTGCTGCACGAAACAATCACAGAAACACTCGGATTTCATAAACTGTGTGCAAGGTGCGTCCCAAAACAGCTGACAGAGCAGCACAAATTGAATCGAGTGGCAACCTCCAAAGCGGTATGAACTCGAAGGTAATGATTTTCTGCACTCTATTGTTACAGGGGACAAAACTTGGGTTGCCCACTATACCCCTGAAACCAAGAGACAGTCCTCCCAATGGCGTCACACCTCATCACCCTCAGCCAAAAAATTCAAAACCACGATTTCTGCCAAAAAAATCATGGCATCCGTGTTTTGGGACCACAAAGGGATCATTTTGATTGAATTTTTACCTCAGGGTGAAACCATCAATGCTTCTAGGTATTGTCAGACCTTAAAAAAATTGAGAAGGGCAATTCAGAACAAGAGGAGGGGACTGCTACAGAAGGGAGTCTGCCTTCTGCACAATGCCAGACCCCACACGGCCAACGCAACAAAGCAACTTTTGAAGTCGTTCGGATGGGATGTTTTGAACCACCCCGCGCATTCCCCTGACCTGCCGCCTTCAGATTATCATCTGTTCACCTCCCTGAAGATGTACATGGGTGGGAAAAAAATTTCAACTGACGAGGAAGTGAAGGGGGGGTGAACAAGTGGGCAAAGGAGGTGGCGACAGAGTTCTTTGACCAAGGCATAAAAAAATTGATCCCTCGTTTCACTACGTGCATCGAGAAGGATGGCGACTACGTGGAAAAATAGTTCACATATGTTCTGATGTAACCATGTAAAAGTTTTTTTTAAAAATAAATTTGTTAAAACCTACAAAAATCTAGTACACTTACTTTCTGGACGTGCCTCGTATATGTGGACAGAATACTGAAAATTTTTAAAAGAAACATACCGAAAGTAACATTCGTATACAAAGATCTAAGGCCCAATCAGATTAAGAGCCTATTATACGCAGACGATATAGTAATAGTGGAGGATAACAGAGAAGACATACAAAAGTCATTGAACCAGGGAACGAAGCAATACAACAAATGGGAATTGAAATAAACACAGGGAACACAAAAATAAAGAAAATAAATGATGCAGAAGACCAGCAATACATTAGGTGAGGAGACGACGTACTGGAACAAGTCAAAACAATGGAGTACCAAGGAACTAAAATAAGCGAAGACGGGAAATAAAAAAAAAGAAGAAATTTACGTTTCCAACACCACTCAGTTCTTCGGGCGCCAAGTCAGAAAATTATTGCTGCCACCTGCATCTAACGAGCGAGTACAACATTTTACTGTAATCTGGAGGAAGTCAAATAGTCTTGGTGATAAACATGTTTATCCGATTGATATTTTGGCAAAAGCGATTCAGCCGCAAACTGTATAAGACTTACCTAATATATCTATGGAAATAATAAAGGAGAATATTAAAGGACGATCCCTTGTTCCTGGCGTTTAGATAAATATAAGTCATTAGCAATCCACTGAGAAGGAAGAAGGTGTCCACCGCAAGTCCACCATTTACTATGAACATGCTATGAAGGGAATCGGCCCACTGGAATCAAAGAATTTAGGGTGAGCTATGCTGGACTGCAAGTTGAAAAATATTATTGGTAAATTGAGTGACGGTAAAGCGCACTAAGAATAGTTATGTACGTAACATGTAACTTTCTCAGCCTCGCCTTTGCTCTATGTCGGTGGCAAGGGCCATGGGTCCTAAAAATATTAGCTTAAAAAAATAATCAAATAGGGCGCCAAGTTATTTGGTTAATTCTTCCTAACAAATAACTAAACAAAAGAACCATGAAATTAAATTATATTGAATACCGAAACAATTAGTACAGCGTTTACAATACAAGGCCTTAACTTAATATCTACCCCCATTCGTTGGTGCACTTAGCTGTGGTGATGCTGTCGAAAGATGGCGTTCCGGTTGGTTTGAGGACACGCTACTCTTGTGAACGTGACAGTTGTGCTAACGGCGGAAAGATGGCGTTCCTATCGGTGTGGTTTGAGTACACGCTACGTTTGCGTACTCGAATGCTTGGTGAACTGCGTACTTACGCACATGGCACTGGTTAGGAACACTTCTAAATACTAGATAAATCTCTCACAACTACATACACCAGCAAACGAGGCACTTCTCTCACATTTGCAATAATGTTCAATTATTAGATTTAACTATTGCATTTATCACTAGCAAATATTCGTACAAACACTCAAATCCTACTATTACAGATATATTTAAAGTAATAGATTTCAGTAAGATCTACCAATGGCAGTTATATATTCAGCACACTTTTCCTCTGAATAAAATAACTTAATTATTTTAGATTGCACCACGTGCTTAACTCACGCTTGCCACAGAGACCGTGTCATTCCGTTACCACGGCCCACCGGCAAGTCCAGTGCTCGGCTGAGAAATTTACAAAAGCGGCGTTGTCACGTTGACTCAACAATTTTAATTTAAAGAAGCGACGTTGTCACGTCTAAATCATAATTTTAATGACAAATGCTGAGTTATCGCTTTTCTAATAATGCATATCAAATTCAAGTAATCTATTCTAACTGACAAATCTGTACACGTTACAAACAAGACCTGAAAGTGGTACTTTACTGGTCGAGTAGACAGTTTTGGGACAAGCCTTGGCGAGTCCTGAAAGGATACGAGTCCAGTAAAGACACTTTACGGGTATGTTAAAGACAATATTTTTTCTGCGTCCACCACTGACACCAAAATCTCTATCGTCACCGTCCATAATCAAACAATTTCTTAACAAATTGTAGGTGCACACTCGCTTGTTTGTATACTGACTATCGTTTGATAGCGCAAATCAAGAAAACAACTCATCACCATAGAGAGTTTTTGCCTAAGCCCAAACTGGGGTTTGGGAATAATATCTTTGGCTTCGAGCGTAGGTAGTAATCTTTACAGAAGAAGTTTCTCAAAGATTTTTGAGACTACTAGCAGCAGGCTAATTGGGCGATATGAGGCCACTTCTTCGGCTGGCTTTCCAGGCTTTTGTATCAGTATAATTTGTGCCACTTTCCACTGTGATGGGACATAGCCTAGTCTAAGGAGTAAGTTGCAGATGACGGTAATAAAATGAAAGGCTAGTGGGGGTAATTCTTGTAAGATCTTGCCGGTAATGAAGTCATACCCGGGAGCCATTTTAGAGGGTATGTGTTTCATAACTATTCTCTCAACATCTTTGACTTTGAATCTATTTATCGGTATGTCCAATTGAAACGGAGCTTCTAGTACATGGTGAATCTGTGCTTCTTCTTCAGCTGTAAGCTGTGATGTAAAGGGCTCGAACACCTTGGCCAGATGGTCGGCAAAAGTATATGCTTTTTAGTTTTAAATAAAACTTTTTATATTTTTGGATCTCTCTCCTGATTTACTTCAAAAAATGTATTTGTGTTACGGGCCTAAAGTCAACCGTTTTCGTGAAATTTTGGGATATAGATTTAAAACCGGTACAGAAGTTTATGAAGCGCTAAATACGAGTTACTTACATCTACTAGATCTAAAGAATTAAAAACTGGGCCAATATTAAAAAACCCGTAGGTGTGTCCTAAAACAACCCAACATATGCTTAAGAATCGAATTCCATTTACACATTCTAATTGATCGCCACCTTTAGTGATAGATAACAGCTTCTTCCCGTTTGTTAATATCGAAAATGCTATGAGAGACAAGTGAAGAGGTTCTGTAAATAATAAGGATTTATGGACAAAACGAAACGTTAAAATATTAATCTGTGTACCTTTGTTTGTATGTTGAACGTACATGTCATACACTGTGGACAGGATCATAATGGCTGTTATCAGAGAAAAAAATATTCTGCAACGAAAAAAAGCGTCAAAAAAAGTACTTCAGCTTGGTATTTATTTCCATACATGGCTATTATGGCTCCTGTAGTCAATTCCGGATATGCATCTTCTTCTGTTTGGCATATAGCTTCGTCGAAATTGGCGGCAAGACCAGGAACTAACTGTCCAAGAAATCCAGAAACAATTTCCGTCAGTTCATAACCATTGCAAGCATCTGGTATGCAGAGGGACCAAGAAAAGGCAAATGAAGCAGCTTTAGGATTTTTTCCAAGCTTCTGTGTTGAGCTGCTTCTTGAGTTCTAAAAAGAAAAACATGAAACATTACACAAATACTCCAATACTGCTACTGTTTTCATTGTGCAAAATATATACAGGGTGTTCAAATTTTTTTTTGTCAATAGCCATGTACTACTCATTAAAATAAACATATATACCTACAAAGGTGTAGCGTGTGAAATTGTATCCTAATATTCTTTACTACTATAAAAAAATATTCCCCACTCCTCTTGGTTTCTCACCATATTCCTAGCCTGTGAAAGATTCATTCCTCTTTCTGTCAATATTTTTTTCACACTGTCGTCCCACGTATTTTTAGGTCTTCCTTTAATGGTGCCTGTCCACGTGAGAGTAAACAACTCTCGATAGCAGCGTCACCAAGGATACAGCCAATCGCGAGTTACTCCCAGGGGCTGTATCCTTGGCGACGCTTCTATGGAGAGTAGTTTACTCTCACGTGGACAGGCATCATAAGTCTCTTCTCATGTCTTCTTGCTTTCCATGTTTGTTTAGAGGGCTTTTTGAGCTGTCGGTCTTCGTTTTTTTTTATTACAGGTTCGACATTGAGTCGTTTTCTTATTTCCGTACTTCTTATTTTATCCATTCTGGTGCCCCCAGCTACTTTGCGGAGAAATTTCATCTCCATGGCCTGTATTTTGCTCTTCATGGTCGGCGTTAAAACCCATTTTTGTATACTGCTACATTAGTCTTCTCCGCGATCTCCCTTTCCCTATGAACGACTTCCTTAGGCTGTGATATAGCCTTGATGTGTTTTTCAGTCGTGCAATTATTTCCGTGTCGTGGTACCCTTTGTTGTTGATGTTTACCCCTAATTATTTAAACGTCCCGGTTTTTTCAAATTTCTTCCCATTTAGCGTGATGCTTGCTTGCGAACTGCCTCTGCCCGTGACCATAATTTTTGTTTTTCTATATTAATTTTTATATTGATTGATTTCCATGATATGTTTCAGGCTTCTAAGTTTTTCTGTAGGTCTCTTTCGTTTTTGTCGAATATTACCAGGTCCTCTGCAAAGGCACATTCTCTCAAATATACTGGCTTTATATAAGAATCATTTCCAATTTCAAAACGACTTACACAGGGGTGTTGTGTCTCCACTCTTGTTAAGCACTCAAGAACTCGCGAAGAAAACGTCCCTAAATGGTAATACCCACTGACACTGTATACACTACACTTCACTGATGATCAGATAGTACTGGCTTATCACAAAGAAGACCAAGAATACATAAACCGAAAGTTAATAGAGGAGTACTGGCAATGGGGACTTGAATTGTACATAAATAAGACCAAATACATGTGTGTAGAAGGAGAAACAGAAGATCTAAAACTAAATAACATGAAAATAGATACCTGTGACGAATACATTTACCTAGGGACAAAAATTACAAATAAGGGAAGATGCGAAAGGGTTATAGAAGTAATAACAAGTAAGGGAAAAAAGTCATTGGTTCATTTAATCCAATTATCTGGTCCAAGGAAGTACCGAACAACAGAAAAAAACAATTATAAAATACAATACTTAAAAGCATAATGCTACATAGCTCAGAGCTGTGGCAGTTGAATGGCAATCAGAAAAAAAAAGATTTTAGCAAACGAAATAGACTTTTGCCGACGGTCTGCCAGAATCTCTCGTTTTGACAGAATCAAAGATAAAAGAGTAAGAAAAAAAATTAAAACTGAAAAAATATTGTACAAGAAATACAAGAGAAACAACTGAGCTGGTCTGGTCATGTACAACGAATGGCGGACGAGAAAATACCAAAGGAAGTAATGCAGTGGACACGTCAAGGCAGGCTGAAACCGACCTAAATGCAACTGGAATCAAAGGATTTGACGAACCATGTCGGAAAGATACATCAACCAGGAGACTGGAGCGATAGGAGAGGATGGCAAAGGGGAACCGGAGGGCGTCGGAGGACGCTATGAAACCGGATATAATTAAAATTTGGATTTACATTTCTTAAACACCCTGTATAAATAAACGTTAAGCAGTGGTCTGTCATGATGTTCAGTTAAGTACAAGTAACTTAAACCTGTTTAAGAAAATTGTGCATTTTAAAATTATCAAAAATAATGCATCTTTACCCGTAATAAATTGACGTTCATCTCATTTCTGATTCCGATGGGCAACACCAGTTGTCCCAAGCAATGTTTTCCATGAATATCTCCCACCGTTTCGTTGCTGGTGGAAATTCTTATGCACTGTTCAAACGCACCAAACTCGTTAATGTTTCCTGATAGTAGACCAGATTGCAGTTTGGAACTGGCATCAAACACTACAAAAATTAAAAATAGAACGAATTGGCGAAATGCAAAAATAACTTCAGATAACGAAGAATTAAAAACCTGTGAAATATAATACTTTTAAGATAAATCAAATCGTTTTCTACTTGTCTATTTTGCTTAATCTAGTTTTCTCAACTTTTTTGAAAATGCACCCCACTTTTTCAATTCAGCTTTTATTGCGCCCCTTGTCAATCCTTTTATGGCAAATGAAAAAAAAAACTCAAATTGTTTTGTAAACAAATTTTGTTCTTTTAAAGTAGATTGGTTCTGTAGTAACGAAACACAGCTAAATAAAAATAAATATACTGACAACAGGGTGACTGTTATGAGGACCATTTTACCTTTGTGAATAGTATTAGTTACTCTGTATTGTGACGGACCGTACTGTACATAGGCCGCACTGTTGTGGAAGAGTACTTATTACTCTTATATTTATTGTAGATAACTTTGGCTCGTGATCGTCTTTGTAACGTGGTTGGACCCTCAAACGTTGTTTTACGTAGTACACAGGTCTAGAGTAATTAGTACACAGTAAGAAACAAATAAAACACAACAATTTTAACAACAAACTCCTTTATTTTTCGACTGGCTGTACATTTCTCGGGGGTTGGAACTTAACTATCGGTGCGACCGTCTCAAGATTTTAGGTTCCCTGTTGCTGTCCCTTTTTTATTGTAGTTGAATCTTTGTCATTCTTTCCTATAAACACATATTTGTGCGAGTAGTTTGTTCTACTTATGATGTACAACTTTATCAACAAATCATTTGTTGATTGACGAAACCCAAATGCTGGCGTTGTAGGGCCCAAGTTATGACCGTAATATTTTAACGTTAATGTGTTTTTACTAAAGTTGAAATCCTCATAACTTGGCCCTTTTGAAGCGTTACGTGTTTTAGTCTGATGCATCAGCATTTGTTGCAATGTTATTCATTTGAAAGTTAATGAAATAACATTGAAATAAAATAAAATAATTGATCACAGTATAGTTTTTCATGTATATTAATCGAATTAAGTGTCTTGATACTGAATTATAGTGCCATGCAGCAATTTGTAAGTACAAAACACTTCGCCTAGATATTTTGTACGAAAAAGATTATCCAACAGATAAACTGGAAAACACAAAAGGACCCCGATAAAATCTGGCACCTTTCTGCAGATATAATCAAGGTGATCAATATAGTGGATTCTATATTTAGCAACGAGATTTCATATTTTTCTTAAATTATACACAAAAATAATTCCAAAATAAAAATTTCGGTTTATTTTAACCATAAAAATTATTTTTGGTTAATTTTTTTTCTCATATGTGAGACATGTGTTTGTAGGTAGACCTAGCTTGGTGTCTGGTTGGTAAAACAACCTAACTTGTAATCGGGAGGTCCTGGGTACAATTCCTAGGGCCGACTGTCATTGTAGAGGTTTCAGGTGGTTTCCTCTATGGTTAAGGCAAATGCTGTGGCAGAACTTCCACCTATCCTTGTCCATCCTTGACTATCCACATGCTTACCCATTATCCTTGTACCTCTTACGATTGAAGAGGGGGTCAACTCCCCTATAGCAGCTCCGCGCGAGCGGAACAACCACGTGACCGTGACGTTGTAGGTAGTACAGTTCATAGAATATAACTATAAGTGGGTCGTATTTAGAGACCACGTGTCCCACATATGAGTCGCAATACATACGTGAAATAGCCAAGGAAAAGACATTTGGTAATTAAAAAAAAAAATAATTTTAGATTATTTAAAACATGAATCAAACTTTAAGTTTTATTTCTACTAACTAAAATGAAATAATAATAACAAAATAATACAACGTATCTAAGATACTTAAAACTTTCGACATAACCTTTAAACTTAGTCTCAACTCGAGACCACGCGTCTCAGATGTGAGTCATAGATTCTTATAGACCACCACCTTATACATACAGGGTGTCCCCGTTATCACCGCGAATATTTTAAGTGGTGATAGAGGACCTTTTTTTAAGAAAAAATTTCAAGTAAATTTTTTTTCTTAAATCAAATGCTAAGCTGATATCAACACTAACTTGATTTTTTTACACTTCTGCATTTATAAGACTCTGTAGCCAAAAATATCAATTTTATCGTAAAATACTTTAAAGCTTTTTAATAGAACATGAAATTCTCTACAAAATTAGTTTTATTTATTTTTTGTCTGCAGGCAATGGTTTGAGAGGTATAAAGCAGTTTGTACAAAAAAATGTAAAAAATGTACAAAATTGAATTGTTTCTTAGACCTTGCAACCGCTGTATCTTTAAAACGAAAGGTTGTACAAAAAAACCAACGGCCCATTCCGGATAGCAAATTTTATGTGCTACAACTTTGGACAAGTGAAATTTTCGGAAAATCGAACCGATTTTCCGGAAAAGCTGAAAATAAGGAATAGAGTGCAAAAACAAAATATCCTACATATATGGTTTTGTATTTAAAAATGCTTTTAAAGAGAGTGCGATTACGTAATTGAATGATGGAGGTCATTTTGAACACTTATTGAAGTAATTTTGTGGTTACATGTTAATTTTATTGCGTCTAGATGGATTTGCATTGTTTTGCATTTTATCGTTTTCGAAAAACAAAAACTCCCGGTAATTATGATATTTTGTATTTAAAAATGCCATAGCATCGGCAACATTCATAAAATTATGTATCTCATCAGTTTCAAAGCTTTTTATGAAGTTTGAAATTCTTCAGAAAACCACCCCTTATCATTATTTTTAAGGAGCTAACGAACAAATTTAACAAAAAATTGTAAAATTGCATATAAATAAGTTATGTAAATTTTTAAAAACGCCGCATCTTTTTAACGAAACGTCGTAGAGCAAAACGGATGCCTATTGCGGATAAGGCATTTAACGGACTACAACTTTGGTAAATATGTTGTTCAATAAAACTAAATGTATCATAGAAATGTTTATAATAGTGAAAAAGGTGAAAAAAAAAACGATAAAATGCAAAACAATGCAAATCCATCTGGACGCAATAAAATTAACATGTAACCACAAAATTACTTCAATAAGTGTTCAAAATGACCTCCATCATTTTCAATCACGTAATCGCACTCTCTTTAAAAGCATTTTTAAATACAAAACAATATTTGTAGGAAATTTTGTTTTTGCACTCTATTCCTTATTTTCAACTTTTCCGGAAAATCGGTTTGATTTTCAAAAAATTTCACTTGACCAAAGTTGTAGCCCATAAAATTTGCTATCCGGAATGTGCCGTTGGTTTTTTTGTACAACCTTTCGTTTTAAAGATACAGCGGTTGCAAAGTCTAAAAAACAATCAAATTTTGTAAATGTTTTACATTTTTTTGGACAAACTGCTTTATAACTCTCAAACCATTGC
This sequence comes from Elmis aenea, assembly GCA_947652605.1. Classification (NCBI taxonomy): domain Eukaryota; kingdom Metazoa; phylum Arthropoda; class Insecta; order Coleoptera; family Elmidae; genus Elmis; species Elmis aenea. The sequence goes on along the minus strand of OX393583.1, from coordinate 27,996,334 downwards.
CTGTGACAAAAAATTGATTTAATTAATTTTGTAAAGAATTTCATGCTCTATTAAAAAGCTTTAAGGTATTTTACGATTAAATTGATATTTTCGGCTACAGAGTCTTATAAATGCAGAAGTGTAAAAAAATCAAGTAAGTGTTGATATCAGCTTAGCATTTGATTTTAGGAAAAAAATTTACTTGAAATTTTTTCTTAAAAAAAGGTCCTCTATCACCACTTAAAATATTCGCGGTGATAAAGGGGACACCCTGTATAAACGTTCCTTTAGACTTCACAAAGAAATTGAATATTTACTAGATCTGTACCGAGCCGGTAGTCTATCAGGAGAACCATTTGACACATATTTGAGTCAGTGGGTAGCAAAAAAATTAAGGTGCGTAAAATTCATTATTTAGTCCATTTGAACAAACAGGCCATGGGTTTTAAACAATTTTTTAGGTTTACTTACTTTTCAAAGCCCACAATTTACCCCCCAAAAGGGCCGTCACATACGTGTCCAGGTGTTTGGAACATTCTGTGTCCACTTTGTCGATATTCTGTTGCACACTTTGGGCAAACTTTTGTGTATAGCTTTCCGATTTTACAGCTAACGCACACAATGTCACCAAAAGTAAGGTTCTCATTTCAATGTCTATATTAAAATGCAAAAGTTGCTATCTAATGATGAGATGCGAGTCAAGTTTGAAAACGTAACTCATGCTTTGTGAAATGATTAGATAACTTTTGATACCAAACTTAAAAAAGCAATTGAGGGCAATGTAAGTACTCTCAGTTGGTTTTGATTAACCCATAAGTATAATTACCTTGTTCGCATCATACACGATTTTACCAACCAACAACAATATATAATACGAAAGGTAAAAGTAAAAATGTAATTGGAGGATAGGAAGAAACATTAGAACGATAAAAGTAATATTTTGAAGAGTGTATAAAATACTAGCAATCCTAATAAAGCAGAGGTTAGAACATGCTGACAAATTAATTGAGGACTACCAGTGTGGCTTCAATAAGTTCCTCAAAAATATTTTTGCACCATTAAGTATAACCGAGTTATTACCGATTTAAAAAAAAGACTTTTTTTAAAATGGTTATCTAGAGTGCCATAGAACTGTTTTAACCTCTTCAGACCTGGTGTCCATTACAATGGACACACAATTCATATGCATTTTGTAAATAACTTTGTAGTATATTTCTGTTCCACATAAGTTTTGAATGAAAGGTAGAATACTGTGTTATAGACTTTAAACGATTTGGGCGCCATCTATCCAAACTAAGACGCATTATGATTACATTACGTTGTAGGTAGTGACGTTAATACGAGATGTCAGAGTTGAGTGGTGTGTTTAACCCTTTCCCACAGATGTTAATTGGGCGGTTAAATGTGCAAGTCAGTTTGTTTTTGCTGATCTTATTATCATCTGTTGCAAGAGTTCATTTCTGAAGTGGAGCTATGTGTATTTGCTCCTCTATTTGTTACATCAAATTTTGTGAAATTATTATGATGCAAATATTTATTACAAAACCAAAAACATGCTTCCATTAAATTTTGGAAAGTCTTCCTACACAATAGTACATTATCTCTTGGTCTGTGTCATTCTATACTCTCATCACTACTATTACAATATTTTCTAGATCCTCTTCCTTATCAGTATGATAACCAGAAATCAAAAAATTCGCTCACACTTCCATTTTCATGTTTATTTCGTAATTATTCAAGGTCATCAATATCTCCACGACGCACCATGTTTGTAAGTGGTCAGGCAAAAACAGTATTTTTTAATGTAAAAGTGTAGTTTCTAAGCGCCGCAAGCAACTTTATTTACTAAAGAAAAGCTTCCTGTATTCAGAAATGTCAAATAATTACAGAAAACGTAAAAATATAGCCCACAATAACACTTTGAAAAGAGGCGGGAAAAACATTCGAAAGTGGTACGCTTTACTACGCTATCCGTGGGAAAGGGTTAATTTGAATTTTTTTGAATTTTTTGTTGTTTAAGCTTCGGATTTTTGTTTTAAAAGTAAGTATATTTCTTAATTATCTATTACTGTAACTTTTATTCCACCAATAAATTTTAATTATGATACTAACGGCATTTTTATTTCAATGTACATTATAATGGACATTTGGTCCCAATAGTAATTGATTGTTATATTATTATATGTATTATAGTTTGTGATTATTAATTTTGTTGTTAATCTATTTTTAGCATGACTAAATATTTAGATGAAGCAGGAATGTTAGAGTTATTGGAGAGTGGTGAGCTGTCTGATTTAGAAGAATTAGATGAAGATGAAGACACTGTTGATATTCCCGAGATTCCAAGACGCAATGATCATGATACTGGCAATGAAATTGTCACCAGAACCAATTTAAAGACAAATGAACATGTGGAACCAGTGGAACTGGAGGAGACGGAAGTACCAGGTCTTATACTAAATGAATATTCACAAGTCGTAACTTTGAAATCGGAAATCGCATATAGAAGACGTCCATTTGAAAAGATTACATCAGAATGGCACAAATTACACCCGGACGAATCAGTTGTGCTTTCTCCTTTGGAATATTTTTTGAAGTATATAAAAATTTCTGACTTTGAGAAAATGGTTTATTGCACTAATTTATATGCTAATCGGATCGGAAAAAGTGGTTTTATGCCTACAAATACTCACGAAATTATGGTGTTATTAGCTTTACATATAACAATAGGATGTCTAAACAAATTCCCCAGAATTAGGATGTATTGGGACACAACATTAGGAATCCAAATATTTTTAAACAACATGAAAAGAGACAGATTTTTTGCACTAAGAACGTGTCTTCATATAGACGATAATTTCGAGCGTCCTCAAAACTGTTTTGATAAAGTATATAAAGTTCGACCTTTATACGATGCTATTAGAAGTCGTTGTGCAAAGATTTCTTTAGAGGAAAATCTTTGTGTAGATGAACAGATGGTCCCCTTCACAGGTTCACGTTTCGATATAAAACAGTATGTAAAAGGAAAGCCACATCCATGGGGTGCGAAAATTTTTGTATTATGTGGCAAGAGTGGAATAGCGTACGATTTCATAATTTACCAAGGTCAAACAACAATCGAGTTGGATAGAAATCAACTCAAAGCATATGGCTTAGGAGCTTCTGTCGTGTTACAATTATCAAATAGAATTACTAAAAAAGGCTGTAAACTATTTTTTGATAATTACTTTTCAACGTACCATCTTTTTCAAATTTTAAAATCAAAAGAAACTCTTGCAGCAGGTACTGTCCGTATAAATCGTTTCAACAATGCAACATTTCTTTCCGATAAGCAAATGAAGAAAAAGGAACGAGGATTTTCAGATGAAGTAGTTAGTAGAAATGGAGATGTTGTGTTGGTTAAATGGGTTGATAATAGAATTGTAACAATGGGATCAAATTTTGTTGGCAAAGGCGAAGAAGATAAGGTCAAACGATGGAATAAAAAAGATAAAAAATACATAGATATCAGTAGGCCCGAGATTATTAAATTATACAATAAAAACATGGGTGGAGTAGACTTATTTGATCTTATGATTAGTCACTACCGAATATTTATCAGATCCAAGAAGTGGACCCTACGACTAATCATGCATGGAGTCGATTTCGCTATAACTAATAGTTGGCTTGAATATCAAAGAGATTGTTCAGAAAATAAAATTCCCGAAAAAAAAAGGTTAGATCTACTTCATTTTAGAATGCGAGTGGCAGATGGGCTTATAAAAGTAGGGAAACCCGTTCAGATACTAAAAAGAGGGCGACCAAGTTCATCTACCGTAAACGTTGGTCAACATGTCCGAAGGGGTGAAAAAAGGCCTGCACCTGAAGTTCAGTTCGATTATACTGACCACATGCCACAATTTAATAATAACAAAGACGCCACAAGATGCAAAATGATTGGATGTGCAGGAAAAACCCATGTATATTGCGATAAATGCAATATACATTTATGTTTCGTACCCAATCGTAATTGCTTTACAAATTTTCATAGACACAATAATAAAAATTGATATTCTTCTTTTTTCAAAAAAAAGCGCCCGACGAGCAAGTGATGCCGCAATAAATAGTCTTTGTTTTTTTGTTGTAGTAGTTATGTCTAGAATATAATTATTCATGTAATTTTTTCGTTCCTATAAAGCTTTGTTCCGTCCAACGCTTTTTTGTTAATCACCATTACACGTCACTCAAGACCCAATGTCCATCACAATGGACATGTGGAAAATCTAGGAAAATGAAAATTTAAAAAACATGAATTACATTATTTATAACCTAAATAATATACCCACAAGCCAGAATAATTTTTTTCCCCTCAGAATTAATTCAGGTCTGAAGAGGTTAAAACATTTAAGCATCACCGAATAGGTCTCAGAAAAAAGAAACAATTTGTCTAATATAAACTTCTTTGTAGCTCTTACCGTTTACGAGATCCCAATAGTGGCTCTTCTTTGTGGACCACCCTGTACATAAAATTGATTGTTGGTAAAATTTTCACAGAAAAATGAAACTCTTGAATTTTTTTTTTTTTTGTAAAAACGATTTTAATAGGAATTAAACTAACATACTTATATCATATCAAATACATTTTGAAACGATTAAAAATTATTTAAAAAAATTTACACAATCATTCTACTTCTGACGAGCTGTTTTTTTCTCAGCTGACAAAAATATAAATTTAAAAAAGTATAGGTATATTGTTTTCACATAAATCAGTGGTGGAACAAGAATTTTTCCAAAACAATCATGGGAGATTCGAAAGCAAGGACCCAAAATACACTTAATATAATCGATAACCATAGATTACTCCAAAATTTGTAGAACTGCAATAAAACAACGATTTAAATATTTTCAAACCCTATTATGAACGGTATCTGATTAAACACGAAGAACACGCGAAAACAACATGGGAAAAAGCATGGGGAAACCATACACCGTAATTTTTTTGTATCTTACCATTTCCAGATCACTAAATCTTTCTGGTACTCTCTTGGAATAAAGAAATGCAAATATTAGAACAATATGAAGTAAATATACGCTGTATGTTAAGCGCCCCAAAACTTGAAAAACCGAAGAAGATAAAAACCAATTTATGGGACCTATAAGAATAAAAAACAACCTTTAAATAACATACATACTAAAGTACAGGGTGACACAAAAAAACGGGAACTTTTGAAAACTCCAAAATAAATATAGGAATCAAAAAAAAAATAATTTTTTTTTGCCAAAAATTTAACCATTACAGCTTACAATTTAAGAAACAGTAATCCAATTTACTTACTAGTATAATCATACCACTGCACAAAAAAGGGGAAAAGGAGAACTGTAAAAACTATATAGACCCATAGCTTTGCTAAATACCGCCTACAAAATCTTAGCGAAGTTGATAAATAAGAGACTAAAGACACACGCTGAGAAAATACAAGGAGACTACCAAAATGGCTTTAGATCTGGTCGATCCACCATAGATGCTATACACACTTTAGACCAAATACTCCAAAAAATGTGGGAACATAATAAAGAGATACACGTAGCTTTCATAGATTTTAAAACTGTCTTCGACTCGGTTAAAAGAAAAGAATCGCTAAGAGAATTGGAACTATTGGGAATACCGGGGAAACTAATAACACTGCTAGAAATGACCCTCAACAACACAACAGCAAAAGTGAGATTCCAAGGAATAACTACAGAACCCTTCAAAGTAAACAAAGGCGTAAAACAAGGAGACTCACTATCCCCCACCATATTTAATTTAATACTAGAAGGTGCACTACGAAAAGCGAAACTAGATAAAAAAAAACATCATGATCAACCAAATACAAATAATAGCGTATGCTGACGATATAGCAATTATAGGGAATAGAAGAGAAGACCTAATAAGAGCGATAGATCAACTAGACAAAGAAGCAAAAAAACTGGGTCTGGAAATAAATGAAGAAAAAACAAAATATATGAAGATAGGAAAAGAAAATATGCACTTACAGAACGATCTACAAACAAAAGAATACACCTTCGAAGAAGTTAATACTTTCAACTACTTAGGCGTGACAGTGGGACAAGCTGGAAAAAACAGAGCGAAGGAGAGAATTCTGAAGGGAAATCAAGCATACGGCAGAAACAAAACCCTACTAAAGAGCAAAACAATAAGCAAAACAACAAAAATAAAAATTTACAAAACCCTGATAAGACCCGTCATAACATATGCCATGGAAACAGTAGCAATAAATAAGAAAGAGGAGGAAGAATTAAAAATAGTGGAGAGGAAAATAATGAGAGCAATACTAGGTCCTAACGTAACAAGAGATGGAGAAGTAAGACTGAGAAGGAACAAAGAAATAGAGGAGGAACTCGGAGGAGAAAACATCACTCGACACATCAAAGTACAGCGACTACGATGGGCAGGGCACATCATGCGAAGGAAACCAACCGCAATGCTCAGGAGGGTAACAGAATGGATTCCTATTTGGCCCAGAAACAAGGGTAGACCAAGGAAAAGATGGAGAGACGCCCTGGAGGAAGATGCAAAGGCACTGGGAATAAGGGAATGGAAATTTAAATGTAAAGACAGGAAAGAATGGAAGAAAATAACGGAGGCAGCCAGAAAAAATGAGCTTGAAAATTAGAGGAGAGGACTGATCCACCTCATTAAATGGATCTACAACAACGCCTCGGCGTTAGCCATAATCCCTAGGATTATACGGCTCAATGAATGAATCCAATTTAACAATTTCTGAAAAGAATGTCCTCTAGATCACGTTCTTCTCTACGTATGCATTCTTTCAGCCTGCCGTTGAGGTTCCTCATTACTCGCTGTAACATTTCAGCTGGGATACCACGAACTTCGTCTTGAATTCTTTGTTTCAATTCATCCAGTGTCCTTGGCCAAGTCATGTAGACCCAACTCTTGAGGTAACTCCACAAGAAAAACAAGGGAATGTCACCGAATCTTGAGATGACACGGTTACCAAACAATTCTCGCACAACTGCCATTGATCGCTTTGCAGTGTACGATGTCTCACCATCCTATTGAAACCGTGCTTCGTGAAGTTTTGGAAAATTGTTAAAAGCAGTTGCAACAAAAGATTGCAACTTCACGAAACCTGGCTTCAACAGGATGGTGGGATATTGTACACTGCAAAGCGATCAATGGCAGTTGTGCGAGAATTGTTTGGTAACCGTGTCATCTCAAGATTCGGTGACATTCCCTCGTTTTTTCCTGTGGGGAGTTACCTCAAGAGTTGGGTCTACATGACTCGGCCAAGGACACTGGATGAATTGAAACAAAGAATTCAAGACGAAGTTCGTGGTATCCCAGCTGACATGTTACAGCGAGTAATGAAGAACCTTAACGGCAGGTTGAAAGAATGCATACGTAGTGAAGGACGTGATCTAGAGGACATTTTTTCAGAAATTGTTAAATTGGATTACTGTTTCTTAAATGGCAAGCTGAGTAGTTACAATTTTTTTTTGGTTTCCTTAATTTTTTTGGGGGTTTTCAAAAGTTCCCGTTTTTTTGTGTCACCCGGGCGTCAAAGAATATTTCATTTTTATTTTATTCCTATTGGTTTTCTTTTTTGCGAGGCTAATTTTTTTCTGTCTTCAGACATCATTGTAAGTAAATAAATGTTTCTGTAATGTAAAAAATGCAGAGTATTACCTCCATATCCAAATAAACAGGCAAAGATCAACCAAGACACTGCTACAGCCCATGCAGATCTCATAAACCCTATATGGAAAGCATTTCCCCATTTGTCATATTGTTCATCTCTAAGAGTGCTGTGCCCGCCAAGTATGCACGTGATCATGGTTGCTAAGGCAATGACCCAAAGACATAAAACAGCAATCTAAAACACAAACATACAAATATTCAGCGGCCCAAAAGAAGAAAACCACAGTAAACAATATAAACAACGAATCTGCCAATGATAATACAATCTTGGTTTCCGGGTTTGGAACCGCGTCTTCTATATTTAGAAGTAGTTGACGTTTCGACCATTGTGTCTTGGTCTTTTTCAAAACGACTAATTTGTGAGGGATGTTGCTGGGTTTATATATCCAGCTTGTGGAGGCGTGGCGTTCCGCTTAATGGATTTGTTCTGTCTCAGTGATTTTGTGATGACTGGTTTCCAGATGTTTGGGAGTTGTATGCCTGTGTCTCTGTTGTAGTTGTTTGGGTTCTTGATGATTTCCAATGATTCTCGATATAATCTTGGCCAGAAATAGTTTGCGCGGGCCAGTAGTTTTGTTTCTCTGAAGAGGATGTTGTGTCCTGTACCCTGGGCGTGTTCTGCTACCGCTGATTTATCGACTTGTTTTCTTGTTGTTTGTCCTTCGTGTTCTTTGAGACGCGTTTGTATACTCCTGCCAGTTTGTCCTTTGTATACTTTTCCACAGGAGCAAGGTATGCTATATATTCCCGCGTGGTGTAGTCCTGTGTCGTGTGTTCTTCTTAATTTATTCCAATGCCAATGCCAATGATGTCTCAAAATTAGTAAATATAGTTTTTTTTTCGAAAAGAAAAATAGAATAAGAGATTTTTTTATTGAACTTGTGTATGATATTTTCTTAAAAATGCTTAAGCATTTACTTCAATTTGAATGCAAACTACGTAAACACAACCTATAGGTTGCCATTCGTCGTATCTGTAAACGTCCCGGCTTGTTCAAAATATTAAATAAAGCTTTTAATATTCATTCACAACACCAGAGGAACACGAAAAATACCAAGAACAGAGAAAAATGGTCAAAAACTTAATAACAGTAGCAAAACAGAATTCATGGAGACAATTTGGAGAAAAACTAGAGACAGACAGTAAGGGAAGTCAGAAACGATTGTATAAAATATTGAAAATTTTAAGATTAGACCGTAAACCCCAAATAATAACTTTTATCGATAAAGCAGGAAATACATTAACAAACGAAAGGGAGATAATGGAGAGATGGAAAGAATACAATAAGGAAATGAAACCAAAAAATTAAAGAAAAGAGCAGACAAAACTGAACACAGACGAACAAGAAGACGGCATAACATTAGAGAAACTACAAGGATTAAAGAAATTAAAAAGCGGGAAAACGCGAGGACATGACAGAAAAACAAGGGAAATGCTGAAAAAATGGGACCCAAAGGAACACTTCTACTTCTAGAAGTCATAAACAAGGCATGGTCAGAAGAGATAAAACCGCAAGACTGGGAGATAGGGATGACACTGCCTATATTTAAAAAGGGGGAAAATAAAGATTGCAATAGTTACAAAGGCATAATGCTTCTCAGCACAGCACTAACATTGTACGAAAAAATACTAAAACAGAAGCTAACAAAAATAATAGATAAGACATTAACAGAATCACAAAGTGGATTTAGAAAAGGTAGGAGTGTCCAGAATCACAATTAAACAGATTATAACTAAAAACAGAAAAAGCATACTTCGCATTTAAAGATCTACAAAAATTATTCGATATAGTGTCTAGACGAAAAGTTGGGAAGATCCTTGAGGGAATCAAGGTGGACTATAAATTAAGTAGAAATATTAGCTGCTTGTAACGGGTGGCACAAAAGTCATCACCCTATCGAATGATGGTCGCATTTATGCAAATGGGAACTTAACTCATCGCGATTTTGACATTTGTGAAGTAAACAAAGGCAAAATACACTTAGACAAACAATGGATGGCTATAGTCGTCAAGAACGAGGAATAATTGTGACAAAGTTTTTGACAAATAATCGGTCGGTGGTTTTGGCTCAACGTAAATTTCGTCGTTGATTTCCTGGTCGTGTGGCACCAACTGGTTAAACAATGAGGCGTTTAGCCACTCGCCTCGAGGAGATTGGCTCAACACGGGACCGTAGCAGATCTGGTCGGCCCCGGAGCAGCTGTTTAGTCAAAAAATACTCCTGTGTGGCTGCAGATGTCCAAAAAGAGTCTGAAACATCCACCAGGCGACGGGCTACGCAATTGGGCAGCAATTTTATTGAAAAACTTGAGGATGTTTCCCTGCAAAGTGCAAACCACACACATAGAACGAAGGACAATGGACATTTTGAGGCAAGCATTTACCGGACGCTTACTTTCTCCGCAAGATCACCCGATTTGTCCGTTTTAGACTTCTTTCTTTGGGGATTTTTGAAATCACGGGTCTATACGAACAAGCCACAAACCTTGCAAGCCCTAAAGGAGAACATCCTACAAGAAGTGATCAATTTATTGGCAGATCGCAGATGAAAAATGCTATCAAACGAGCCCAAATATGCATCAACTCTGGCGGTGGCCACTTGACTGATATAGTATCCACGACAATGGAAAAAAAATTAAATGTCTAAATAAACATAATCAATAAACAGAACCAATTATTTTTATTTACAAACAAAGTTACTGCCTTAAGAAATCGAGTGAGGACTTTTCGCCACCTATAAGAGGACAATAAATTACGTGGTAACGAAAAATATGAAATCAGAATCTTTCGATACAAAAGATGGATTATGACAAGGAGGAGGAACAAGCCCAATACTGTTTACGATATTTATGGACAATATAGTTTAGAAATACAAACAAAAAGTTGTTTATTCCTAGGTTACAAGAATGTACAGAAGGTCGAAACATCAGAGTGTGCGTTCGCAGGCAATGTGGTCATTACGGCAGAGAACGAAAGGGATCTTAAAACTAAAATGGAGATTTGGAAAGAAGTGTTAGAAGAAAATGTAATGAAAAGAAATTAGAAGAAAACAAAAGGAAAAACGAAGAAAACGAGAACATAAACATAGAAATTTTAGGACAAAAAATTGAAACTTTACAATGTGTCGACTACCCAGGAGTAACAATCAAAAATACAGGACAACAAGAACTAAAAATTAACAAGAGAATAGAAAAAGCAATGAAAACCTACAATGCAATCGACAAAACGCTCATTAATAAAAAATAAATCTCAAAAAAGACTAAAATGAATGTATACCGTACAATATACAGACTAGGGTTTCTTTCCCGGGATCCCGGGATCCCGGGAACCCGGGATCCCGGTCCATTTTAAGCTATTTTATATTTCCCGGGAAATGCTTTTTGTCCCGGGAATTCCCGGGATTTTAAAAAAGTGTTGTTTTCGTTTATTTTGTGCTAAGATCTTTGTAATACTATCGTAACATCAGAATTTTATGCTTAAAATGTCTTTACTAACAGTAAATTATGAAAAAACTTCAAAATAATTTTTCTCTTTTAGTATGGCGCAAAGAAGCCCGGTCTTCATTACAAAGTTAATATCTTCAAAATACTTTTACAGTTTTACTTTTGTGTACCCTGATAATTCAAAGCAAAATAGCTTATAAATGAAATTTTATTGATAATAATTATGTTCCTTTGCTGCTAGATGCTCTCAAGACAATTTCACCTACATCAATAGAGACTTAGAGAGCATTTTATGCAGCAGAACTTTTTGTTAATAAATTAAGAAAAAGACTAATTGACTGAAGCACAGATCACCTTTGTTTTCTTAAATCACATTACAAAAATTCATTGTAAAAATTATATTATTGTATTCATAAATATGAAACTGCAATAGAAAGGTTATAATTACCAAATGTATGTTTCTCTCACCAATATTATTGAATTTTTTGTAATAATCATGGAGCAAAATGTATTACACAAATGACTTGGAGTTGTTTTTAAGTAATAAACCGCTCCCTTAATTTTTTGGGTTATTTATTTAAAAATATTGACATAATTTATTACATCCCGGGATCCCGGGAAATCCCGGGACAAAGGCCGATTTCTTCCCGGAATCCCGGGACAAGCAAAATGGTCAAATATGAGAAACCCTAATACAGACTAATAGACCGAGCTTGACATTTGGGTGCGAGTCATGGACATTAACATCGAGTCAAAAACGTAAAACCCAATCGGCCAAAATTATATTTTTAAGAAGAGTAAGTGGCATGACGAGAACAGACAGAATAAGAAACCAACAGATTAGAAATGAACTAGAAGTAAAATCTATCTTAGAATTCATAGAAACTAGACAACTGAGTTGGTGGGGGCATCTACAGAGGATGGACACAAGAAGACAGGTAAAGAGAGTGTGGAAAGCAAGAATACAAACAAGAAGGAAAAGAGAAAGACCGAGAGAAACATGGGAAAAGCGGTAACAAAAACCTTGGAGAAGAAAGGAAAATCATAGAGTGAAATGGCACAGAACAAAAAACAATGGCGCATTTTATGTAATACATAGAGGTGCACACATCCCTACTCCTAGAGATCCTGATGATTATATATATTTATTTACCCTTGGCAATTTAAAAACAGCAACTTTCCGCTTCACACAAAAAATACAATATCCAAGTACTACTCCAATCAACCAGGGAGCAGCTCTGGTATACGTTTTCATGTAATATTTGTACTGAAATTGCAGACTGTCTCTAAAAATAAAAAACATTTACTCAAAAAACGAGAGTATCAAATTCCAACACAATACATAATTACCTATAATCATAAACGCCAGTCATATTAAGGGTACTTACCCGTAAAAATTAGTTCCTATAGCGGGAAGTTCATATTTCCAAGCAATTACAAATGAAGTCAAAATTACAGATGCGATGAGCGAACTAAGGGCTCCTAAAGTAAATTTTGGCCATCTCCACAGAGGTATTAGCAAAATGGGAGACAACAAAAACAGTTGCATATCGATGTTAAGGTACCAAGTATGGGCGCCACACTAAAACGTAAGTTGTTGCTGGTATCATATAAGAGGGGAAACTTAACACAGAAATAGAAAAGCATACCTCGACACCGAAAGGTACAAGAGGAACCAAGTAAAATAAAGAAGAAATTTTACCAGTAAATAATAGAAATATTTAATGAAACAATGATTCACCCATTGAAAACTTACCAACTCCTCAATATTCACATAGTTTTGGACGTACAATATTGTAGACCACCACCAATCCACACATATATCTTCAAAAAACTTGATGAATGTGGGCCATAATGGACCAGACCCAAGGTATTTCGGCAGTGTGCAGAAAACTAATACCAGAACAGCCAAAGCTGGGGTTAATCTAAAAAATTACACAAAGGTACACAAAAAATTATTTGTTTGCAATATTATTACAATGTAGCAAACATAAAAACCAATATTTTGGATATCGTAATCATTATAGATAGCTTCTGAACAAAATATTGTAGAAAGCAGTAAGAACTGTTTTTTTTTCACAATCAAATTGTCTCATAAACTATTAATTAGTTTAAAAGACTTACCTTATAATTCTGTGTAAATAGTAAAGTGGAATGTTGAAAGAAATTCCTTTTTTCATAGCATTTAAGTATCCATACGTCATCAATAATCCACTTAGAAGAAAAAACGTATCCACAGCAAGCGTTCCATGAACTATGAACATACTGTGAAGAGATTCAGCCCACTATAATTTTAAACCTCAAATAGTTATTAGGAATTAACCCTGCTGTTCTGTTTGTATTTGCTGCGCGCTTGTACCGTTCGGGTACATATGACCCGATACCTAATAATTTAACAAAAATAGCTTTATAACAGATTTATTACCAAATAAATAGACATAAACACATTGTAAATGAATGAAATAAATTTAAACATATTTTAAATGCAATAAATAAACTTAAGCTCATTATAAATATAACAAAATAACAGTTCAGTGTCTGAAATATATGCTATAAAATGTTACATTTTCAATTTGTTTTGCAATTGGGGCAAATATAAGTGACATGTACCTTGCAAATGTATTTATTACAGTAAGAACACAACTTATTTGTCTTAAGGTCATTTTTCGATGAACATAATTTATACCGTGCGCGTTTTACACCACTAACCGTTGCTCCAGAAGATCCCGAGGCCGAGTATTGATTTGTACTTTTCTGCATGTTTTCGACTATTTTACGTGATTCTACAGATCCTGGCATGTGTGTCCTATTAACTAAGTTATATTTGATAAGTGACATTCCCAATTCCTCCAGAAATAACCTTTGTTTCGTCAATTTTTTTTCGTGCCATCCTGGATTTATGGCAGTCCATAAAACAAATGCATTATAAGCTGAGATATCGAGTATATTAAAAAAAATTATTAACGGCCAGCGGTTTGTTTTACGTTTGCACGTGTAAGTATTTACAAGCTGATCAAGGGTGTCTACAGCTCCTTTAGTTGCATTGTACTCTAATATCATTTCAGGTTTTTTATCACCTCTAGTACTAACTGCTCTATCATTATGCAATGTACTCATTAGAATCACGTTTTTATTTTTTTTAGGAATGTAGTTTACTATTGTCGTGTCCTTTGTAAAATAAAATGATGAACTATGCACCTCTATACTACACAAATTTTGAAGAAGTTTTGGCTTATTTTTTCCAATTGTCCCAAGCATTGTAATTTTTCTCTTGAGAAGAATTGGCCTAAATTATAAGATGTAAAAAAATTATCGCAAGTTACATTATGTCCTCTCAATTCTGTTGTTAGATCACTTACTACTCGCATACCTTGGTTTCTTTCTGGTAGCGCTCCTAATTCTTTACCGGTATATATTTAAGACTTTAGGACGTATGACGTTTTACTGTCACACAAGGTATATATTTTTATTCCATATTTTGATAGCTTACTTGGAATGTACTGCTTGAAAGGACAGCGGCCGCGAAATCCAACTAACTGTTCGTCTATAGTTATATTTTCATCAGGGTAATATAATTTTGGGAGCACTTCCACCCATTTTTCCCATATTTCTCTTATCGCCGCAAGCTTATCTCTGCTTCTTCTTTCTTGACGGGTGGATTTATTGTCAAATCGTATAACACGCGATATAGTACAAAATGTTTCTTAAGACATTGTTGCACGAAAAATTTTACGGCTAGTTTCTTTATTCCACAAGCTTTTAGTCGATTCCCCGTATGATTTGTAAACTCCTGCTAGTAATAATAGTCCAATGTATGCTTGAAAATTGGCACTATCTAAACTTTTCCATTTTTGGTTCAAAACTCGTTCACCTTCAATGTTTGTCATTTTTATAATTTCTTTTTCAATGTTTGAATTGAAAATTGTTGTAAATGCACTTTTCACATCTGATATTCTTGAAGTAACGTACCTCGTAATACCTGGAGTATATTTTATAACATTTGCAGAAGATAACCGTCCTTGTTGCTGTGGAGGTTCCAATAACCACTCTGTGGTACCATTCTTTGATTGAATTGATTGAATGCACTGGATAGCACCAACAGGCAGTGCAGGAATATCGATATCATTGTCAGAAGTACTACTTTCACCTTCTTCACTAGTGTGATTTTCATATTCCGATAAATCTTCGTCGGTGTCAGATAATTCTTCAAGCAGTTTAGCATCAGTCAGAGGTCTACGATTTGCCATAATTTGCAGAAAAACTATAATACTTTACTTACTACCCAACTAAAACTGAAGGCGTATATGCGAGTTCGTTTATTTTATAGCTAGGGCTAATAAACAAGTCAAAACTTGTCGAAACTTGTAATGTCTGAGCACATTATAATCGACTTGTATCAACAGTAAAACAGCTTTGTAAAACACACAAACATTTGTATAGCTATTTAAATTCAAATATATTTTCACATCGGGTCATATTGACCCGAACGGCACATTTAATAAATACTTCGAAAAAAAAAGTAAATAAAAAATGCATTTATGCAAAATAATAGTGCTTAAGTATAAAGTAACAAAGTCGTAAAAACTCAAAATAATATCTCCATTGGATATTTTATTATAAGCCATTAAAATTAATTTTTGGTCATATATACCCAAACAGTTCAGCAGGGTTAAGGATTAGTACATCAAATTTGTATATTCCGAATAAAAAATATGTTTGGGTGTTTCTATTGGGAATACGATTTTTTATTTAAAGTATTTGGTTTATCGCCTATACTGCTTTCTTTTGTTTTGTAATTTCTTAACCTAACAAGGGCATAAAATCACTTTAAATGGGCTTAGGGTGAAACAGGTAGAAAGCTTTAAATATTTAGGAGTGATCATAGAGAAAAATGGAGAAATGGACAAGAAAATAAGAGAAAGGACAGGAAATGTGGGAAGAATATTTAACAGGTTAAGAACAACATTTTTTGGAAATAGAGAAGTCCCAAAACAAACAAAAAAGTAAGTGGTCAAAAAGGTAGTCTCCGGCACTTTTATGCGGAAGTGAAACTCACAAGCAAAAATAGTAGCCGTGTGAATGCAGCAGAAATAGGTTTTCTAAGAAAAATCGAAGTATAAACCAAAAAACATAGAATCAGAAATGAAACATACAGAAAAAAATTAAAGATAGTTGATAGTTGATAGTTGAGACAAAAATGCAAGAAAGACAGCTGGGATGATGGAGTCACATTTATAGGATGAAAGAAGAAAGATTAACCAAAAGGACTATGAAGCATGATCACAGTGAAAAAACCATAGAGGTAGACCGAGAAAAACTGGCAAGACGGAAGTTAAAAAAGCAGCAGCGGATAGAAACATCAAATAGAAAGACATAAAAAGGCTAACACAAGACAGAAAAACATGAAAAAAGTCAACAAAACACAACGCAACACTCCTACACCCAATAGTAGAAGATCTCATGACTGAATAAAATGAATATTTCTTACCTCCATTAAATCTGCCATATTAAAAACTGGCCCACTGACGACACTTGAATAGGTGTGCCCCAAAATAACCCAACATAAACTAAGACATCGAACACCATTTAAACAATCCAGTTGGTCTCCAGATTTTGTTATTTTCAGTAGTTTTTTTCCATTGGTTAAAACAGAAAATGCTATTAAACTTAAATGTTTGGGTTCTGTAAAATAACTATTATTTGTCAATACGAACAAAAACCATATTTCGTTTACCTTTATCATTAAAGTGTAAGTAGCTATCATAAGCAGTAGAAATAATCATGATTGCCACGATGAAACAGAAGAATGATCTGCAACACAAACAATTGTTTAGATTTTGGGCAATAAACGCGTGCCATGCTAATGTTTTGTGGTAAAAACCTCAATTTTTTTGCACAAATCTTTGTGCTCCTCCTTACATTGTTAATATAGCCCCATTGGTCAAATCAGGATATGCATCTTCTTCAGTTTGACACATATCTTCAGTGAAAAAAACCATAAGACCTGTAATGACTTGTCCAAGAAATCCGGAAACAATTTCTGTCATGTTCTCGCCAGTGCAACTGTCTGGAAAACAAATGGACCAAAAAACAACCAGTGGATTTGCTGTAGTGTTTTTAATTTGGATTTGCATTGCATTTAGCAATTTCATCTGCAACACAATTTTTTTATAATATATATTTTTGATAAAGAATTATGCGTTTAAACTTTCATTTCATCTATCACTATGACTATTTTATTAAAAGTAATTAGGAAGGTTTGGAAGAAAACATTCGTACACCAGTTTTATTGTAAAATTTTGAACCAGTATTGCCCGTGGGAGTTAGCAATACAATGAAGAGTTTGAGGGACAGGTTGTAAAGAATTTATTTTATAAATTATGGTTCAGCTCTGCAAGTTTCGGTACAAACTCCACAATAATTTATTTGAAAAATGCTGTGCGCTTCTGAGCAGGATATGCAATCAACACGGATGTCGTAATTAATATGTAAAAAAACAACATATTAATTACGACAACCTTGTTGATTACATATACTGCTCAGAAGCACACAGTATTTTTCAAATAAATTATGGTGGAGTTTGTACCGAAACATCCATTCCTTGAGCTGTTGAAAGGTTATTTAATTTACCTCATCTGAGACAATTTCCTGTATTTCGTAAGGTTGAAAAACAACAAATAAGGCTTGTGATGTGTTCCATTAATTGATAAGTTTTTTTTCTGAGTATCATTAATATACTCTATTAAAGCAATGACGTTTTTAACAAAATAATGCTTGAAATGGCCATCTTTTGCCGTAAATTACCGTATTACCCATGATTACTTCAGTTGTGTTCAAAAACGTTTGTTGTAGCTTCTATTGCATTCAAAGTTCGGATAATTTGAGAAATGACCGTTATACCCTTATATGCTTTATAATTCAAATAATCTGAGTCACCTGCTTGTCGAAATTAAGTTCTTTTTCCATTGCAATTGGTAAAATAAGTTGTCCTAAGCAATATTTTCCATTAACATCTCCAGCTGTGTCAGTTTTGGCGTGAATGTCGATACATTGATCAAAAGCTCCAAGTTCTCCGCCGTTTCCTGATAATATACCAGCTTGGAGTTTAGAACTAGCATCAAACACTAAAAAAATAATGTAATATTTTGTGTATAAGAAGTTAAATATTTCTTTAAAGAAAAGATGAAACATGATTAATAGCATTTAATTTTAGGGCATAAAAAAGCCATAAGAAACAAACAAACAGTACAACAATATTATTACATATATGTTATATGGCAACCGCAAGGCGTAGTTCAATCCATTGTCTAGAACAATGGATTGCTCTTCCACTCAACCTTGTTTGAAGGAACATTCAAAATAAAACTTATAATAATAAAAATAATAAAAATATGAATATAAATATGAGGCAACATTTATAATATAGAAGACAAAATAATATTCCCAAAAACAACCTATTCACATGTTAACTGCCAAAACTTGCAAATCTGATTCAACAAAATCTGATTTTAAAAAAATTACTACAATAATAGCCTGCCCTCAGCCACAATACGGTAAAACCTTTCTCTTAAATGACTTTGAGTCACAGATTTTCAAACTGTCCGGAATAGAGTTGTATAATTTGTAAATATTAAAAGAAATTGATCGTTCAAAGAACTTAGTTTTGTGTTGTGGTGGACTGATACGACCCCTATTCCTGACGTTCAAGTTGTGGACATCAGTTCTGAAGGTAATTTTGTTTAGTAAATATTTAGGAGCTTTAGACAGAAATAAATTATGGTACAGAGTGACGCTTTGTAGGATACGTTTATTTTGCATATTGACCCATCCCATTAACTTAAATTTAAGGGAAATTTTTTGAAATTTTCTTATGCCATAAACAAATCTAAAAGAACTGTTTTGAACCCTTTGAATTTTACATTTAGTATCGTAATCTAAGCAGTGGCCATAAACTGGTGCCGCGTAATTGAAATGTGAGAGTACCATTGCGTCGCATAACATTTTTTTTACATAAGTATTAAGATAGCTTCGGTGAGGATATAAAAGTTTTAAATTTAGGTATGCTTTTTGTATGCATTTTGATACATGATTTCTGTATCTAAAAGAATTATCCAAGGTGAGCCCCAGAGTTTTGAAAGATTCGACAAATGGTACATTGACACCATTAACTTTAATAGCTATCGCGTTGTTTATTTCCGAAACAACTTTCTGATTACCAAACAGCATCCACGCAGACTTAGCGGCATCAAGAAAAAGGTGGTGTTCCTGCGAATATTCATAAATTGATTGAAGGTCTTTGTTTACTTTATAAACAGCATCAACTAAAAATTCTTTTTTAAAACTGATGTAAATATGAGTGTCATCAGCATACATCACATATTTGGTGAAGTTCAAGCATAGTGGCAATTGACAGGTGTAAATAATGAACAACAGGGGTCCCAGCATGGACCCTTGTGGGACGCCACAGTTAGTAAATTTTACATCTGATATTTTGCCATCATATACAACCTGCTGACTACGAAATGATAAATAACTTTTTATTAATTGAATGGCTGGATTATCGAAACCAATAAAGTGTAACAAAGAATACAATACTGAATGCTTGATCGTATCGAATGCCTTGCTAAAATCCAGAAACAACCAAAGTCAGCTTTCCTTCATCTGCGGCTCTTATAAGGTCATCGGTAAGGTTTAACAGAGCAGTGGTGCAACTGTATTTACTTCTGAAGCCGGACTGAAAAACTGGTAAAATACTATGTTGTTCAAGATGTGTTTTTATTTGTTTATGCATAAGTTTTTCTAAGACCTTAGATAGAGTTGATAGTAAACTTATGGGTCTCAGATCTTTGTATTCTACAGGATTGCTGATTTTTGGTAAGGGTATAACAAGAGCATTTTTCCAGGAGGCTGGAAATTGTTGGTCAATAAAACACGAATTAATAATGTTGGTGACGCATGGTATTATTGTTGGACAACACAATCTAAGCATCCGAATTCCAATTTCATCTGATCCCAGTGATGCTGATTTGATTGAGTTTATGGATTCAAGCACATCAGTTGTGTCGACAGTTTTAAAAGAGAATAAATTTTGAGATTGAAAGTTTAATTTAAAATTGTTATTATAAAAGTTGATGATTTGGCTGTGCCCATCAGGATTTTTTGGTATACAATCGATTAAGTAATTATTGATTGCATCAACATTTTGTAGATGTGAGGGTAATGTCCTCTGCTTAGGAGTTTTGATATTAAGTAAGTTCAAGTTGTTCCATAGTTTATAATTTTTGCAATTGCTCTCGAAATAAGCCGATTTTTCGCGTATTAAAGCTCTGTTTGTAAAGTTACGTAGTGATTTATAATACTCGAAGTCTCTTGGATTTTTAGTTCTTTTGAATTTTTTCATGGTTTTATCTCGAATAGATAGAAGAAGTCTAATATTATCTGTTAACCATGGAGCAGGGGGCTTTGTGATTCTTATGCTTCTAAGGGGTGCATAAATATTAAAAATATTGTTGATGTGGTCAGTGAGAAATGCAACTTTTTCATTAACATTTTTTAATCCGTATAACTCATGTAACGGCAAAGAGATAAAATGGTTATAAAAAGCATTGTCATCAAAATTACGAAAGTTTCTAACAGTCAAATGTTCAAAAAACATTCATTCCGCAAATCTTATTTTTGTTGTAGGTAGTTTTACATATACTTTTAGGTGGAATTTTTACATTAAACATTTGTTAATTTACTTACTTCTTAAAGCCCATTCTTCGCCTTTTAAAAGAGCTGCTGAGTAAGCCCCCAATTGTTTCGAACATTCTGTTTCCACGTTAACGATATTATGTCGCAAATTTTGCACAAAAGTTTCGATATATCCATCGGATTTTACTGATGTAGCACAAAAAATTAAAAACAGTAACGTTATCATCGTAAGTTACATAGAGAAAAGCAGAGACGAGTTTCAGTAATCAAGCGAAAATTAAGCAATTGAAAAGATCAAGAAATTGATTTAATATTTATATCTTAAGGTCAGTGATTAAACAGATATAATAACACGTTTGATAACGGCAAACATTGCTCTTATCAGATATATTTATTGTTAAATATGGCTATAAATAGGAGTTGACATTATATTGTTGAATCACCATAGCGTGAAAAAGTTTACCGAGAAAGATTTTTATCTACTTAAACTTGATTTGTGGTTTAGTCGGATATCAATAGTGCTCCTAGTTTTTGTTGGAAAACTTTCAGATTAGTCTTGAGGTATTACAGTTATGGCATGAAATTGTTGGCCAAATACAGACTTGTAAGAAAATTATGCTTGGTTTTCTGTAAATTTTTTATATTTTTAGTTTGAATAAACCATTTATACAGCCTTATTGGACTATTATTGGATATTAACATTTCTAAACCATAAAAACATATTAAGGAGATTTATGTATATATAACATTGTACCAATGAGGTTGAATAATATTGGTTGAATATATTTTTAATTGTGTATAGTATACATTTCACCAATATCGATATGGTATATTAATCTAATATTATTTAATAATATAGATCCTTTATAAAAAATTGTTATTGGATTAATATTTATTTAAAATATTTCACCAATATTTAAAAATGTTGACATATCTATATTTTCCCAGTATTGTATGTCAATTTTTAGCCAATATTGGCCCAATATTTTGTGCTACTGGGGATGTAACGTTTAGAAATTATTTTCATACGACATTTGTTATAAATATTATTCTAAGTTGTTTAGTAGTAGGTATAATAAAGTGTTTGTGTATTTATTCGCAAAAATAAGCACCAAAATAATATTAAAATTTATTTTTTTTAAATTACATCTGGGTCTCGCAGGCCCGAGCCGTGTAAAAGTGTAGAAGTTTTCAGGAGTGCATCCTAGAGTAATATATTTTTTAATACTTTGTGGTTGGAAGACGTTTCCTAGGTGTTCGACAAATCTTTGAGCTTTTCGTTTCTTACTTTTGCCCAGCATCCACATTGGTTCTTCATTGGCGGTATTTGCATGATGGGTCTTTTAACTATTTTATTTAAAATGAATTACCTTAATCATTTCAATGTTTGTCATAGTATAATTATAATAAAATGGACGGAAGTGACATAAATAAAAACAACATTTAATGTTTATCTTATCTGATATTTTTTAAATACATACATGGTTCAAAATTATAAACAAATAACACACTTTCAGTGGAAGGAGTCTACTGCCTGTAATAATGTAACAGGAACTCGCTATTATCTGCTATAAAACACATTTAAAAAAATCCTGTATCAAGCGTCACATATTTCTTAATAGTTACAGATAGAAAGTCTTATCTACATTCATTGGAAAATTATTACCGTTATGATTATTTAAAATCACAGAATTTGGAGTCGATCCAAAAATCAATACATACATTACAACTGTGAAAAACAGTACTATGTACAATTTATACACCAACTATAGTAATGTTTTTATGTTATTATCACAACAGAAGTCTTATCTTACAAAAAGAGTCGGTTTTCAAAGTCCTTTTGGGCTTAAAATGGAGTAAGATTAATTTTTATCTTAGTGGGTGAAAAATTTTAAATGTTTTTTTCAGTTCTTCTTTTCTTCAAGATCGACGTCAATTTGACAACCCCTTGATCAGAGCATAATCTAAAATTTAATACGAAATTACCGACACAAGGTTTGCCCAGTTCGTAAAATAAGCAATACCACGAATAAAAAAACTTTGATCAACTTTTAACCTGATTCTCCATTGGTGACCGAATAAATGAGGGTCAGGTTACTGTGTTGTTTTTTGTGATTGCCAAACAGCTTTATATTTTGTAATAACTAGACAGGACAGAAAAAAAAAATAATCTTCGAACTTACTCCATTTTGGTTTTAACAACTAGTACAGCTGTAAGCTTAAGAATATGTAATACAAACATTGCTATGTACAAATATTTACACAAAAACTATATTAATATTACGTGGTTCAGCACATATTTGTTAATTCCAGTACAAATCTATAAAACATACATAACACTAAACAAAATATTCGTTTAGATACATTTAACTTTTTTTCTGTACCGATACAAAAACCTTTTGGTATATTTAAAAATTTTGTGAACCAAAACGTGTGTAAAGTTAAGAGGATTGATAAAATTTTAATTTGCGTGTGACCCAGATCATTTTTAATAATCCAAGACAGCGGAAAACTAAAATTTTCAAAAACTGCTAACCACAGAATCTTAAATAAAAGGATTAAAGAAGAACAGCAAAGAATAATTTACAGTAAATTATTTGCTTATAAAAACAAGCAAGCAATTTTGTTAAAAAAAAAAACTGGCTAGCTCAAAAATTATTTAAAAAAACACCTAACAGACCTGCTTTGATTTCAGTTTAAATCGTTAGATTTAATTTAAAGCGAAACTTAATAATATAACATGTGTTTATAGTTTTTACAGGATTTTGTATTTTTAAAATATGTAAAATAAACAAACATTAGTTATAAAAATTCGTAAAGATTAACGTTCGCGAAAAAAAACCATTATAGTAGCTTAGTTTTTAAGAACATCATTCACAGCCATATACGAACTAAGTACAGGGTGGACCAAATTCGAATGTTTTACGGGGTATCTCGGTTACCGTAATACATAGCGAAAATCTGATTTCGGTCTCTAGGGCAATTTTTTTGAGAAAATAACGCATATGCAATCAGATTTTTTTTTATCGGATTCCATATTGGCACTACAGACGAAGAATGAAATTTCATCATTTTTGAAAATTTGCTGTAACTTCTTTATTTATTAAATTAGAACAAAATGTTATAAAGGTTTTTTATACAGATTTTTATGCTTAATTTAAAAACAAAAGTTATTTTTTCATAGCTACCTTTACTTTCAGCATATGGAGTAAACTTACCTTTTTTTAAATGGAAACCCTAGTTGGCCATGACTTAATGTGAAAGAGTATTATTTTAGCTTTTCAAAAATATATAGTTTTATATTGGTTTCGCAAAAAATAACCAAGATATAGCCAATTTTGTAAAAATTCGATCATCAAAGTTTGCCATGATTTCGTAAACAAGTGATATTTGCAATTATTAAACAACTAAACGTCATTGCCAAGTAAATTCTAAAACAGCAGCTACATTTTTATCACTTACAAAGTAATATTTTAACATATTAAACTTTTCAAAGAGTTCAAATTTAGCCATGTTCACAATACCACAATAAACAGTAATAAAATACAAAATAATACACAGATTTGCTTAAATGTTAAAAAATTTACTTCGAAATGACGTTTAGTTGTTTAATAATTGCGAACATCACTTGTTTACGAAATCATGGCAAACTTTGATGATCGAATTTTTACAAAATTGGCCATATCTTGGCTATTTTTTGCAATAAATATATAAAACTATATATTTTTGAAAAGCTAAAAAAATACTCTTTCACATAAAGTCATGGCCAACTAGGAATTACATTTAAAAAAATGTAAGTTTACTCTATATCTCGAAAGTCAAGAAGGCTAAGAAAAAACTACGTTTGTTTTCAAATTAAGCATAAAAATCTGTATAAAAAACCTCTATAACATTTTGTTCTAATTTAGTAAATAAAGAAGTTACAGCAAATTTTCAAAAATGATGAAATTTCATTTTTCGTCTGTAGTGCCAAAACGGAATCCGATAAAAAAAATCTGATTGCATAGGCGTTATTTTCTCAAAAAAATTGCCCAAGAGACCGAAATCAGATTTTCGCTATCTATTACGGTAACCGAGATACCCCATAAAACACTCGAATTTGGTCCACCCTGTACAGCTAAACAAATTTACAAAATTCTTTTATTAAGCCCTTATTTTACTTAAAATTACAGTTCGCTCTGAGGCAACACCATAGAAAAATCATCTTAAAAATTTTGTCCCAAAAAGGGTCAATACCGACTATATGGGCAAATCAGTGATATTCGGATTATGGGGAATTAGCTAATGTTGAACATGTTAACAAACTTTAATTGCACCTTTAATTCATGGTACAAGGGGTGATTCTTTGGACGTTTTCTGAAATTTACCAGTTCCAGATCATTTTCGGGTTGAAATTATCAAAAGAGGAAGTCCTTTTCAGAACGAGAAAGTGCTGTAAGAAGGCAAGACACCAAAGCTAAAGGAGATGTGCGCCAGCTATCCAAAGAATGGTTCTACAAGATGATGCCAAATGGCGAGAAAATACTGACCAGGGAAGGTCACAATACATTGTCGCTAGAATTTGATTAAGGCTGTGTTTATTGCATCATCAAAACTAATTGTTTTGCAGAGTTTTACGTGCCACTGGTCCTTTTCTTCGGAAAAATAGGGAAAAAACTGAAACACTGAATTATAAAAGTAATTTTTGCGATCGCGTTGGCCATGAAATCGTCAGGGAAATTTTTTTTTTTTCTAATTACCAATGCGCGCATCCTTTGCCAGTAAAATGGTGCAAAGTTTTTGAAAAAATCTTAAACGGTTCCGGAGAAAAACGCGAAAAACGAGGCGTTTGTAGAAACGGTTTTCCCCATATTAAACGCCTATGTAAGTCGCATAGATATAGATATACAGATATACGAGGGTTGCCTTTTATATTTCGGGATTTGGCAACCCTGGTATTGCAATCTGTCAACTGACAGCTCTATCGTAAAGTTAGACGTTTTTGAGGTTATATGTACTCAGAACGTTTTGACATACGAGCGCTATTTGTGTTGTTTACAGTAAGTTAAAAGATTCATCTGCCCCCAAAAATGGAATTAAATCGTGAACATTTTCGTGCGATTATTTTTTACAACTTTCGACGTGGATTAACTCAGCAGCAGTGCATGAATGAACTTAATTCAACTTTTGGCGATGAAGCTCCATTAAGGACCAGTGTTTATCGATGGTATGGTGAATTCAATCGTGGTCGGAGTTCACTCCAAGACGAATTTCGTAAAGGTCGTCCAAAATCAGTTGTTGTTCTGAAAAACATTGATGCTGTGCGCGAACTGATATTGCAAGATCGTCATGTGACCTATCGTGAGATAGAGACAACCTTAGGCATTAGTGGGACCAGCATACACTCAATATTGCATGAACATTTAACTGTCAAAAAAATTTGTTCGCGTTGGATCCCACACAATTTGTCTATCGCTCAAAAAAAGGCTCGTGTCGATTGGTCGAAAGAAATGCTCGAAAAATACGATCGCGGTGCTTCAAAACACGTCTATGACATCGTGACAGGTGATGAATCGTGGATTTACGCGTATGAGCCCGAAAGTAAACAGCAGTCGACTGTATGGGTGTTTCAAGATGAGCCAAATCCAACAAAAGTTGTTCGCGCACGAAGCACTTCCAAGCAAATGGTCGCATGTTTTTTCGGAAAAACTGGACATGTCGCAACCGTACCACTAGAACAACGCAGAACAGTCAATTCTGAGTGGTACACAACAATTTGTTTGCCAGTTGTCTTCCAAGAAATCAGGAAAACCAACCGCCGAAGACGGATCACTCTTCATCACGACAATGCGAGCTCTCACACATCGGCTCAAACAACTGCATTTTTGAGCACCCAAAACATCGATTTGATGAGTCATCCGCCATATAATCCTGACCTTTCACCAAGTGCCTTCTTTTTATTCCCGTACGTAAAAAACAAACTGAGAGGTCAACGTTTTTCGACACCTGAAGAAGCGGTTGCTGCATTCAGAATGCATTTTTGGAGATACCTCAATCAGAGTGGAAAAAGTGCTTCGACAATTGGTTCAAACGCATGCAAAAGTGTATAGATATTCATGGGGAATATTTTGAAAAACAATAAAGTGATTTTCGATGATTAATATTTGTTTTTGTTCTCTAATCCCGAAATATAAAAGGCAACCCTCGTACCACAACTTCTCAAAGCATAGCGCTTATGCAGGGGTTTCGTTTTTGACGTTTTTCTCCGGAACCGTTCAAGATTTTTTCAAAAAGTTTGCACCATTTTACTTGCAAAGAATGCGCGCATTAATGAAACGAACAATTTTGATTTTGTCTCTGACGGTTTCATGGTCAACGCGATAGCAAAAATTGCCTTTTTATACCAATTTTTCTCCCTATTTTTCCGAAGAAAAGGACCACGTATAACTCTGCAAAACATTTAGTTTTGATGTCCTTGATGCAATAAACACAGCGTTAATCAAATTCTAGCGACAACGTATCGTGACCCTCCTTTGTGAGGTCATGGATGGTTTACTCACTCATCAGTGAAAAATTATATTGCTTTTGCTCTTTGCTGTTAATGCTTCAACATCCAAATTTGTATCTGGGTTTCAGAAGTGGTGGAAACTGAGCCCAAAATAGGTCCATGGTGGAAGGTGGTGACTATGAGTTTTCCGCACTGGGTGGTACCAACGCTAGTGACGCCACTGTATCCGTCCGTGAGTCTATCCCTAACAGTTTCCGAGAACCCCATCAAGATGAACCGTACTGCTTTATTAAATTGTAACGTTACTATAAGGAAAAATGATACATGTATTTTAAAAATACAAAATAAACTCTCAACAGACGTGCGTTCCCCTATGCGTATATTAACACTGACAAGAATATATTTCAACACTTATGATTTATCGTCCTCCCCTTTCCACGCCTATAAAAACGTTAAAATTTATGTCGTCAAAAAATAATACGGCTTAAGAATAAAGATACAGCATAATACGAATAAACACCGTCGTTTTCGTCCTTATATACGTAATGCGTATTTCTAAAGGGTTTAAGACGCTTAGTCTGAAGGGCTGGAACGCGAAACGCAATAATTGGAGTATATTTTGAAAGCTCTTGAGATAAAATTGTAAAAGAAATACAATTTCGTACATAAGTAGGCAAAAAATAACGAATAAAATGCTGGGAATTTGCAATTTCGTCACTGTTCAAGTTGAAATTGCTTTTTCATGACACGGCGTTTAAAATCTAGAGTGATCGTGTCCTGTAATGTTGACGATAATTATTAAAATTACCCACACAATCAAGTGTTTTGCTGTTGATCTCATATTAACACCGTTGGATGAATAATTACAGCCGATAATCGCCTCTAATGGCTGGAGGTAATTGACAATTGGGCTTTAAAAAAATTCTTACTGCGAGAACGCGTTGCTTGGTAACAACGCTTCGTCTATGGCGTCGGGCTTTTACACACGTTCGTGAGACTTAAAAGGAGACTACCTCGAAATATAGTGTATGTTGTTTTGTAAAAATTTTCTTTTAATAAAGCGTTACAAAAAAATTTCGGCTTAAATTTGAACCACGCTCGTACATAGACTTAAAGAGTGATTAACTTAAATGAATTAATAATACTTCGCAGACATGCAGGGCGTATCACAGAGGGGGTAGACGAGACTAATTCCAGGGGACCGGTGTTGCAACGGAGGCCCGAATACGATCTAATACACAATATTTTGTTTACAAATACTGTTAAAATTTATGATCACAGCGACGAACAAAATAAAATAAATTTAAAACACAAGCCGAAGTTATTTCGTTTTCTCTTTTAAATTTTTGACCGAAATAGTTTTACATTTTAAAAATTAATGTTAATATTATGTTTATATTTCCTTTACCTAAATAGATCATACTGGTGAAAGTTTTTACCTCTATTAAAAACAAGTTTGTGAGGAGTGTGGGGGCGATCTGATTAAAAATACAGAAGAGTTTGCCATTAAACTGCAATTTGGGATGATCAAGTATGTACTCTACAATCTACATCATCTAATTTGGCATTAAAACACGTTTGATTTGCTAAAATTTAAAAAAAAATCGCCTGGGGCGCATTTTGTCTCCTTTCGCCCACGTTCTTGTGCCAATTTCTTGTGATTAAAAAAAAAAGGTCGTCGGGTCCCGGTTAGACTTTAAAAAAATATGGTAGGCCTACCCATAGGCCTGTAGTTTATACCCATTTACATTTGTGTTGTCTATGCTGCGTATATACCCGGTGAAATCTGTTTTTAAGAAATATGTATCACTATTAATTGAATACGTTCAGGGACGTCGCTACTCGCTAGCACTAAGGCAACTCGGGCACCGCCTGAGGGCAGCACTTCTTAGGGGCGGTAAAATTATTAAATACCACAATTGAAAATAAAAATTGAAAGAATTGTGAGATAATTTTTTTTAAATAAAAAAGGTAGGTATATGAAAATGTTTTGTTCGTTAGTTACTTTTGATGACAACACCGGAAAGGGGCAGCATTAAAAAGGCTGGCACATATCCTCGCGACAGAGAAAGAAAAAAGATGTAGCCAAAGCCGTAGAACTCTAGAGACTTGGCTATATTAAATTGTTTTTTAAATTTTTATTTGTAGGATCTTTTAATTTTGTATACACTGATTGTAGGGTAAATTGATTTTTATACACTAATTGAATATTATGGTGTTTTAAAATCAGATCACTGTTATTTTTGACTTTCGAATTGTTCTACACATTCAAAAAACAAATGATTAGGTGCACCATGTTAGCCTTGTCAATTATCAATGAATATTGTTAAAATTGTAAGTATTTTTATTGTATAATTGTTTCAATCTAATTTGTAACTTGTATCTAGTAATTAAAATTTAAGTTATTTATATTTAATCGTTTCAAGTCATGTTAAGAATAGTTTTATAAAAGAAAATTGTAATCACATTTGTTTTCAGCCCTTGAAGAAGCCTTAAAAACATTAAGTGCGAAACGTCGGATTTTTAACCAAAATCAATAAAACCGTCCTGTAAATCCAGAGTTTTTTAATTTCTAAACCTTAAAACAACGGACGTTTAACAAATTATAATTATTTACAAGTTTATGTTTACTTTTAAGTACCTTTAACAGTTTAATATATTTCGTGCAATTTTTGAAAATAAAAATCGAGTTTCAACAGTAAGTTTTGAGTTTACGGGGCCAAAAAAACTGGTACTCTTCTTCATTCACGATCATCTTTCGGAAATCTTAGTCCCATCAACCGGCTTTAGTACCACCAAGTGAGGTTCCCTCGTAAGACCTATTCTTTGATGCTTCAGTGTTTTAAAAAAAGTATGGTACGCTAGATAATGAACAACTAAAATGGGATTTTTTTAAATCGCTTATAACCTGGTTACACTTGTTGCTACAAAAATATTTTTGGGGAAAAAGTTATAGATTTTTTTACGCACTGAAAGCATTCATTTATTTCAATATTTGTCAATTTGTCTACTTTGAACTTCTTTGTAGCTCTTATCGTTTACAAGATCCCAATAGTGACCGTTTTATGTGGACCACCCTGTATATCAAAATGCGAGTCTTAAATTTATACCTTTCTTGAAGAAAAGGGGGGGCCCGTTGTCTATTGCTTCCCCGGGACCCGGATTTTCTGTGAACGGCCCTGCAGACATGTAACCTTTTAGAATCTAAACTAGGCCAGAAACTTATCGATGCCTCCCTGTATGTATTGAATGCTATTTCAATATGTTTATTATGCAACAAGCCGTTGATATTTTAAAACTCCAACCCCTGAAAACAGCGCCAACGTTAAGTTTTTGCCAGAAATAAACATTGCACGACGCTCGATAGGACAACCCGGAAACAGCGATAAGGGACGAAAGCGCATACATATAGGAAGCCGGCAAGATATACGTTCCGTCAATTTTTCTCGCTACGCTACTACTTTCAACAAGAAATATTGCATTTAAAACACATACGTACTCCGAAATTAAACGAATAAATCTCTCCAGCGCCACTGAATTGTCAAAAACGGTATTTTTCGAGATAATTTTATTTATAAAGCGGCCATAAAGAACGGTCAGAGCCTGTAAACTTGCCCGCGGTGGCGCCACTGAAGCGTTCTTCCTTTGTTTATGTGGCATTCTAAGCCATTACACTAGAATTTTCAGTGCTGTTTCGGTTTTTTTGGGGCAAATTAGAATGTACATTATTTAGGCATTAGCTGAAGCCGATCTCTTGGCTGGCTTGGACAATTTAACGGTTCTATAGCACTTTATTGTGTAGTTTTTAAACCAAAAATAAAATATACTACCAGTTTTAAGCCCTTGAATTATAAAATAGAAATATTTTCTATGATATTGCTGCTGCACCAATTTCAAATTACCCTAAAATAGTATTTATGCTACGAGTTTTTATAATCATGAAATCAAAAAACCAAAAAACTGTTTAAATAAGCGACTGTTTTATAATACATCCATATTTTCGGTTCGTTTTTAATATTAGGCCAAAAAATTAGTTCAACCTGCTGTCAAAATAACACAATATATGTAATTTTATTCTTATCTTAGATTGTACTGGTGTGTCAGTGTTCATAATATAGATACAACATCCATAGACACATAAAGAAAAAATCAAACACCGAATTTTCTTACTTATGGAATCACTTTTTAATTAAGAGGCTTTAAACATTTATTTTTAGTTTATTATTGATCTAAAAATTTCTAAACTTTCTTTAAAGTTAAGCCAGGTAGGTATGCCTACTGTCCTTTGCGGGGACAATAATTTTAGTGTTGGAGCCTGTTGAAACTTGTTCAAATATCTGACGTTCAAGTGTACCAGTGCAGTGGTTCATTTGCACTTGCTACTTCAGAAAAGTAACCATACTTTTAAAAGTATTTGTAAGATAGTATTATATTGTGCTGTTTAATAAATGGATTTGTCAATGGCAGTTGATCTGCGATTAAAACAAGGTAAGTACAAGTTTTGTATTTATTGATTTAAGAAATTTTTAACTCTGAATTGGTTTTAACTTTAACGAAGCTTGGTAAAATTAGTATATTTATTTGAAACATTAACAATTTACTCTGAATAGCAAAAAAACACGCTCAAAAACTACTGTTCTTTTTGAATTACAGTAGGCATAAGCATGTTTTTTAAATCTTGTTTTATTCTATACAGGGTGTGTATAAACTGGCGGAAGCGCTACACGTGACGACATTCTTTGTAAAAAATCTTGATACAAAAATTTTGTACCATGCATCTTATGGCCTCAGGAACCATTTAAAGAAACAAAAATTTTGCAACATTGCATCCATTGATTTGCGTTTGAACATTTTTTTATCAGCAATTTTTACTTAGGCATTTATGATATTTGTTCGAACTGAAAGCCTTTGGTTCGTTAACATAGCTGCAAACTTTTAGGTATCGTCCAACACAAACTAGAAATAATTACGAGAAAAACAAAGATGACAGCTAACGAAAATGTTTCCATGTGTATTATTTTCATTTAAATCAGTGATTAACATATTTTTAACACTGGCATTTGAAAGGAATAACACAATATCTAGGAAAAAATATTATTCGAAATTTATTTTTATTCTAAATCGCAGCTTTTTCATTAAAAAATATTAAATAAAAACGCTTTTTAAAGGACTCAATGTCAAAACTTTGAGGACCTCTTGCAGACACAGCTAGCATGGTACAACATTTTTGTATTAAAATTTTTGACTTAGAATTGTACGAGGAACATCGCCACGTGTAGCGCTTCCGCCAATTTATACGCACCCTGTGTAGTGCCCTAACTTTACACCAGTTGTTGGAGGAGTTGGAAAATATTCACGGTATTCATTATCTCCTGGTTGTGATAGATGTAAATATGATACCTCTTAACAATAAAAATGTTACCAATAAGTCAGGACAAGAGGATAACATCAACAAAAATAATTTACCGGCTTCGCTATTGGATGCTAATGCAGAACTAAATACCATTTGGTTTGCCAAAAAGGAAAGTGATATAAAAAATCTGATGAAATTAGCGGTCTTTTCTCAAAAATATATGAGATTTTCGCTTATTACGGTAACCGATATACCTCGTAAAACATTCGATGTTGGTTTTGGATATTGTCAAGCTAATATACTGATATAGTATTATTTTTTCAATTTAATTAATACGGAGAAAAATATTAAGACTTTAAATTTTGTAGCAAACCTTGTTTACCGATGCTTTAACTAAAACAAATTTTAAATATATTTTTTGCAGACATTTAAAAGAATTTTTCTTGAAACGAATCAATTAAAACATGTTTTCTATGGCCGGTAGATTTTTGTATTAATACATTCATAGCTTAAAGAATAATGACAGGATTGAAAAAATTATTTTTGAAGCAAACCTGTGAAACGAGTGGATTTTATTTCCTTCAACTAGAATTAAAATTACCTTCCGGGCGTTTCGTACATATAGCCATAGAACAACCAAATTGTACGTTCTGTCTTTATACAGTTAACTTCTTAAATCCACCGACACACCAGTACTTTTTTTATCGAATACTTTTCAATTTTGTCAAGACTTGTATCAACTTAGACCTTGAAACATTTCGTAACGATATGTTAACAAAAACACCTTAAAAATATTTATATTTATACCCTCAACATTTTGCCACTAGCCTATCCAAAACACGCTCAACGTGTTGCTAAGTAAACTGCTAACAAACAATTCTAACTACAAAGTCAAATTGCAGCACAGTATTAAAACACTTATCACAACCAAACGATAAAATTCTTTTTCCTTAAAAAATCTCACTCGCACCCTCCTAACTAATTCACACTAGTTGGCTGTGTCTGTTAATATATGCTTCAAATCAGTCGGGTATTTTGGCAGTCAGTGTTTATTTAAGTCCGTTCTTCTATTGTGGGGGGATTAACGTCACCGGTTGTAGATGGTGACGAAAACGGTGAATACAATGTTGAGTAGAGGCGACTCCTTCAAAGAAGCAGATGAAACTGAGTTGTTTTCACGAGAACGTTGTCCTCTGGCTGGCTCGGCCAAACCTAAACAAAAATATCGTATCAAATTTTGTTTTTGTTAATCGGGTAATGATGAAAGCATCAGTTATTCTTATTTAATTTCAATGTTCTTTAAATTAGTTTTTTAATGAATAACAGGGAACAAACACTGACGCATCTTTACTAAAACTTGTAACACTTTAAAATGACTAGTTTAATAGGATTTTATCCTAAGTAAAACAAACCAATGTTAAAATATTGTGATCATCATATGGGGTTTTGTGTATCGACAAATAGTTGATAGATTTGACCAATTTTTTTGACAAATTTCAATGTTTTAATAGGGAATTTTGGTAACTATGAGGATTATTTTAACAATTATTAATTTTTTAATACTTTAAACAACTTTTTCGGAGGACATTAAGTTTACTTTGTAACGCTAACCTAGACCCATAATTTTCCCAGAAACGTATTCAAAAGCGTCAGCCGTCGATCGCATCTCATTCGGTCAACTATTTTCTGATGTAAATATTTTATTTCGACGGCTTCAAAATATATTTCCCTTTGAGGCGTGGTTACGATGCCATACAATATTCATCAATATATTTCTAGTAAGAGTTTACAGTTTCACTTTTCGATATATTGGATCGGTCACGTCTGTTTAGCTACAGTATTTGAGGGCGACTTCGAAAATATATAAAAAATTCATTGATGAACATTTCTTTATAGATTGCTTTTAGATGGACATCAAATATTTATATCTTTCAGGACCCATTATTGGGCAAAGAATGAGGAGAAATTATAATAAGCCCCTAAGAGCACGAGAAATCGAATTGTTGTGAGGTTTCGGCGAAATATATCAAGCGAAGATGATGCGTTTTCTTTGGCTTATAGATTTTTTATACAGGGTGATTGATTGAGATCGGGACTTAAAAATATATAAAGAATGAAAAAGGGTATAGATCTGAAATTTTGGTTATGACCATAATGGCATCAGATCTGTTTATTGAAAATATTTTCAATATGGCGACACTTCCGGAAATACAGGAAGTTGACGTCTACTTTCCTATTTCGAATACAATGGTCTATTTTTTATTGCGTACTTGGATTTGAAACGTTATTTTACAGGGACTTTTATTAGCATTCCCTATACCTAAAGTGCAATAACTTTTTAGATTTTTGGACTCTTATGAACATTTTTTGATTTTCATCGTGATGCTTAACCCTTATTCTCCTAGCGTCGTCAAATGACGACGTTTACCTGTCCTGTAAAAACGGTGTATTGTCAGGTACCTGATGATTTTAAACCTGTCAGCTTAAGTTTAATTACTCAGGTAAACAATTGTTTTCATAAATGTAGCCATTGCATCGCAGTAAGTTGCAGACTTCGAACATAGGTAATTGTTAAAAGTGACCAATTTACGAGAGAACACGAAAACCATGACGTCGTCAAAAAAGTAAGTACTAAATAATATAATTACGGTAAAAATATTTTATTTGTTTACATATTTTGAATATATAATAGTCAAGTGTTTTTTATATAAAATGTAATTATTTATAATAACATTTATAAGGGAGTTATTTCGCTAAAAATTTGATTGTCGTCATATGACGACGCTAGGAGAATGCATGTACTAACATGCCCTATTTGTCCTTAGATTTTTGAGTGTAGCCGAAATCATGGATTTGTTAGAAAATGATGATAGTGACCAAGATATTTTTATTGAACCACCTGCAGTTGATGAGCTAACAGACGAAGATTCAGATGAAGAAGAAGAGACTAATATAAACTGTTTATCCAGAAATCAACTAATGGCACCGGCAGAGAAAAAACAGACCAGAAAAGAAGTTTCAACTATTTCCAACCTAAACAAAATACCAAAGATCACCAAAAAATCAAAAAAAGATCAAATTATATGGAGCAGTGGCGGTAAAACTATATATATACAACCTAGTCAATTTCATCTTATGACAGAAGAAAATATTGATGAAGTCACTGCTGTTTAATATTTTGAACGGTTTTTTGATGATACTTTAATCGAATTAATTATTACTGCCAGTTCCGAATATTGCTTATCAAAAAACTGGCCAGATATAAAATTAACCAAAGAGGAACTGCGAGTATTTTTTGCCATTTTAATTGTTTCTGGGTACAATCCATTGCCAGGAAAAGCAATGTATTGGAGTACATGTAGTGATTTGCGCAACATTGCGATATATGAATCTGTGCGGAGGGATAGATTTGATAATATCATGAAATAACTTCATTTTAAATCAAATTTAAACTTAGACAAGCTCGATAAGTTTTCCAAATTACGACCATTAATTTCATATATTCAAAAAAAATGTATGGAAAATTATACACCCACCTCAGCAATATCGCATGATGAGGCAATGGTGGAATACTTCGGTAGGCACGGATGTAAGCAAGCGATTAGAAATAAACCAATACGATTTGGATACAAGGTTTGGTGTCAAAATTCACCATCTGGTTATCTAATCGCCTTTGATCCTTACCAAGGAAAAACTTATCGAGGAAATGAAATAATGGAAAGTAAATTTGGTAAATGTTCATCTACAGTGCTTTACTTGCTAGACCAATATCCTGCAAGTAAGTCAGAATATCCGTACCATATCTATTGCGATAATTTGTTTACCACGTTTCCTCTAATATCGGAACTAAAAGATCGTGGATATAATTGCACCGGTACAATAAGAGCCAACCGCTTGGGTAACAACAGCTGCCTTTTGAACGCAAAAGAATTTGAAAAGAAAAATAGAGGCCATATAGAAATTCCGACTGCAAAATTCGACGGAAACAATTTTTTTGTAACTCGGTGGAAAGATAATGCAGTAGTAACAGTCGCTTCTTCAAGTTTTGCAGCTGATCCTGAAGGAAGCGTCAAGCGATGGAGTAAGAGTGACCTGAATATATGTCTCAAATTTAATTTACGTTGTAATTTACTTTCACAAATAAATCTGAAATTATAAAACATACCACGATTATTGTTATTTGTACTCATATTCCCCTAGCGTCGTCATATAACGACAGCTCCTAAAGTCAGGACCTGCGTCCTGTAATATAATAAAAAGTGATTTTTCATGGATCTATGGCCATTTTTAAACAACTGATTGAATTTGAAAACATTTTGATAAATATTTCTTAATTCCGGAGAATAGAGGTTAATATTATCTAACGTCGCCCTTTTTTAAGAAAAAACGCTTAAATTTAGACCATGTCTAGAAAAAACCTTGGAGTACATCCTAGAATTTTTGCAATCGATGCATTACAACAGGGTGTCCAAAATTTAATTTTCTTTTAATACAACTTCAGACCACTAAAACTCGTTTTTTTCACATACAATTCCCAAACATTTTTTTTTTCATTTTCTAATGCAAAATTACATTTCACTTCTACATATTCTGCTTGGGTGCACTTTGTTTCTTTATCATGTGACTATCACAGGTTTCCTTTACATCACTGGCCCCTAATAACTCCAGGAAATACTCTCTCCATCTCTTTATAATGCCATTTTCGTCTGTAACCATCTCACCATCTTAATTTTTTATGTTTCTCAGGGGGTTTTTCTTCTCCTGTCGCAGTCTTCTTAAAGTGCGGAAAAGTATCTTTGCATTTCCTTTCGAATTCCTTTGCATCTTTTCACCGAACTCTTCCCATTTTGTAGATTTTGCCACTTTTATCATTGTCTTAACTTTGTCTCTTTATTTTTTATAATTTTGGTAAGCCTCTGTATTTTTTTCAGTGCTGAAATATTTTCTCCATATATGTATTTCTTCTTTACCTCATCTCTTATTTCTTTGTTCCACCATGCAGTTACCTTCTAATAATACCTATAAAAACCCAAAGGCGATGTGCAGCGTGTGGAAAAAGACAAAAAGGATTTGCAGTAGATATGATGTACCTTTACATAACAATTGTTTGTCCCATTTCATGCCAAATAATTAATAAAATGTTGTGTATTTTACGTAACTTGCTTCTGTTATAATAAAAAATATATATATACAGGGTGTCCCAAAATTGAGTAAATGCATGGGGATCTCGCTTATCTTAAGGTCGGTTAAATTAGGTCAAAGTTGTTAAATTAGATGCTCATCAAATATCTGCAAAGAAAAGTTCCATAGCTGTCTTAGTTCAAAAGTTATTCAAGAAAAACTAAATCTTAAGAAGTCTCCAGGCATGGACCTTATAACAGCCAGAATGTTGAAAGAATTGCCAAGGAAAGGAATAGTCCTTATAACATATATATTTAACGCCATCTTAAGATTAGGGTATTGGCCAAAACACCTAAAAACTGCACAAATAATTATGATTGGCAAGCCTGGAAAAGAACCTACAAATGTCAAGTCTTATCGCCCAATTAGTCTGCTACCGTCTATTTCTAAACTGCTCGAAAAGCTAGTACTCCACAGAATTAATGAAGACTTGGATCCCCAAGAATGGATTCCAGATCATCAGTTTGGGTTCCGGCAGGCCCATTCCACAATACAACAAACGCACCGCATCGCGCATGCAATCAATAAGGCGATAGAAAACAAACAATACTGCTCAGCGGTGTTTCTTGACATCAGTCAAGCGTTTGACAAGGTTTGGCACCCAGGACTGCTGTATAAGATTAAAAGAATTCTTCCTACATCGTACTTTAACCTCTTTAAATCATACTTAAGTGAGAGACAATTCCAAACTAAAGTGGGCGAGGAAAGATCAAACAACTTCCCAATTGCATCAGGAGTGCCACAAGGCAGTGTTCTTGGTCCAATATTATACGTACTGTATACATCTGACCTGCCGACAACAGAAAATACAATTACAGGAACATTCGCCGACGATACGGCTATCCTGACAAGTCATCATGACCCTATAGTCGCCTCGCAATATGTCCAGGAGCACTTGAGCCTGCTTCAACAATGGCTACACAGATGGCGAATAAAAATAAATGAGACTAAGTCGGCCCAAGTGACATTTACCCTCCGCAAAGGCTCCTGTCCACCAGTTAACGTGAACAATGTGGAAATACCACAAACAAACGAAGTCAAGTATTTGGGACTGCACCTGGATAACAGATTAAACTGGAAAACACATATCCCAAAAAAACAAAAACAAATCAACCTACGAATAAAAGAAGTGAATTGGCTAACAGGTAGGAAATCGCGAGTGTCACTAGAAAACAAGGTACTAATTTACAAAGCCATAATTAAGCCCATATGGACATACGGAATAGAGCTGTGGGGCTGTGCCCGTAAGAGCAATATTGCAATCATACAAAGGTGCCAATCAAAAATACTTCGGCAGATTGCGGATGCCCCCTGGTACGTGTCCAACCATACCCTACATAAAGACCTTAATATACGCACCGTTCAAGATACCATAATAGAAAAAATAGCAAAACATCACCAGGCCCTGGATCAGCACGAGAATCCACTACTAGAGCCACTGCTGGAGCCTGACTGCATAAGAAGATTGAAGAGAGTGTGGCCCCTAGACGAAAGATAGGGTGTTTCCGAGGCAACGTCGCTGGATGTTGACCTCATCACGTCATTTAAATCACCAGAACCACCCAGGAATTGACATCAAATTGGCCTATAGAATTATAATAATTCTGATTGCCGATCAAAGTGTAAAATAAAAAAAAAAAAAAGAAAAACTAAAAAAATTGATTTTTGTTCCTATTTCCTACATTTTTTAGGATATCGACAATCTGGAAGCACTTCTTCATGGCAACTTCTTACGCTTTATATTTTGAGATAACACAGTATTTCCAACAACGTTTCGTCTATTCAGAACCATCATTAACTTCATTTTTTTAAATACGGCAAAAAAATTTAATCTTATAGTCGGATAGCATTTTGTCTTCTGATTACAATGATATATGACACTTAATATCTAAAATGATATTTTACCACAAAAATTTGAGAAAAACTCATTTTGTTCAATTTTTGAATCAAAGAATCGTATACAAACAAAAAAAAAACAAATGTTTTGTTGTTGTTTTGTTAAAATTGTCATTTTGACATTAATATGATCTAGCTAGAAATTCTTTGATATTTGTGATTTTGTTCGCAATTTTTATTTTCACTATGTTCTGGTAGTACATTTTTAATTAATTAATTAATTGATTTGCTATCCCTTCTGGTATTGCGGAGTATTATTAAAATAATTATCGTCAATTATGGAAAATAAAGGGCATTACAAATATTATTTTGTAATTGATTTTAATGAAGTATTGAAGAAACTGTTGAAAATTAAAAAGCATGCCATGAGAAACAAAATTTTGTGTATATTATAACCTTTCTCGAATTTCTTAAATAGTCAATTATGGAAAATAAGAGGCATTACAAATATTATTTTGTAATTGATTTTAATGAAATATTGAATAAACTGTTGAAAATTAAAAAGCATGCCATGAGAAACAAAATTTTGTGTATATTATAACCTTTCTCGAATTTCTTAAATAGTGTTGATTGTCATATTAATAAAGAAAAGCAAAAATTCAAAGAATTTTAAATTAGTTGCAAATTATACAATTAATCACGATCATATTAATGTCAAAGTGACAGTTTTAACAAAACAACAAAAAAACAAAAAAATGTTTTTTTTTTTTGTGCAAGATTATTTGATTCAAAAATTGGACAAAATGAGTTTTTCTCAAAATTTTGTGTTAAATATCATTTTAGATATTAAGTGTCATATGTCTTTGAAATCAGAAGACAAAATGCTATCCGACTATAAGATTAAATTTTTTTTGCCGTATTTAAAAAAATGAAGTTGATGGTTCTGAAAAGACGAAACGTTGTTGGAAATACTATTTTATCTCAAAATATAAAGCGTAATAGGTTGCCATGGAGAAGTGCTACCAGATTGCCGATATCTTAAAAAATGTAGGAAATAGGACCAAAAAACGAAAATCAGTTTTTTCAGTTTTTCTTGAATAACTTTTGAACCAAGACAGCTATGGAAATTTTCTTTGCAGATATTTGTTGAGCATCCAATTTAACCACTTTGCCCTAATTTAACCGACCTCGTAGTTTTTAAGATAAGCGAGATCCCCATGGATTTACTCGAATTTGGGACACCCTGTATATGTACATATATATCACACATTGCGTCAAAAATTGGACCCCTATGAATTAACAAATGAAAACAAAAAACTTAGTTTTTTAAGTTAACTGTTTTTCTATCATAAATTAACCAATTTGTACAAAAAAAAAAACTTAAAAGAGAATTTTTGCCCTTAATAGGTTAATATTAGTTGGTTTTTAAATTTGCAATTAAAATTGGCATTGATGACATAACATTTCTGGTTTAATTTGAACGGCCGCGTGTTTTACAAAAACCGGCTATTTTAACAAGGCTTTTATTTGCAATATCGACACCTGCAGCGGATTTTAATGTAAATTCTACCCGATTTGAATAACCCATCCAACAAAACCGAACACAAAAGCGATTCAATCAGCAGAAAATTAATTCTTTTGTTTCGCGCCCAGCCAGATCACCACAATGTTTTTTTTTCGTTGTGCGGTGGTCACATGAAATAACCTCGCATGTCAGAAAAATATGCTCCTGAAAGGCAAACCTGTAATTGGGTCGTCTGCGGATTAAATTCATAAACAAACTACATACGCCGTCATTCCCATGCATAAATAAAACGTACGTCTGCGAATTTAAAATTTAAAAGTGTTCAGCTCCGATGGAAATGTATTCTCGGCGAGTACTTGGTAAATAACAAAGTAAATCCACGACAAACAATGCGTTATCGGCGGAATTAGGTCTTGCAGCATCCTGTCCAG
Source organism: Elmis aenea (assembly GCA_947652605.1). Taxonomy (NCBI): domain Eukaryota; kingdom Metazoa; phylum Arthropoda; class Insecta; order Coleoptera; family Elmidae; genus Elmis; species Elmis aenea. The sequence continues at coordinate 27,954,703 of OX393583.1, read as the reverse complement.
GACGCAAATGTCGCGCAAGAGAATTTAATAACAGCAACATCCGACCGAGTTTTCCATTCCGTGCACCGAGTCCGGATTTGCAGACTTGCATTCGCTTACGTCACACGATACTTATATAATCAAGATCCCTTCTACCCGTTGGTGTAGGGAGGTGTGCACTTCTAATAATTTTACATGGATCTGCCCCATTGTTTATTGTTCCGTGCCAGTTCTTTCGTTTCATGCTATGATTTTCTTTTCTTCTCCAAGGGTTTTGTTACCGCCTTTTCCTGTGTTTCTCTCGGTCTTCCTCTTTTCCTCCTTGTTTGTATTCTTGCTTCCCACGCTTTCTTTACCTGTCTTCTTGTGTTCATCCTATGTATATGCTCCAATCAACTCAGTTGTCTAGTTTCTATGGATTTCGAGATAGATTCTACTTCCAAGTCGTTTCTAATCTGTTGGTTTCTTATTCTGTCTTATCTCGTTATGCCTCTTACTTTTCTTTTTTTTTTTTTTTTAAACACTAGGTGTTTAAACACTAAAACTGGTCTAGAAGTAAGACCAACCATTAGTTTGTATCTGTTAAATCTTAAATCTAAGTTACTTAGCTAAAATCAGTCCAGCGACGTATTTTAGTTGTCTTTGTTATTCTTAGGGAAATAAATACACTTGCACAATGCTCTGCTTTTACACAAATCACTTGGAAAGTTCGAACGGCTTGGTTCTCTTCAGTCTACGACATAAGTTTTGGTTGTCTAGTAGCTGGAGAACTTCTGGATTTTCGTGTAGGTGAAGCCTGGCTTCATGCTTCTTTGCAAATCTTTTGATTTCTTCTTCAACGGTTAAGATACCCAGGTCTCGATGAAGGTCGGCGTTTCTGACAAACCAGGGAGCGTTGGGCATTTCATGTAACACCTTGTTTTGGACAGTTTGTATCTTACGTATATTTGTAATTTTTGCACACCCCCATAGTTGTATTCCATACAACCATGTAGGTCTAATAATTTGTTTGTAAATCAAAATTTTGTTGTATAATGACAGTTTGGAATATTTACCAATAAGCCATCTGTATTGTGCGGTTTTAATTTTAAACTCCTTTTCTTTTTTCTTAATATGTTCTTTCCACCTTAATTTAGCATCAAGAGTCATACCAAGATACTTTGCAGTGTTTGCGTGTGAGACAATGGTTTCATTGATTGTTATTGCTGGAGAGTTTCTCAATCTTTTATTTGTAAAGTTGATATGGACTGATTTCGTTTCATTTAGTTTAATTTTCCACTTATTGGTCCATTCGTGTATGGCATCACTAGCTGTTTGTAGTTTTTTGGTGGAAATTATATCTGTTTTACCTGTTGCCAGCAATGCTGTATCGTCCGCGAAAGTAGCCAATTTCACTTGATTCAGTTTTGGTATATCACTGGTGTAGAGTAGATACAGGACAGGTCAAAGGACACTCCCCTGTGGTACTCCTGCTTGTATTTCTTTCAATTCCGAATAGGCTTCTCCTTGTTTTACTCTAAAAAGTCTATTAGAAATGTAGGAAGTTAAAATTTTTACATATTGGTAGGGCAATATTTTGTTAAGTTTATAGATTAATCCTTCATGCCACACTTTGTCGAAGGCTTGTGCGACATCAAGAAATAGCGCTGAACAGACATTCTTTTCTTCAAGTGCTTTTTCTATTATAGCGGTAATACGGTGTACTTGATCTATCGTTGAGTGTTTAGGTCTGAATCCTTACTCTTCTTAAAAATTTTATTTCGGCCACATGGATTTTTCTTTTTCGGTTCGGTGTTAATGTCCATGACTCGCACTTAAACGTCAAGATCGGTCTGTATATTGTACGGTATACACTCATTTTTGTCTTTTATGAGACTTCTTTTTTGTTAGTGAAAGTTTTGTCAATAGCGTGGTAGATTTTCATTGCTTTTTCCATCCTCTTGTTAATTTCCAATTCTTGTTGTCCTGTATTTTCGTTTGTTGCTCCAGGGTAGTCGAAAAATTGTAGAGTTTTAATTTTTTTCTCTTTCTATTTTTATGTTCTCGTTTTCTTCGTTTGTCGTCATCATTTTTGTTTTCTTGTGATTTATTTCCATTCCATTTTCTTCTAATACTTGTTTCCAAATTTCTGTGTTAGTTTTTAGATTCCTTTTGTTCTCTGCCATAATAATTACATCGTCTGCAAAGGCACACTCTGATATTTCGACCTTCTGTTAATTCTTGTAACGTACGAATAAACTTTTAACATTTTGTTTGCAATTCTTAATTATTATTTTATTTAGTTATGAGTTCTTTTACTGTTAGGTGTAGGACTGTTGAGTTGTGTTGTGCTGACTTTTCCATGTTTTTCTGTCTTGTGCTAGGTTTTTGATGTCTTTCCATTTGATGTTTCTATCCGTTGCTGCTTTTTTAACTTCGTCGTGCAAGGTTTTTCTCGGTTCTCTTTTGTTTTTTCCGTGTGATCTTGCTTCATAGGCTTTTCTGGTTAACCTTTCTTCTTTCAGCCTATAAATGTGACCCAACCATATCAGCTGCCTTTCTAGTATTTTTGTATCAACTGATTTTATCTTTAATTGTTCTCTATAGGATTCGTTTCTCATTCTAATTTTTGTTGTTTTTTCTTGAATTTTTCTTAGAAATCTCATTTCTGTTGCTCGGCTACTATTTTGATTTGTGAGTGTCCACGTTTCACTTCCGTATAAAAGTGTCGGAGTTGCTACCTTTTTGACCACTTCTACTTTTGTTCGTTTTGGGACTTTTCTATTCTATTTCCAAACAATGTTGTTATTAAACTGTTAAATATTCTTCCCACATTTCCTGTCCTTTTGCTTATTTCCTTGTCCATTCCTCTCTATTTTTCTCTATGATCACTCCTAAATATTTCTACCTGTTCCAACCTAAGCCTATTTAAAGTGATGTTATGCCCTTTGTTATCTGTTGTAACGATCATAGTTTTAGTTTTTTCGGTATTTATTTTTATATTGATTTTTTCAAATTCCAGGTTTAGAGTTTTTACATTATGTTGCAGATTTTTTTCTGTTTCCGTGACTAAGACCTTTAGCTCAGTTATGTTTATTTTTTCCATTTTCCAGTTGTCTAGGTGAAACGGTCTCATTTTTTGTTTTACTTTTTTTATTACCCCATCTATAACTACTGAGAATAATAATGGACTGAGCACGCATCGTTGTTTTAAGCGCTCTTTTTTTTTCAAACTCTTCCAATTCTTCATTTAATGTTCTTACAATATTTACCGTTTTTTCGTAAATTGCTTTTATCATTCGATTGCTTCTATTTCTATTCCCTTCCTTCTTAGGTCCCTCTATACGTCTTTTCTTTTGATTTTATCGAATGCTTTTTCCAAGTCTATAAAACATAAATGTATTCCTTGTTTTTTGTTAAGCTCTTTTCTACTGTTTGTCTTAATATAGAGACTGGGTCTTGTGTACTCCTTCCTCTTCTGAAACCATATTAGGATTTTTCTAGTGTGCTCTCTATTTTTTATAAATCTGCCTTCCATTACTCTTGCCCGTATTTTCCCTGGTACGCTCATTAACCCGTGAGAGCACGCGCGAAAAATTTTACACGGAAGCACGCGCCACGGTCAAATTGACCGGGTATGGATTAATGTGAATTAATGCCAAATAAAAGTGCAAATTACAAAGAAAGGTAATAATTTCTTTAAAAAAAGTTAATTCTTGCACGTTTTTAAGTGGAAGAACCTGGCGCATTGGTTAAATTAGGACAATTAATGCAGTACTGTAATGCATGTTCGCGGCAAATAAATAAATCTATTGCATCGCTCTCTGCATTGAGTGGATGTCTATACACGCGTCCCGGTGTAATTGACCGGGTGTTAAAAAGACACCTACAACTTTCAAACGGCAACACGTAACTTCCTAAAAAAACATCTACACACTCTACAGACTGTGCATGACACACTGTTAAAGACTTAGCACCCTCACCCCTTCAATGTAGAAGTTCTATTAAAATATTTATAAACCCGGTCAAAAAGACAGGTACGCGTGTGATCGCGGGTTAATGTTATTCCTCTATAGTTAGAACAATCCTTTTTGTCCCCTTTCTTGTATAATGGTAAGATTATTCCCATGTTCCAATCCTTTGGTACTTTTCTTGATATTCTTTTTCTTAAATATTATATTGTCTTTAAATATCGTAAAGAGTATTGGGCTCATTCCCTCTCCTTGGGCCGCGTAAAATTTTGGCGAGTATACTCGTCCAGAACACCGAGAAGGTTAATCCATCTTCTGTTGCCACGTAATTTATTGCCTTTTTAAACAAGCAGCTATTATTTCTTCTTAGTTTATTGTCAACCTTTCTTTTCTCAAGGATCTCCCTCCCACACTTTTCGTCTACCCACTTTATCGAATGCTTTTTGTAGATCTATAAATGCGAAGTATGCCTTTTCTCTTTTTAGTTGTGTTTTGGTTATAATCTGTTTAATAGTAAGTATGTGATCCTGAACACTCCTACCTTTTCTAAATACACTAAGTGATTCTGTTTATGTCTTATCTAATATTTTTCTTAGCTTCTGTGCTAGACGATACTTACAAAAGGTTTTTGCATGTACTTACCTCCGACGACTCCCACGTGGTAATCGTGTGGTCCACCAAGGCCAACTTTGATCTCTGCAAAGAAAAAACAAATTAATAAAATTTATATTTCATTACACAACAGAAACTCCTGTTTACTCTTCCTGCAAAAGGTATACAAATATGATGCTGGATTACCTATAACAAAGTTTTCTCAATTACTAACGCGCGTATACCTTTCAAGACAATATCGGTGTTTCCTACATTAAACAAAACATATAGAGGAAGAAGGAAGGTATAATAAATAACACGAAGAAATTCAGCCTAAATTTATTAAAATATAACACTTCCTCTTAATAGGGTCTTCTTGTACTTTTCGGTGTCGAGGAAATTTTCCTAGTTCTTGTTCATGTTTCTCCATCCCTGTCTATCATTGGCTAATTGTGGCACATCTTTCTAGCTGACTCTTTTTCTTCTAGTCTATGTCCCACTCCGTTTTCCTTTTTTGTTCTTGGTTATCTTCTACTTCTGTTTGGGTCAAACTTCGTTATCATTCCATGCTTATGCTTGCGTACCTACCTATTTTCTGGAAATCTTGTAAAGTAAAATTTATTGTGGAATACAATAATTCAAGAAATAAATGAAAAGTTAATGACGTTAGGGACGTGAACCGTCAGTGTTTTTCGATTTCCATGGCACTCTATTTGCTTCGATAATAGGGTGGATCGAATTTTATTTATTTTTTTTTTTTCTGGCGGGGTGCGGTAAAGATGCTCTAGGGGAATACAATCAGAAGTCATGAAAACAATATTTTGATATTATTAGTGCAAGTACTGCCCCAAGCCTGCTGAATTTTGAAAACAACTTGCTGAATGTATGTTATAGTTTATGCTCAATAAAAGTATTCAAGGTTAGGCTACAAAATTTTTATAACTTTTTTGGACAATTAAAAGAATAAGAAAATAGAACAGAATGTAAAATCACACAAAAACAGTTTAAAAAAAAAATTAAGCTACTAACTTGGTTTTGTAGTCTTTCTTGGTATGTACGACAAGATTCTAATTTATTTCTGATCCGTCACCAATTTGACACATCTTTCAGTAATTTGTGTGTGGCAAGGCATCAAACAAAATTTAGGTAAAATATCAGTTTCGACTTTGTCCAGATTTGCGATGGCTTCGGAAATGATGCGAAGGCGAACAGTCAATTGGCAATTGTTTTTGCGTCACTAGATTTCATAAAAATATGGTCAATGTATTGTGAGTCAGGTTTTTTCAATAAACTAATGTGCTCTTCGAACACAACTTTTCTGCGATAGTCCTCATTGCTTTTCCTGCATATCAGCATTTGCTTTTAAGGGCTTAGAATTTGAACCCTTAGTTTGAGACGTGGATCTTTGGGACTTTGATCTTTGGGAAGCTTCTTCATAAAAGTTTCGTTGCAATTTTTTGGAAATATTGGTTTCGTTTTTCCTTGTAGTCTCTCTATCTAAGGAACACATCATCATTTTTGTTTGACCTCGCTGGTCTTACAAGAATTCTCTTTCTTTAATGGGTATCTTTCGCGATTTGTCACAAGAACTAGTCTCGAACGAACTACATTTGCGTGGCAATATCAAACAGAGTCCTGGCGTACATTTGGAACTTCTCCAATTTGTTTCTGTAGTTGTCACTATTCTTTCTACATTGATAGGGCTTTAGGATTGCACGGTATTTGTCATGATATGTTTTTATTCTCGCTAAGATTGTTCGATGCTCTACTGTAGGTAAGGACGCTCTTCTCCAGATTTGTTCAGTAGTAACTATTTTACTAGTGTCTCTTACCAGATCCTGGAATGGTTTGCTAAGGTTTGGAGACGTAAATAAAATATTATATCATGCGTTCATGCCTTCATGCGTCGGTAACAAACTATTCGGGAATTCTTTGCCAACACCAAATATAGGACAGTTTGTATCACTGCTACGTAAACGTTTGTACTTTTATTACAAAAAAATCACACTATCAAATCTCAAATATTCGAAATCAGAACGAAACGTGATCTCTTCCTGAAAAAAAATTGAAACTATAAAGCGAAGGGATGCTAAATGACATATCCGCTGCACTACCCGCGCACACCACGCGCACGTGACAATAAAATTACTCGGGAAAATAAGAAAAACGGTGTGTTACATTGTTATTTTTATAATTAAAAGCATAAACTGTGATAATGTTCCAAAAAGTCGTGAAATTCGTTGTTAAAAATAGAACAAAGGCATTTTAATTTAAAGTAACTTTTTTTAAATTCTCGAAAACTTTGACGACTTTGGGGCAGTATACTTCCAATTATTATTTTTTTTAAATATTTTGCATGATTAATCAAAAGATACCAGGGCATCTATCGCGCACCACCCGAAATCGAAATTCGAAAAAAAAATATTCTCCCATATAAGAGCGATCCACCCTATTCGATAAGGATTAGAAGAAAAAATGTCCAATATCTCGAAAAGTATGAGTTTTTGGTATAGGAAATCTTAACAAAAAATGAAGCTCTCTTAAAGACGAATTCGACGACATAAGAAAACAGGGGGTTCCATTTGAAAGCTTTCAGTTCGAACAAACATTGTAAATACCTAAGTAAAAATTGCTGATAAAAAAATTTCCAAACGCAAATCAATGTATGCCATTTTTTTTTCTTTAAATGGTTCCTGAGGCCATAGGAAGCATGGTATAACATTTTTGTATCAAGATTTTCGACTTAGAATTTTACGAAGAACATCGCTACGTGTAGCGCTTCCGCCAATTTATATACACCCTGTATTAGAACAGTTTTAAAAATTAAAACAACGTTCACAAAGTTCAGAAATGTCGGCCTGTGTAATTGGTCCGTTTCCGCATTTATCTGTGGATATAACATTTCATCCAAGCTTGCAATTAATTTATCATACCAGCTTAAACTACTTTAATTTATATAGTCCAGTTACCTCTGAAATGTGCGGGTGCACTATCTCCTCTTCTAAACACAACGACGGCCCGCATCCTGGAGTTGTCTGTAACAGCTTTTTGCTCCTTTTAAATCCGTTCTACTTTTTATATACTACATTCCTAACAAAAATATCCCAACTTTTTACATTTCAGAACCTTAATGGTCAACTCAAATAATTTTATGTGCTGGTATAAACAATGTTAGGCCGTTGTTACAATTCCGATTTTTTCCCCGTTAAACGTATACTATTTTTTCGTTGTTTTCAACTAAGATACACTAATTAAAAACGTATCAACATTATGGTACATTTTATTTAAATAGTTTCATGCCAAGAGTAGTAATATGAATAAATAATATTATTAATAAAATTAATTACTTCCAAGATATGTATGTTCGAATACTAGTACTGACTTGTTAACTATTGTGGATATTATTAAATTAGAGAACGTTTTTTAAACTAATTGTTTAGGCTGTGTCTTATCCAACCAGCTTTTAAAGCAATAGTTTAGCTATGAAATCTTTTACTTCTTCTTCTTAACCGGTTCCTCTGGTACCTTTTGGTCTCAGAGTATGCATTTCTATTTCTGGGCTGTTTCTCGACTCCTGCCTATCCTTAACTAATTGTGGTGCATCTCTCCATCTTAATTGATTCGTCTGCATCTTTTTCTTAATATCTGTTACTCCCAGGTTATTTTGAATTTTTTCGTTACTGATTTTATCGAGCTGCAGCTATTCTGTTATTCAGATCTTCCTCCAATTTACCATTCTCTACAATTATTGTTTCTAAATATTTAAAATTCACTACATGCTCTACCTTATTTTGGTCTAGCATAATTGTAACTGGTTCATGATTTTTCGCTATAACCATAGCCCTTGTCTTTGTTATATTAATATTCATATTATACATATCTACATGTATCTGCCCAAACGTCTAGATTGAGTTGTAAGTCCTTTTCGCTTCTAGCTAATAGCACCACATCATCTGCAAAGGCTAGTTCTGTTAAGGATATTGGTTTTAGTTTATTCCAACCCCAGTAGGCTTTCTTTTGTGTTTGGCTTACATTCTATAATTATTTTATCCATAGGAATTACAAAGAGCAGTGGACTAAAAGTGTTTAATCTGTTTCAATATCTTTAGACAGATCGATACAGCACAAGTACAGCATCTTTGAATGTTCCGTTATTTTTTCACTTAACTGCCTTAACGTAAAAATTAGATCCTACGCGCTTCTACCCGGTCTGAAGCCACATTGCGCCTCTTTTAAATTTCTTTCGAAATTACTCTTTAATCCTCCAAAATTCTTTTATATAATTTTTCCACTTCACTAAGAAGAGATACCTATGCCTCTATAATATTTGCATTTTTTACTATTGCCAGTCTTAAATCTCGGGAATATAACAGATACGTCCCAGTCCTTTGGAACATGGGCGTCCGCAAGGGGGGGCAAACAGGGCACTAGCCTACCCCTGTGATCAAGGTAAAAAATAGTACTTGTAAAACCAATTCATAAGAATTAAAATGTATAGATATTATTATTTGTCCCTATACTTTGCCCCCTAGGAGGATTTTCTACGGACGCCCATGCTTTGGAATATATTTTTCCTGCCAAAAAATTAGGTTTGTTTAATTTAAAGGTAGTTATATTTACAAAAACATTTCGATAGCGATTTTGCTTGAAAATGGCTATTTATTTAACCAATTAAAAATATCATATTTTGTGTTATCTATTGGGACGTTGTGGTCTAGCCGGGATAATTATTTCCCAGACACAACACAGCCGCCTGTCACAACATTAAATTGATCACCGTCTGAAATGTTAGGTAGGTACCTACGGTTAAAGTAATAGTTTTTGTTGTTAGGATACAAGCGTTTTCAGGTTGGCCATCAATTAATTTATTTTTGTCTGTTATATAAGCGACAAACAAAGAATAACGGGGAGAATTTTTCCGTTGGCACTTTAGCCAAAAAAAAATTTAATTAAAACGATTAAAGGCCCAAACAGAATGCGAGTTTCGGGTTTTGAGTTTTGGGTTGGAGACTGAAACTGGTCTTTGAAACTCGTTGCAAACATAATGCGAGTTTTTCAAAACTTATAGCTCGTCTTGACATTTGACACTAAAGTGGAGATCGAGTCGATGCTGTTTTTTCGTTACTGATTTATCGATCAGTTTACATCCCTCTATTCTTCTCAGAAATCTCATTTCCTGTACCTGTGTTCTTTGTTTTTGTTATTGAGGTACACATTGAAAACTCGCGTCTTCGTTTCTTCGCAGACGACAAAGTCATAATTGCCGAAGATGAACAGGATGTAACTTAAATGGCAAGAACACTAATAGAAGAATATTCACAATAGAGTCTGGAAAAAAATATGCAAAAAACGCAATACCTACATGGTTATAGGAGAAAATAAAAAAGACTTAAAAAAAGGAAAATCAGAAATTAAACAGACAAGGAAATATAAATACTATTAAGCTACATAATTATTCCCTCTTATTTTTACCAAGTTATATTTTATTATTTAAAGTAAACAATTTAACTTAAAAACACTTATAGCCGTGAATAAAGTATTTCTTAGTTTATTTACTTGAAACAAGTAATCAATAACAATAAAAAGGACAACAACTATATCGTTTGTCTTAGGTTTAAAATAATGACGAGTCAATTTAGAATCTTATTCACGGTGAAAAGTAATCACACTAAAATATTTTTTGAGTTATTTCATTTATTTCGTTTAGAGACAAGCGTTTTTTTGTAATATTCCATTATAAAAAGGCCATATGTGACAAAAGCTTTCAACAAAATGAAACTTTTTGTGTTTTCTCTGACCCAATTTACAGTTTTTCAACGCAAATTCAGATTTATCGAACGCCGTTCAAAGAAAATTGCTTCTCATTACAATATTTTATGGTTTATAAAAAATACATAAATAAAGCTGAACACACTATAACAAAAGGCATTTAATGTAGATTACTTTTTATTTAATAGTTGGTTAAAGGTAGACAACATAAACTAAAATAAAAGTCGTTGTCAAAAAAATAACTCATAGTTTTTGCACTAATAAACTTAACATCACAAAAAGTAGAGGAACTGAAGTTATAACCAGGGCCTGAGAACGGAACGAAAACGAAAACGTTAAACGAAATTAACCAATTTTTTTAAGAACGAAAACGAAACCGAAAACGAAATTATTATTTTTCGTTCAAGAACGAAAACGAAATAAATATTTTAAAAACCGGTTTTAACCGGTTTTGTCGCTATTTCAATTTTATTTGGTAAACACAAACGCGAATTTACCTTCTGTGCTGGGGAGACTCCACGAGGCAGTAAAAAATCTCACTTGAAATAAGTGAGCTTCACTTTTCCCCATATATTTACGTGAATATGTATTAACAACTTTATTGTTTATACTTGCAATTTCGTGTAACACAATTAACGGTACAGATATTCTCTATTTCTAATTTGTTTTTTAGATCATCAATATAGAACATACACTTGATTGGATATATATTATCAATGTGTATGTTTTATTTGCGTTTAGACATAATAATAGTAAAATTTATTCTTACTTCGAAAAGGACTAATGTAAAAGAAGAGTTATTGGAATATGTGTTGCTAGTAAGATTTAACGGAATGTGAAAATGTATATTGTATGGTATGTACAAACTATAAAGTTAAAGTATATTTCAAGTTAATATAAGTTTTTTTTAATATCTTTTTTATTTACAACATTTAGTAAATTATCCACTTGAATTCATTCTTTTGTCTTTTTAAATAATTACAGCAGGATCTTATTTAATTCAAATGCATAGATTTTTAGTACTAAAACAAATTTAAAACAGCACTTGCTATATTTTCGTATTTTCAGATAAAGATCGTGTGTCTAATTTAACCTAATCACGTTGTGTTTTTGCACCTTACGGGTGTTAAACTTAATAAAATGGTTAAATGTTAATGTGTTTAACGATTTGGTAAATTTAATATGGCGATGGTTCGCCGGTCTAAAATATGCTGTCCGTGAGCATCAAACCCCATCGTCATCGTTTATATTTTAGTTGAGACGCAAATATTGTTATCGTATTAATAGAGGGTTGTGGTGACTTGAAAAAAAAATTGATTTTTTGACGACAAAAAAATATTGTAAAACCGGTTTTAACCGTTATTATTTCGGTTCACGAAAACGAAAAAAGATTTTTTTCGGTTAGAGCGAAAAGAACGAAAACGATATATTTCGTTTTCGTTCCGAACAGAAACGAACGGAATTTTTTTCGTTTTTAGTCCCTGGTTATAACTAATACAATAATTGTATCAGTTGTTGAAATTTATCAAACACGTATTTTCTCATCACATTTTTAGTGTTCAAATTTTTTCATTTCTAAATAAACTATTTCTTCCTTGGTGATGCTTAATATTACCTACCGCCGCCATTTTTGAAGCGAAAACGGTCAAGTTGAGAGTATACATAGAGAAACTCTGGAGTTCGTACTGAAATTTTTGCAATCGATGCATTACTTACAGGGTGTCCATAACCTAATTTTCTCTAAATGCAACTTTAGGCCACTAAAACTAGCTTTTTTATTAAATACAATCAACTTTTTTTATATTCTAATACAAAACTAAATTCTGCATTATTCTGTATTGGTATTCCCTATCCCTACCTGCAACACTATTCGAGTTATTAAGAATTTTCGATAAAAATTGCAACATTTTAAATGGCAGGCCTTGGAAATGATAACGGATGCCAATATTAATGACTGTCAATCACTTTTATCGCTTTTGTCTGTTGTGTTTATGAAAATGTAAAATCAAGAGTCTTCAGATAGGGATTTTTTAAGTTTACTTTAATATTCATGGAGAAAGTCGCAAGATTATTGAAAGAACTTGCCGTGTGTTCAGTGAGAGGTATCCTCATTTGACTGTAATGACCAGAGAGAAGTTTCAACGAATGAAATAAAAATTTTCGCAATTTGGAAGAGTGAAATCTGCTAAGGCTGTGACGAATAATGAAACTAATGAAGTTTACATCCTGGGATATTTGAATGCCCATCCTGAGCGGTCAATTCGATCGGCAGTGCAAGATTTGGGTATTTATAAATCTTGCGACTTTTATCGGTATTTTTTTTAAATTTCCATTTTGTTATATTCTTCTTGAATTTAAAATAAGTATGTTCTATTCTGAGTTGCATCTTGGCACTGCTATGAAGCAGAAATAATGTTTAACTTGTCTGGTGTCCTCTCCAGGGTACCCCAATACGCCAGGGAACTAGAAGGCAGATCGCCTAGCCAAAATTATCAACGAGACACCTTTCTTCGGACAAGAACCCGCAGTTAGTACATCATAGCCAAGCGATGTCTTAATGACATATTAATTCAAGCGCATATACTCATTGGAAAAAAAAAGTTTTCTAAAGGGTTAAAGTCACTTTATGATCGTTGTGCCAATTGCATAGACTTGTAGCTTGATTATATTCAATAAAAGTAATACTATTTTGCACATTTGTATTTACCTGTATAGGCTACGCTAGAAACTTAATAATATCTCCTTGTATTTTATCATATCGACAATAACACCGTAGTTTTTATTGTGTTTTCATCACCTTAGCTTTCTAGATGGATTTATCAAATTTATCAACAGACTTATCTCACAAATCATTGAGAAAAACATTAAATGTGCAACAACTTTTATTACAAGTACTTCGCTGTGCTCTTTATAAGCTGCAACATTACTTGAATTGCCTTTTCTGTATCTGACATTTCTAGTTTATCGCGCTGTCGCCATTAATCTCATAAGTTTTGATGTTCAGCCCCGATGACACCTACAAAACCTCCAAGATGAACTGCAGCTTGCGGCTTCAATATGAGAGCAATATAAGAACAATTATTGTACTTTATAGATAAAGGTGCGCCTTTTACGTTGGCACAGAAAGAACTTGGGCATATACAGTCACTTGCAAAATTTGTAGAAACTGTTTTCGGTACAATATCTCTTTGGACGTTCTAATTGAGCTTAAATTCCGACAACTTGCTCTAATGTAAACCTCTGTATTATTCCAAATATGGACTTTTTCCGGAATCGTTTTATAGACTTGGAAAAAGCATTTGATAAAATCGAAAGAAAAGACGTATGGGGCGGCGTAAGAAGGAAGGGAATAGAAATAGAAATAATCGACTTAATAAAAGCTTTGTACAAAAAAAAAACTTTTAATATTGTAAGAACTCAAAATGAAGAATCGAAAGAGTTTGAAACATAATAATAAAATGTTTGAACTAAGAGAAAATTTTAATTTAATTAAAATAAGTTTCACTTGCAGCTTCACAATTATTATTACTTTGAATAGAACATTCATAAAAATCATACGTTTTGTAATATTCGTAAGCCATATCGTGTTTTTAAGGTACAAAAATTAAAACAATCAACAATTAATCGTGACTGTGTTTGTCAAATTATCGTTAAAACAACAGAATTACAGTTTGTTTTACCAGGTATATTCTTAATGACAAAAGCCTACTAATAGAAAAAAATAAAATACTTAATTTTTGCAATAATGTAAGGAAACGGAATAAATCGACCCCATATGATGTATATCATTGGAATGGGGAATTATTTCTCTTTCTCGTGATGCCACAGCCCACAGCCAACTATAGGTTCTATTTAAAAAAACTTTATGGCACAACTCGAATTTAGATTTTTTTTGAAAAATTGTGTACGCCACTGCATTCTTATCAAAAAAGTTCCAGTAGAACGTTAAAATTTTTTTTCTTTATTTTTATAAACCAGCTAGACATAGTCATAAAACGATAAGTCGAAAAATCGAGTTATCGCCGATAATTCGAAAACAAAAGACGATAACCAATTTTAGTTTTCACCATTAACTTTTTCTCGAAAAAAAAAATCTAGGAAGCGGGGTTCGTTTTTCGATACATCTTATAATTACCCAGATTCCCTATGAAAACATCGAAATTTGCCCACCCTGTACTAACAAGGATAACCCCACTTTGTGGTTCTAAAGTCAGTTGATGGGACTAAGATTTTTCAGCAGAAGATTGTGAATGAAGAAGAGTACCAACTTTTTTGACCCCAGAAACTCAAAACTTACCGTTGAAACTTAATTTTTATTTTCAAAAATTGCACTAAATAGGTTAAATACCAGGTGTAAATGAACTCTGGCACACCCTCTTTGTTTCTTTAGTTTTGTGTTTGGATAAATAACACTTTAGACACATGATATGTGTAAAAAATCGGATATTTTGGGCACATGCACGCAATTGTTTCACTTCCCGTTTCGTCGGATATGACCTTAACTTTGTTATTTTAAATGGAACACCCTGTATATTTCTAAATTTTTGGGAAGAGGAAGCAATTTTGAGTACAATAGCCTTATTTTGGTTGATTTGTATAACCTCAAATAGCCAGAGTTTATTTACACCCGGTATTGCAGATTTTCTTAATTTTGGAGTTTTAACAGTAAGTTTTCAGTTTCCGGGGCCAAAAAAGTTGGTACTCTTCTTCATTTACGATCTTCTTTCAGAAAATCTTAGTTCCATCAACCGACATTAGAACCACCAAGTGAGGCTCCCTTGTAAGTGTATAGACAAAGGAGACTATGTCGAAAAATAACAATACTTTGTTCATACTACGTATGGCGAAAGTAAAAATGATTGTCGTAAAAAACAATTTGTTTCTTCATTTTTGTACGGACTTATCGAACAACCCTCGTATAAAACTGAGTTAAGTAATTAGGGTGATAAAAATAAATAAGATCTAGAGGTTGGTCGATCTTCACTAGTTTTAGTAAAAATTTTAATGGAAAAAGTCCAACAATAGACTAAACTTGTTCGTTATCGATTTCAAACTTTTCGATGATAAATTTACCTAGAAAAACCGACCTTGCGTTTAATAAATCAGTAAAAAGTTATTGAAAGTGATGAAATGTTTATCTTGTACGAAGTCTAAACTCTGAGCATTAAAAGTTTTCCAAGATTTAAACGATTTACAAACTGGGAAAGTTCTGTACGTGATCAATGGATAATTCATAACTTACAAGTTATTTTTCTGTTATTAAATACCTCAGCAGTCGTTCAAACTTGGTAATTGGATTTCTTTAAAAAAAAGTTTTCTTATTATGGTTTCTGGATTTTAATCACACCGATAGTATTTTTTATGCTTTGATTCAAAGGCTATGAAAATATGTTTTCAAGATTAGGTAAGGGTAAGTTTGCGTTCCTGGGTCAGACTCAAACCTTGTCACAACGAGATTGCGTAGTGCTAAAACTATTTGACCAAAAACTGTCTGAACAAAAATAATGTCACATTATTTTTATTCAGACAGTTAATAGTTTTTTATAAAAGCTCTTGATAATGGCCAAAGAGAGCTGACCGAAACGTCGAGAATTTGTAAATACTACGCGGGCAAACTCCGAATATAAAATTTAAAAAAATATTAGTATTTATCAACAAAATTAATATTTTATTCCAAAATACACATTAACAAAATTAAAAAGAAATCAAAAAGGTGAAACACAAAGATACAACAAATTGGAAAATTAATACGACAAGTTTTGTATTTTCTCATCTACGAAGAAAACCACCAATTATGTCCTAAGAGTGAACATTTGCAAGTGAAAACATTGATTGGGGTTGGTTGTACCACTGTTACTTTTGACGCCAAGTGTACACAAAGCAGATTGGAGGGAATCCACAATTAACCACGATTCCAACGTCAAGTTTTATTGCATCCACCAGTAGCCAACAAAGTGTAGAACACAATAATCTAGGTACTTTTTTGTTCCTCTTTTAGAGATCGCCTAAAAGTCACTCGACCGGTGGCACAACGCATTAACTTTTCGGCGGAAAATAGTGACTCTGGCTGGCAAAAAATTAACCTTTATGATAGATGAAAACTAGCAATGTAGGTAGGGAGGTGGATGCAAATGAACATTGCACAAGCGCTTGGGGCGACATATAACAAAAATTAAAGAAACTATAGGCACTGTTACAACATAACCGTGTTACCTTCATCCCGGGTCTCCCCTACCAATAACGAGACTTAAAAGAACGGCATAAAAAAATCGCGTTTTTCTTCGTTATTAACCCTGCTGTTTTGTTCGTATTTGCTGCGCGCTTGTACCGTTCAGGTACATATGACCCAATAGCTTTATAACAGATTTATTACTAAATAAATAAACATAAACACATTGTAAATGAATGAAATAAATTTAAACATATTTTAAATGCAATAAATAAACTTAAGCTCATTATAAATATAAAAAAATAACAGTTCAGTGTCTGAAATATATGCTATAAAATGTTACATTTTCAATTTTTTTTGCAATTGGGGCAAATATAAGTGACATGTACCTTACAAATGTATTTATTACAGTAAGAACACAACATATTTGTCTTATGATCATTTTTCGATGAACAGAATTTACACCGTGCGCGTTTTACACCACTGACCGTTGCTCCAGAAGATCCCGAGGCCGAGTTTTGATTTGTACTTTTCTGCATGTTTCCGACTATTTTACGTGATTCTACAGTTCTTGGCATGTGTGTCCTATTAACTAAGTTATATTTGATAAGAGACATTCCCAATTCCTCCAGAAATAACCTTCGTTTCGTCAATTTTTTTTCGTGCCATCCTGGATTTATGGCAATCCATAAAACAAATGCATTATAAGCTGAGATATCGAGTATATTATAAAAAATTATTAACGGCCAGCGGTTGGTTTTACTTTTGCAAGTGTAAGTATTTACAAGCTGATCAAGGGTGTCTACAGCTTCTTTAGTTGCATTGTACTCTAATATCATTTCAGGTTTTTTATCATCTCTAGTACTAACCTACTAACTGCTCTATCATTATGCAATGTACTCATTACAGGCTTCTTTTTTCTAATTGTCCCAAGCATTGTAATTTTTTTCTTGAGAAGAAATTGGCCTAAATTATAAGATTATAAGAACAGGCAGTGCAGGAATATCGATATGCGATATGATTGTCAGAAGTACTACTTTCACCTTCGTCACTAGTGTGATTTTCATATTCCGATAAATCTTCGTCGGTGTCAGATAATTCTTCAAGCAGTTCAGCATCAGTCAGAGGTCTACGATTTGCCATAATTTGCAGTAAAACTATAACACTTTACTTACTACCCAACTAAAACTGAAGGCGTATATGCGAGTTCGTTTATTTTATAGCTAGGGCTAATAAACAAGTCAAAACTTTGTTACGTTATTATTGTCCGATTGGGAGTGAGGTCCCATGAGTAGTAGTTTCAGCTTATTTTAGTAGCTCCAGTGACCAGTCTTTTTCCACGCATGTCCAAATTATATTACATCCGTTTCAACGTCACTTCTGTTTTCATGGTCTGTAGTCAAAGACATCTGCTTATTGTGATATAAAGAATCCATGTAAATCTTGGTGTAATATCGGTGGGTGCCGACTTTCTAAGTCACGCTAGTGCGAATTTGTTCCTACCTATAAAACCATTGGATGATTTATTAACGCTGAGACAGGTAATCTTTTTCTTTGAACCACGTGAAAATTGGAGGTTATCATATATTTCTTTTCTTTTAGGTGTCTTTAAGCTTTGTCTTTAAGCTTTGTCTTTAAGCTTGGTCGTACAGCTTTGTCGTTAAGTTTGGTTTCAAGCTTAGTCTTACATTTTGGCTTTAAGCTTTGGTTTTGAGCTTAGTTTTGATCTTAAGTTTGGTCTTAAGTTTCGTTTTGTGTCAGCTCCGGTCCAGTTATCCTGGCCCGCCCAGCTGTTAGCTTGTTTAAGCTTTGGACGTACTATTACTGTCAAGTGTTCTGTTGAGGTACTACCGCTAAACTACGGACAGCACTTCCGACAACATTTCTTCTCCTTCAACGTGCCTTCGGCGGCTCAGCGAAAGCTAAGAATATCTATTTAAGCCCCGACTGTTAGCTACGTTCTTAATATTTTTATTATTTCTGTTAACTATTGTAGAGCCTTCAGCTCGTTACTACTGTTAGTTCACTGTCTTTTTTTCCTACATTTAATTAGTAACTGTACTTTTGTTAGTGTTATTTAGTAACATTCAAATTAATCTGTTATTATCCTACGTTCTCAACAACCCTTGAGTGGCTTTGTCGTCACCATAATTTCTTTTAGTCGTACCTTACGATTGATAAGTTAGGGACCGTACTCCGTTTGCAAAGTATTTTTGGTTATGTTATCGTTCGGTGATTTTAGTGCCGCAAGTTTTGATAGGTAGGAGAGCTCTTCCACTTAAGCGGATTGTATTTTCATTGAAACTGAATTATTATTCTTTTATATATTTATTTGTGTATTGTAAATAGGTACTTGCAAACACAGGAACAGAACCAACCTTATGTCGTAGTATATGTACTTTCTTTTCATTTAATTTTAGCGAATGGTTTTATTAGCCTTTCAAGCCTGTTGAGACCAGGAGTTGTTATCGTCACGTATATTCTTTGTTTTATTTGTTATTTTCAACGATTACTTTTTATTTATTATTAAAGGCATATATCATTCTCGTCTACCAATTCTTTTATTTCATTTACTAGGTTTTTCGCTATTTGAAACCTTATAGAATAAATAGTGTGGCGCCCTTATTAAGGTTTACAAGTTTCTTTCTAATTCGGACCTACCCCTTCTCGTCTGAACTAGCCGCGAGTCCGAACTACCCTTCTTGCTGCAAGAATAGTGGCTTTCTTAGAAAGTGGCCGATATTCGTGTAACAACTTGTCGAAACTTGTAATGTCTGAGCACATTATAATCGAATTGTATCAACGTCAGTAAAGCAGCTTCGTAAAACACACAAACGTTTGTATAGCTATTTAAATTCAAATAGATTTTCACATCGGGTCATATTGACCCGAACGGTACATTAATAAAAACTTCGAAAAAAAACAGTTGTAAATCAAAAATGCATTTATGCAAAATAATAGTGCTTAAGTATAAAGTAACAAAGTCGTAAAAACTCAAAATAATATCTCCATTGGATATTTTATTATAAGCAATTAAAATTCATTTTGAGTCATATATGTATACCCGAACAGTACAGCAGGGTTAAACTTCATTTTTACGAATTTATTAATGTGACAAGTAATAGACTTTCAAATCTTTTGGTTTGTTGATTGGTTGGCATGGAAACAACATAAACTACAACGACCGGCCTACCTGATTTATAATGGTTATTGTTTTAAACCCTTTTAAATTTGGCAATGAATAAAGACGTAAACTACCATGTGTGATACATCAATACATTCAGGAAAATAAATGCTATTTGATTATGTAATGTAAACAACAAAAACTGAGCCAATAGGAAAAAGTGAAGTTGGTGGTCATAAAACAAAAACGAATTGACCTAGGAAAAACTTGTGACCTCTATCCGATTTGGCTTAAAAAGTTGCATTGGCAATGTTTTTACACATTTAAATATTTTCGACTTCAAAGGAGTTATAGACGATTTTCAAAAATTGTATTTTCCGGGTTTTTCTAATTTTCTCGGATGCTGTTTGAGATATTTCCAATTTCTTTTTGGCTTATCAATAAGCACGAAATTTAGCAAAGGTGAACCTATACTCTAGCTATTATAATAAGCGAAATTCCCTTGCTTAAACTCGAATTTCAGTCACCCTGTATAAAGAAGTTATAATTAATTTGCAAAACTGTAACATTTTAAATATTTATGTGCAGAAAAAATAGTTAAAAGTTTCGGTTTAAAACTAAACACGGAAAAAATAGGTAGCCTCAGGGATGTAGGCCGTAATTTCGCTCAGTGAAATGTCCTAATAAAATACTTCGAATTTAGACCAACAAGCACAAAACTTCTTGTATCTATAAATTGTTTAGAAGTAATTGAAGTTTTATTTACTAAACTAATATTCCACGTAGTAAAACTTTTAAACTATTTACACAAGGCGCCGTAAAAGCCCCGATAAACTTCCAGAACCAATAACACAAGACTTTTATTAAAAACTTATCCATAACAACATCAAATAAAAAGAAAATACATAACCCATAAACACGACATGTAAATATTTTCATTCTATTAAAGAAAATTGTTTCTCTTCGGAATCTAATTGCATTTCCGCCTCTCTTTGCCGTCTCTCTTAATTAAAACATTTCGTCAGCGCCGGAGGGCGTTCCTTTTAATCTGTTTTGGCATTTTCTTTTTCGTGACTATTGAACGAAGAATATTCCAGCAGATGTGACAGTTATTCGAAGCGATGCGAGTGAAAATATGTAATTAAAAAAAGATGGATGATTGTATTTAATAAGACTCCTGCTCGCTTTGAAAAAGGTGAACGAACGGAGAACTATGGAGATAACTCAATTTTTAATTAAGAATACAAACCTAATATTTATTAAAGAAGTTGTCTTAGAAGACTGGAAATACGTTTTATTTAATTTTTGCTAAATAAGCACTTTCTGAATGTGAGGTAACTTCCGTATTTGTGAATCCCAAAATTGTTAGGCGAATTATTCAATCCTGTTGTTTTAAGTCAAAAAATGTATATCAACAATTTGTCGCCCTAGAGTTGTTTTGTTCCATCTCACATGTAGATCATTTTGGAAAATCAACCTTATTAAATGTTCTGTTTTTATCACTCTGTTAACAATAAATATTTATGCGTTTAATTTTTCTGAACAAGCTTTAAACTAATACATTACTTAACCCTTATGTGCTCAACATGGTCTGGCTGGACCAATTTCAAGTTTGAATGTATTTTCCTCATAAAAAAAAATCTCGTGAGGACCTCATATTTCATGATATCCTCCACGAACATGTTTTAATTTATTTAGAAACAATTTTTTTTAACAAAATTGGCAGCGTGAAGGGTTAGTACTTAGTAGACATGCGAGGTTGGTAGTCATAAGCTGTGCACCACTGGTCTGGCTGGACCAGTGTATATTTTGTACTCCTATATGGTTTTTCAAGTTTTCTTACTTATTATCTTTTTTTCGATTGTTTTGGTGTTTCGATGGAAGTCCTGAGTCGCTCATCGATATGTGGTTTAGTCGGATATCAATAGTGAAAAACACTTATTAAGTGAAAGGAAGATATTACCATGCTCCTAGTTGTAGTTGGAAAACTTTCAGATTAGTCCTGAAATGTTACAGATATGGCATGAAATTGTTGACCAAATACAGACTTGTAAGAAAATTGTGCCTGGTTTACTGTAATTCTTTTATATTTTTAGTTTGAATAAACCATTTATACAGCCTTATTGGACTATTATTGGATATTAACATTTCTAAACCATAAAAACATGTGAAGGATATACAGGGTGTCCCCATTATACACCGCCAAAAAGTAGGTGCATATTCTTAAGTGAAAATGATGACCATTTGTCAAATATTTTGTTATCCAAAAATGCTTCCTTTCAAAGTTAGAGACCTCCAAAAATGCAAGAAAAAATTTTTTTAAAAAAACGATTACGTCCTAGCCGTTTAAGCTAGAGCTAACAAACTTGGCCGAAATATGTAGGTGTTTCCCATTGACTTTGTGGGATAATTAGAAGGAAAACACGTAATTGGAAGTATGATTTATAGTCAGGTCATCCGCTTACCATCTTCAGATTTTTTTTCTGTGGAATAAAATTGAAAATATCATTCGTCCATAAGAAAGTACTACTTAAGAAAAAATTAGTCCTTTTTTGTTTTTTTGCTGTAAACGTAGCCGTTTTCGAGAAAATTAGCGCTAAAGATGCATCGACAAATCTGTTTATACACCTCAAATATTTTTTTTTACTAAACTTAGTTGGCTAATGTCATGCTTGACTTAAGGCTTGTTCATAACCTAACCTTTTTTTAAAAATGTCAGACAAACTTGGATACTCTAAACGAATTAGCCGACATTCACTTAGTTTATTATGAACAAGCCTTAAGTCAAGCATGATATTAGCCAACTAAGTTTAGTAAAAAAAATATTTGAGGTGTATAAACAGAGTTTGTCGATCCATCTTTAGCGCTAATTTTCTCGAAAACGGCTAAGTTTACAGCAAAAAACAAAGAGGGACTAATTTTTTCCTCTTAAGTTGTACTTTTTTATAGACGAATGACATTTTCAATTTTATTCCAAAGAAAAAAAATCTGAAGATGGTAAGCGGATGACCTGACTATAAATCATACTTCCAATTACGTGTTTTCTTTCTAATTATCCCACAAAGTCAATGGGAAACATCTACACATTTCGGCCAAGTTTGATAGCTCTTGCTTAAACGGCTAGGACGTAATCGATTTTTTGATTTTTTTTTCTTGCAACTTTGGAGGTCTCTAACTTTGGAAGGAAGCATTTTCGGGTAACAAAATATTTGACAAATGGTCATCATTTTCACTCAGGAATATACACCTACTTTTTGGCGGTGTATAATGGGGACACCCTGTATAACATTGTACCAATCAGGGTAAATAATATTGGTTGAATATATTTTTAATTGTGTATAGTATACATTTCACCAATATCGATACGGTATATTAGTATAATATTATTAATTAATATAGGTCTTTTCTAAAAAAAAAATTATACTTAAGATTAATATTATTTTAAAATATTTCACCAATATTAAAAAATGTTGACATTTCTATATTTTGCCAGTATAGTATGTCAATTTTTAGCCAATGTCGGCCCAATATTTTGTGCTACTGGGGAATATTTATAAGTGTAAGAAAAATGAATATCGCTATCTTGTTAACCTTTAACTGGTCGCGTGTACTGTGTATATATAACTACTCGCGTGGCGCCTCGGAGGCACCATTGGGGTTTTATAACAATGATTTTGACTTAAAATCTTAAAAATGTGTTAAACTGGTTTATTCATAAAATATAAGCTAAATCTTAAAAGAAATAACAATGACTAAATAAATTATAAGATATAAATTATATATATCTGTATATAAAACATAACTGTAAAAACAAAATAATTTCTTTTTAATACGAATCAAACATTGGATGCACAATTTTATTGTATGCTTTGAACAAATATTTTTATGGCATTGCGAACAAATTTGTTGCGAATGTCGATTTTTAGCCCTAGGGCATGAATGACAGCGTTCATGCCGAGTAGCACATAAATGCATTTTACGGACTGTAAAATAGATAAATATGAATAATTATATAATTCGTATTCCTATAAGTACAATTGAAGAATACATAAACAGATATTAGTGACAAAAAATAATTAAAAATGTAACAACGATTTAAAAAACGCTTGGCGCCTCTGCGGCGCCGTGCGACTACTTAAAAGTTAAGGACAAAAACCATGCCAAAAATGTGTTTTAAGTGTTTCTCCATCTTTTTGTCTAGGCGAGATTTTTAACATTTTTTAAAATTGCCAACAATCGATTTTTGGCTATAGTTCGAAAAGAAATCATGAATCTGTTTACAGCTATGAATTCCTTTCAAAAAACAAATCGAGACTGTACTTAGTTTTTTTCTATCTCTAATAATAACCGAGGTACCCTGTATGGGCATCGAAAATAGGCCACCCTGTACATCCAAAAGGGAATTCAAAAATGTATAAATATACAAAGTTTTCCGTTTATAAAAATCACATTTTCATGTGTCCTGCTTAAACAAAACACCCTGTATATTTGAAAATATTTTGAGGTTAGGTAGAAAATAGGTTCGCACATTATTTGTACTAAATATTTTGTGATATATTCATTAATAAAGGAGCTATCGAAGAATCTCAGTGTCGTGGTTCACCCTGTAAGTATAAAAGAGCGTGCTGAAAATAAATACGAGTATGTAAATTTAATTTTAAAAAAATAATTATAAACCCACACCTAAGAAACAAAGATGGACACAGAAATTATTAATTCAATGTCAACAACAAACACTGCGTAGCGCAAAATTAAAATTCATTACAAAAGTTAACTCGATACATACCGTAGAGCCGCAGCGTTCCTTCGGCTCGTCCCAGGGAATTTGTAGAGACGCAGTTGTAGGTCCCGATGTCGTGTCGAGAAAATTCGCGAATAACCATTAGCATGAATACTTTGTACCCATTCCGTTCCTCTCGAATCGTGTATTTGCTCCTAAAGACACACAAAATTAAAATTTGTTTCCACTGAAAGCGAATTTTAAATTGTACGCAACTTTGGCTTTTATCTTTTTGTATATTGCTTTAAGCGTATTAGATATTTATCTTTGGCTCAGGATAATACGATGGAACTAGTAGCGCTTCGCGAGTATTAAACGTGGAAACGTTTTATTTAATTAAACAAAAGATAATAATTCTGTGTATAACGTAAAAGAAATAATCTTTACGGATTATAAGGATTTTAAAGATGTTAAGAATCCTTATTTTTCCTAATCTTAAGCTTTTCTTAACTATAGGACGTGGAAAAATATTTTTCTAATATCTTTGGTACTTGCTACCACAACAATATGCTAAATTACTGAAATCATACATTTCCAATCGATTATAAATAAATATATATAAAAGTCCAGCCTGACTCTGTCTGTGACTCTGGAACGCATGAATATAGTAACGCAGTAAACTACTACGGGTTCATTTGACCGACTGAGTTGTGTCTAATGAACCGTAAATTTTTACTCACCGGCAACATAACAGTGTCTAACTTGCAGCTCACGGTATTATAAAAAGTAATAGTTTATAAATTTAAGATATACAATATTCCCGTCCTAGGACGGGTTACGTGCTAGTTTAGAATAAAACAAGAAGATGAGTATTCGGAGATAAAGGAAATCAAGGCTGGATTACCGCAGTTTTGTAACGTACATTAACATTTTTGGGTATTAACCCTTGTGTAAACACCACCTCTGTACTTTATATATGGTACACCACTGGCTTGGCTGAACCAGTAATGTTATACGGGCTAAATGGTGTGATTCAGGTAGATAATTGCTGGTAAAAAAACTTTTTCTTTGGTTTTTTTATTGCATTTTATTGTTTTAGTTTAATAGTACATTACTTATTCTGAGTTTTCTCCTTGATGCACATAAAGTATTTATGTTATTGGTGAAAAAGTCCGAGATGACGTGAAGTTATCTCGGAGTTCAGTTTTTTATTTATAATGGGAGAACGGTTAATCGAAATTAGATAATTCTTAAAGCACAAAGAGGCACTAACGAAGCAAAATATAGAAACATTTGGGCTAACTTAACGGACCTAGGAACGCCGCTTTAAGAAACACATATCTAATTTAGTTAGCTTCTTTAAAAAATATTACATGTTTCAAAGTTCTTAAAACAATTCGAAGTACATACTTTTGCAATTTGTTTTGGAAAAAGTTTGAAACTTGCGATTGGTTTAATAATTAATAAAAATGTTGTGCACACGATAAGCAATATATCCACCTTCAGTTCGTTTAAAAACCAAATAATTTTTTTAGAGGTGTAAAAATCGAAAGGTTACTGTTATTTTTTTATCAAAGCAGTTAGCAACAAAAATCAATGAGTAAGATAAAATACGG
The DNA here is from genome assembly GCA_947652605.1 of Elmis aenea. Lineage (NCBI taxonomy): Eukaryota > Metazoa > Arthropoda > Insecta > Coleoptera > Elmidae > Elmis > Elmis aenea. The sequence continues at coordinate 27,928,785 of OX393583.1, read as the reverse complement.
ATGTTTTTTCTTTTAATTTAGATATGCATTAAATAAGAATAAAGATAATACAAATGATATGGCACAGTGTTCATTTAAAATACACTTCGTTAGCAGCTAAACTGGTACAAGTGTTTTACTAATATTTCGCAGATAGGCCTTTACAA